>JASEVX010000006.1:80089705-80207205 GCA_031761405.1 Serripes groenlandicus
AGTTAAATGGTTGAAACATTAAAATACAAAAAATGCTCTACTATAATCAATAAAATCCAGAAAATGGGATTATTTCCCCTTATTCCAATTATCCCTTTCCCACATTCATCAAATCTGCAGCAGACGACTTGGAAAACTTTAACTCAAGATCTGGAAAATCTCTAGAAATTAGCAATTTCTGTTTTTGTCATAATGTTTTCAAAAGTCATCTGCTGTAGAGGCGTCAAAATGTGTCTCTAGATGGTAAAGGGATAATTATCTTATCAATGCTAGCCTAGAAAGAAGACACTGTGGCTTCAACGGATGCACCTGCCCTTAAATTGTTTTTTAAAGTGTGTGACAGGTGTAAATGATCCGATTTGTTTGCATTGGACATAGATTATAACTCTTAACATACTTTAAACTGTTTGAAATTGTCACACAGCAAAATGGAGTAGACCATGATCAGTGCCCAAAGTGTGTTAGTCTTGTCAGCTTGCTATACCGACACTTGTTTCACCTTTAATCTTTTAAAAATATTCTATCTTGTATAAAATGAAAACACTTACAGGAAATGTAACTAAAGGACTGATGAACAGACGGAGCCGCAACTCTCGTAGTTTAAAGGGTTTAAGTAGTCTCAAGGATTATCTTTTTTGTGGAGTCATCAAATTCTATTTGCTATTCAAATTCATTCATAAAAATTTAAAGTAGTAAGGCACATACCTTTGATAGCAAACGATACCTTTGCTTTAATTTAAAGGCATACCTTTGCTTTAAAGGCGTAAATTTGTCTTATATCAAATCGTATAATTTATTATCCTTGTAGATTCTTTATTCAGCACTTTGGAGATCATACTCACCCTGTCTCTTATACAGCTGTCATTTGATCCCTTTGCAGCGGAAAATATTTAGAGAAATAGCTTTTTTTTTTTTAACCCTTACACACATACATGATATCTGCAGGAAACAACTTTGAAAACATTTATGCAAAAATATGGAAAATATTTATAAATGAAAGTATCATTATTGTAATGAGTTGGAATTATTGTGGTAAAAGGAAATTTTATTAAACCATGCGACAGGTGTAAATGATCAGACTTGTTAACATTGGATGAAAGATTAACTCTTTCCATTTGCTTTATACTGTTTGAATTTGTTTGTTGTACACCTAAATAGTGTAGAACAAGATCCATGCGCTCAGGTTTCAGTCTTGCCTGCTTGCTGCATCCAGACTTGTATCATAATGTTTGAAAAGATAAGCAATCGTGTATATAATGAAAACACTTACGGAACTGAACATTGATACAAACCAGACTGATGCAAATCTTGTAGTTTTAAGGGTTTTAGTAGCAGGTCTCAAGGATTATCTATTTTGTGGAGTCATCAAATTCTATTCGCTATTCAAATTCATTCATAAAATGTTTAAGTCGAAAAGCACATTATAAATGCTGATACCAGACGATACCTTTAAAGGTGTTAACATTTGTTTTATGCTATATCGTACAATTTAACCCTTACCCACATATAAACGCTTTCTGACACATCTGCAGAAGACATCTTTTGAAAGCACAATATGAGTAATTTCTCCTTTTGCCACAGTGTTTACAAACTTATTCCATTTTTATGCTATTATTCAAAGAGATTTTTCACATTTTCACATTCTGGTGAAGTTTTGGCGTATGTGGGAAAGGGTTAAATCTTGCTTAATCCTTTTCCTCATATAGACGCTTTCTAACGCCTCTGTAGCAGACGGCTTTTTGAAAACATAGTGACAAAAGAACCGAGCTAAAAACGAGCAATTTCTACTTTTGCCACAATGTTTTCCACTTTTAGTCATAGGTTATCCATTCAATTATAGAGATTTTTCAATCTTTGACAAAAGTCGTCTGCTGCATAATTGTTGTATGAGGGAAAGGGTTAATCGATTTTTTTTGGTAATCATGAAACCACCCTCATCCTTTCCGTGACAAAGTGAACATTTTAATGCCTTTACAGCAGAAAGTATTGTCAGAAAAGGAGAAATAGTTCAATATTCTTTTCTGTGTTTTCAACATTAAAACATCTTGGGAGTTTATAATATGGAAAATGACTATAAATTAAAGTTAAATTATTAAATTGTGTTAAAAAAATTGTGTCAAAAGGAGAAATTGCTCAGTATAAGCAAGTACTCATTTCTCAAAAATGTTTTAAACAATTGTCTGCTGTAATAGTCAAAATGTGTCTGCAGTTTGGAATGGATGAAAACCGTTGACAGTCAGTTTTCCCATAACTAGTATGCCTTAGTAAATATGGGTTGAAAAATAAGTTGGAACAAGGTTACCCGCCTTCTTTACAAAAACCTGTGACTTTTCTCACAATTATGGTCCAACATCAGTATGAGGTGGAAACGTTTTTAATTTGTAAAACTAAATAATCAGCTGCCAACAAAATGTATAGACTGTATATGGATAGTTTGGAAGAAAACTGTGATTGGTTTTAAAGCTTTGATGGCAGACAGTCCAACATTTCATCACCTTTGTTACCATCATTGTGAACTCAGGTTGTCACATTTATCAGTAACCCTTTCAAATCTACCAAAGAATTTGAAATAGACAACTTTTGAAGACATTGTGACAAAAGAAGAAATTGCTCATAATGAGCAAGATCTCTGCTGTCTGCCACAATGTTAATTTAAACTTTTATTTGCATAGGTATTCCTTATTTTGCCTTGATCAAAGTCGTCTGCTACATGTAAGAGGATCCATCTACAGCAGATGTCATTTGAAAATACTGTGAAAAAGGAGAAATTAATCAAAATGAGCACTTTTTACTTTTGCCACAATATTTTCAGCTCTATTCTACAATTATACTTCCATTGGTATTTTCAAAGTCGTCTGCTGCAGATTTGTTGAATGCAGAAAAGTGTTAAAAGTTGTCTGCTTTGAAAACGCAACATGTTGACAAATTGTGAAAAACTAATCAGCTGCTATAGAACAGTCAAATTACCTCAAGTACAGGCTTCCCTTTCCTTTTGCAACAATGTTTTCAACCGCGTGAACCATATAAACAAAATTACTTTCATATATGGGGATTTTACATACTTAATCCCCTTTTCCACATACAGCAAATCTGCAGCATACGTCTTTGAAAACATTTACACAAGATCTGGAAAATCTCTAGAAATGAAGGTATTCTTACTAAAAGAATATTTGGAATTATTGTCGAAAAATGTCATAATGTTTTTAAAAGTTGTCTGCTGTAGATGGGTCAAAATTCATCTACATGTAGGAAAGGGTTCAATTAAACTTGCTATAAAACTTGCAGTTTTTATACAATAAAATATTTTGTATTGTATAATGAATTGTATATATTTCTTTCATGACTGCTGGGAGTCTAATAATGTGTCAAGGTCAAACTATGAATAATTATAAAGACACATGTGCCTTAATTGATCTTAATGACATCCAAATAACACATTTCATAAATAACAACATGTAACAATGTGTTAACAACATAATCTGATTAATGTTTTATGTTAAAGGCATTTATCATCACTTTCCCAAACTGTGAAATATTCAAAGCTTGATAATAAATATATATATCATTATTAATGTGTTGCTTTAATTCAGAACTATTTACTTGGTTGACTAAGTAACACAGCAAGTGTAAACAGACTTTTTGGAAAATCATGGCCACAAAACAAGCAATTTCTTCTTTTGTAACCATGTTTTCAACTCAATTAGATTATTGTACTTTCAAATAAAGGGAGTTCCCAAATGGTTTCAGGTATGTTTTCAAAGTTGTCTATTGCAGATTTGTGATAAGAGGGAAATGGTTAAAGATGTCTTCTACAGATTCATTCAAAGTCTGTCAAAGGAAAAAGTTGAGGTCTGTTAATGCTTTTTTCTTCAATAGTATTAATTATCTCCGCCGAGCCCCGGAAGCTCAGTCGGTAGCGACGCGGGCTGTCAATCAAGGGGTTGTGAGTTCGAATCCCGGCTCGGCCAACATTCTTTCCGACGATTGACAAAAGTCAATGCGACATGCGTCATTCGTCTTCCACCAATGGGCTAAGTCTATGTGGAAAAGCAGCCAGTTGCTTGGGAAGATTGTTGTGTGGAGTACTGGTGTGAGAAAACCAGGAAATGCATGAATGGGTGAATTGACCGCCGTGCTATAACTGAGAAATTGTTAAAAACGGCGTTAAACCCCAATCAATCAATCAATTAATTATCTCCCTTGAAAAATAAATCTACCTGTCTATATTTGTACGATTTGCCTCCCTTATACAGAATACCGTTAGGGCCATCGCCTATGAATGTGTTGATCTGAATTGATTGATTGATTGGGGTTTAACGCCGTTTTTAATAATTTCTCTGCTATATCACGGCGGCCAGTTCACCTACTCATGCATTTCCTGGTTTTCTCACACCAGTACTCCACACAACAATCTTGCCAAGCAAGTGTTGATCTGAAACGCGATACTCGACAGAACGATGATGATAACACGACAGTACGATGATGATAGCGCGACAGTACGATACTACGATATGACGATGGCGGAAACGCGACAGTACGATGGTGAATTATCATCGTACTGTCGCGTTATCATCATCGTACTGTCGTGTTATCATCATCGAACTGTCGCGTTATCACCATCGTAATATCGTGTTATCACCATCGTACTATCGCGTTATCGTTATCGTACTGTCGCGTTATCATCATCGTACCATCGCCTTTCGGTGCGCCTGTGCATGCTTAAAAATGAAAGAAGGCAGGATTAATTTCATTAATAAGATAGATCTAATACAAATTTATACGGATTTATGAACCAGAATTAATGTTTACCTTCTGCTACTGAATCCGATATTTTGTCACATGGAGGGTAAATTCTTCTATGCACATGCGCACCGGAAGGCGATAGTACGACAGTGCGATGATGATAACACGACGGTACGATGGTGATAACGCGACGGTACAATGGTGATAACCTGACGGTACGATGGTGATAACGAAACAGTACGATGATGATAACACGACGGTACGATGGTGATAACGCGACAGTACGATGATGATAACACGACGGTACGATGGTGATAACGTAAATTCTTCTATGCACATGCGCACCGGAAGGCGATAGTACGACAGTGCGATGATGATAACACGACGGTACGATGGTGATAACGCGACGGTACGATGGGGATAACGCGACGGTACGATGGTGATAACGCGAAAGTACGATGATGATAACACGACGGTACGATGGTGATAACGCGACAGTACGATGATGATAACGCGACGGTACGATGGTGATAACGCGACAGTACGATGATGATAACACGACAATGCGATGATGATAACGCGACAGTACGATGAGGATAACACAACAGTACGATATTACGAGAGTGAAAACGCGACAGTACGATGGTGAAAACACGATAGTCTATCGCATTATCATCATCAAACTGTCGTACTGTCGAGTATCGCGTTTCAGATCAACACATTCACAGGCGATGGTCTGTGATGGCCCTAATGGTATTCCGTACCCTTACATTCACTTTCCTCCTAATCTGATTGAAGAAGTCCTACAATTAGTGCCTGATACATTTTAGGTTCTTTTTAAATTAAATGTTCATTCAAATAACATTATATAGTACAAATCACATGACTCATGTAAAAAGGGAGGGTCATCTTCTGTTAATGCTCATCATCATAAAACTATATAACTTCTATATTTTCCGTATGTGTATTAGGACTGTTATTCATTGATTGGAAAGTGGAGGTTTGCAGAGACAATAATTATGCTTTTACAAAAGCTCATCTGAACCTTCACTGTGGATCTGATCAACAAGAACCAGGGCTCACAATATTGGTGTAAAACCCTTTCCCACCCAAATTTTCTTTTTTAAAAGTTGTGGCAAAAGAAGATATTGCTCATGTTATCAGCAATTTTACTATTGCCACAATGCTTTCAGACATCTGATACAGGGGTCTTAAAATGCATCTGCATGTCTGAAAGAGCTGTTCTCACTAGACATTTATTCATAACAGACATAACAATAATAATATCATATATATAAACTCAATCAAATCATTCTCTTCAGGATGACAGAATGCAAAGAATCGAAGTATTTTCAATACCATTATACCATCCATGCAACTTTCTAGGTAAAAGATTGAAGATCTAGTCATTACATATCATTTATAATTGGCAAACATAATCTGAGCAAAAGTATTCTTAACATGATCCATCTGCGATTGTATGTTATCGAATCTTCGCAGCACAGCTCAACCAATCATTAAACTGAAACAACTTTATATTTTGGTGAACCAAACATCACACATAAACAAATATATGTCTGGAACTCTAATTCAGGTAACAACCAAAATTGTATTCATATAACAGTGTTGACATTAGCTTGTCAAAATAGAATGGCATGATAAATGTATTTTCCAAGATTCCACAAATCTATAAAACATTGTAAAACATGTCAAAACCAACAAAATGTGCTAAAAGATTCATTCCTGTTTATTGGCTCAAACAATGTTAATATAGATATCAACACTGAAACAAGTTTCAGATATGAATGATTTGATTCATTAATAATAATTTAGCTGCATGTACATACAATTTTGCTCCAAAATTCATATTCATACATTGAAGTACTGTGAATGTGAAATTGCCCTTAGTATCTTGAACTTTACCTTAACCCTTTGCCTCATACAACAATTCTTTGAAAATATTTGTCAAAAAGTAGAAAATCTCTATAATTGAATGGATAACCTATGACTAAAAGTGGAAAAACATTGTGGAAAAAGGAGAAATTGCTCGTTTCTTCTTTTGTCACTATGTTTTCAAAAAGTCGTCTGCTGCAGAGGTGTCAGAAAGCGTCTATATGAGGTAAAGGGTTAACCTTTTAACCCATCTGGAGCAGACAACTTTTGCCATCTTTTCATCTCTAAATTTAAATTATTATTCTTTCAATAATAGAGTTCTTCCATACTTTTATCTTGATGCTTTCAAAGTTGTCTGCTGCAGCTTTGTCGTTCTTAGGAAAGGTTTAATTGTCAAAATTGTACTAAAATCATACCAACAAAAGGATAGACTTTTTTCAAAACCTAAAATTGAGTGCAAACAAAATCAAATTGAAACTGCAATATAAGCAGCTGTTTTATTGGATAAATATGCTATAGAATTAAATACTATGGGGCTAAATAAGCTGTAGCATTACTTTATTAAACATGTCCTATCATCAGCAATATTTGGAAGTTCTTTAACATTGCAATATGCAAATATTATCCGCGACATTCTTGTTTATTGAATTTTACATGAGTTATGTCTTTTTGACAGTGTCTTATCTTCTTTTCGCTCTAGATTGATTTTTCTTTATAGACAGAATTAATACAATTAATGAATAAAATATATAACATAATTTGTCACTGTTAAAAATGTTCCCACCTGCGCATTTTATCACGTTTGCAGCTGACTACTTTTGAAAACATTGTGGCTTAAGAAGAAATTGCTCATATTGAGGTTTTCAACTTTATCAAATAATTAAACTTTCATTCATAGAAATTATCCCTATTTTCAAAGTAGTCTGCTTCCAATTTGTTGTCTAGGGCAAACTGATATCACCTGTGAGGAACCAGCCAAGTAAAACTGTACTATCATTTGGTAAAAGTTGCATGGAATAGTGAACAAAAAATCTTTCCATTGTCCTTCTTTTGGAAGTTGCTCCTTTTCTTTAAATATTAACAGCTGCAGCATATTGTGATAAAAAGGCCAAGCTTAACAGTTTAATATGGGTGGGATATGAATAGGAGAAGTGATTGAATTAATTTGCAGAAAATCTGCAACAAAAACTGGGCGGTCATTAATCAAAGATGTCCAAGAGGCATTCATACTTGGTCACTTTGCGATTATATCTTTATTTGCACAGGACAACGCTTGAAATGATGGACACCCTGCATATGGTCAACTCACAAGGAACTAGATCTGACCCCTATTGTAGAATATTCAATGGGATGGGAATTTTGAGGAACCTTGTTAACCTTTCAAAATTAACACTTTTCTCTCATTTAAAGCACCCGGCCTGAAATTGCATGTGCAGCAGATGAGTAATACATTTCTGGAAACTGAAAGAAATAAACAATTTGGCCAAGAACCTTGTCTGATTCTTGTTTTATATACATATTCAGATGATTAAAGCTGAGACATACTTATGCATACAATATGTTTGGGTTAAATATTGCATTATTTCGCTTGAAATTAATCAGAGGAGGTCAGTATTCAATTTGTTTCTGGACTGTGATTAATAATTAGTTTTCATTATCCACAATTTTACGAACAGACTGAAGTTTCTGCAGCAGACAACATTGAGAATGCTGAAAGTAAGAGGGAAATTGTATAAATGATTTTCTGTTCTCCTAATTTTTTTAGCTTCTACTTAATCTGAAATTCAAGTTGTGTTTCAACAAACAGATTTTCAATTATCTTCGGTTCTTTGTCAATGGCTAAAATCTGAAATCATTAAATTAGGATTTGAATGAAAACCACAGACTATTTGAGATCCATTTCATTCCGTGTTTTGTATCTAATATGACACTAGTGTGTAAAGAATCAAGACTAAGTATCATTCTTAAAGCAAGTAAATATTTGGAAAAGTAATGAAACCTTGCCTTTCATTAAGGGTCGTGAATGTATTAAGGCATTAACACTCAAGTACAATGCTATTTATGTCCGCATTAAAGTGCTAGCAATACGTTTTAGATAGAATACTGCCTTAGGTAATGGTCAAGGTTTGAGCTGTGGCGGGCAATAAGGGGTCTTATCATATCCCCATTATTGTTATCACTTTTTTCATATGATCTTGCATGTTAGACCATTGAAAATATTGTTGAAAAATGAGAAATTACTCAACATGTGAGCAATTTCTCATTTCGCTAATCTTTTTAACTTTATTCCATTATTAATTTCCATTAATGGAGATTTTTTCCATATTTTTAGCAATGTTTTAGAAGTCTTCTGCTGCAGATTTTGTTGTGGGAAAGGATTGAAGGTGTGTTGGTTGTGAAACTAGAAATTTAGTCATTCCTTGAAGAAGCAACATCTACAGTATATAGCTCATTCTAAATGTAGTTGGACATTAAAAGCTCAATTGAACTAAGCTATGCATTTGCACTGAGAGGCTGGCTTGCTGTTTGCGTGTGCAACAGGAACCCATTTCAGCTGGCTCGGCTCATTTGTTAGAATGAATGAATGAATGTATATTGTTTTATGGCGCATCGACAGCTAAGGTCATTTAGCGCGCAATTAAATTTAATTATTCATGATCCCTGGGTAAACAAACCAGTACTAGGCTAGAAAATGTGCCTTGCCCAATGGTACTCCACCATGACAGTAGTGCCGCGACTGGGGATCGAACCCGGGACACCCGGTTTCGAAATCCCCGACGCTAACCACTCGACCACAGCGCTCATTTGTTAGTGAAATACAAATAAAGTATTGTCCCAAACAAATTTTACCCATTCACACCTTTAGTAAAAACCCTATACAGGTGTATCTTTTCAGATGAGATTTTCAGTAAAATGAATATTTATTATTAAAGGACATTGTGCAGTAAAATTTACAATTATGTATTGATATTTATTGGTACACTTAATTAATAAATGTAACATAGATCCTCTTTCATTAAATTCTTCAAAAAATATCAAAAAAGAAAAAGCTTTCGTTAGTTTCCTATTCATATAGTGTATGCATTAATGCTATCATGGCTTAACAATTGTATCAATTACCCAAAACTTTCTAAGAAATAGTTCTAAACAAATCAGTAGCACTGTAGCAGACAAGAATAAAAGCTCTTTATAAGGAAAAGAACGAAGTGAACTTTATAAACTGTCTAATCCATGCAATATCTGTGAATTGCCACATTTAAAGATATATAATAACAGAATATTAAGACAAAAACTGTCCCATCATTGGAATTTAAATTCCATGAATGTCTCTGATGATGTAAACACTCATAATAATCTTCTAGATAATATATATATAAATGTCCTTTCCAAGAACAGTTTTTTACATTTGAAATTGTAGGCAGAACGGAATGATAATACAATGTACTAATGTCAATCAAAAAAGAAATACCATTTAAACTAAGGGTTCTGTCAAAGTGCAAACAAATGGTCATTTTCACAATACCCATAACTATCTTATCAAAGTGTCTTTGATAAACATACAGGGTGTTTTAAATCTTCCCTCATACCACCTTATCATATTTTCCAATTAAACAAAGTAGCAGACATAATATAAAAAGATTGCATGAATAGTTATTAATTCTTCAAACAAAATGTTGCTTTTCCTCAGTTTGTTTCAAATCAGATGATCTTAGCTCTAAAACGATCCCAAAAAGTGTTTGAATTCCTAACAATAAGTCAATAAGCACTTTAGAAGTGTCTCAAAGCTAACCACCAGAGAGTATCAAAGACAAAAACCATCACAATCAGAGGTAAAGGTCACGTCTTCAATCGGAACCCCATGTTAAAATTTAATTATTACTTCTTTAACTAGGTTATTGGTGGAAACAAGTAGGCAAGTGACCTTCAACACTATTCCTGTGTGATTAAGTTTGATACCAGGGCATATTAACACCAGATCAAATGGTGGATATTTTTTCACCACTTGAACTGATGTGATAATTCTAGAACAATTCAGGAACTGTCAACTTGAATTGTTGCTGAATTAGCACGTTTAACTGGTGGACATATGACACGAATGTTTTGTAACAATTGTTTTTACCTTCCTTGGAAATATTAAGAATATAACATGGATAACATGGATATGACTGAGATAAGGTATATGTTATTATCTTTTCACAAGTTTTTAACCCTTTTCCTCATATGGACGCTTTCTGACGCATCTGCAACAGACAGATTTTTGAAAACATAGTGACAAAAGAAGAAACAGCTCAAAACCAGCAATTTCTCCTTTGGCTACAAATTGTTTTCCACTTTAAGTCATAGGTTATCCATTCAATTATAGAGATTTTCCATTCTTTGACAAAAATATGTTCGTCGTTTGCTGCAGAATTGTCGTATGAGGGAAAGAATTAAATAACAGGTCAGATATCAGGAGGTCATCAAAAAAAAAAAAAATCTACAGCACATGACTTATGATGAGCAAGTTCTCTTTTGGATCAATTATTCAACTCTTTTCACTAATTTCACTAATTACCATAATTATTTTCCCAGATTTGTCAGGAAAGAACCCCTTGATTTTGATTTTGAAAAATCTAAAAATGGGGTTTCAAGCAATGTATTACCCTTTTCCACATACAAAAAAATCTGCAGCAGACGTCTTTGATATCAGTTGGGAAAGAAGATGAAAAATCTCAATGAATGAAACTTAATTTTAGAATATACTTGACAAACTTTGTGGCAAAAGGGGAAATTGCTCATGTTGAGCAATTGCGCCTTTTGTCACAATGTTTTCCAAATTCGTCTGCTGCCGATGCGTCTGCACGTGGAAAAGAGTTCCTAGAGTGAGGCAGTAAAGGTCTGCTGACGGATCCAGCAGTACACAAAACCCATATCTCTGTGATGACAACACATAAACATGCCTCGATAAAAGGGCCAGCGGCCATGATTATGTGATTATTATATTAACATATGGACATTAATTGTCCAGTTGGCCCAGCTAATGGTCAGTGTTTTATCACTGGTCACCTGCTGGTTCACACCCATAATGTGTATCTGCATGAATTATGGTAAATGTAACATGTTAGGTCTCACTCAAGTAACAATTATTAACTCTTTCCCACTGATTCAGACGCGTTCTGATGGCTCTGCAGAAGGGCATCCTAGAAAACATGGGCTGGGCTCGTGGGCTGAGCTCATGGGTTGGGCTCATGGGCTGGGCTCGTGGGCTGAGCACATGGGCTGGGCCCTGGGGCTGAACATGTTAAGAATATCACTTAATATGTTTTTGTTTTTTTTCTTTTTACAGTATTCACATAATTATAGTCCCCGTATTTTCCGCGTCTTTTACTGTACAAAGTGTATTATTGCTTACATAATAGTATTGTTTATAAACGTTTTCAAATGATTCTAACATAATGATATCCTACTCTAATTCTGGAGTTCAGTCGCTTTAATGCTGTAATGTACTGTTCAAACAAGAGCTAAATAGTGGCTTAATTACTGAAATAAAATAAAATTGATAACAAGGAGTGAAAGTTTGTCATTGAATATATCCACCCCACTCAGGCTCATCTATAGCTGCTCAATAAAAAAGTATATTGGAGTTATAAGTTTCTGGTGTTGATAACACTACAAAAAGTCATGCACATCGCATGAAAAGTAAACAACATATTTAAATGTGAAATAATACAACGTATATAAATTTCGTTTAGTTGAATAGGCAAAATGCAATAATTATACCCCTATATAGTTATATCTGGGGCCTATATATAGTAGGAGTCACGTATGTCCCGTCATGTCACGTCACATTCCGTGTATGCAACACAAAAACTCATGAAGCTTCATGGGAGTGTTAGTAAGCATGGAATGTTGTGCACCTACTAGTTGGATCACATTCCATTCGCACCTACTCGTTTGCGGATCATAAGGTCAGATGTCACATGTATTATGCCCAAACTATAAGGGGGGGGCATATATATTTTTCCTTCTGTTCGCCCGTCTGTCCGAGCACACAAACGGGTACTTATGGTTTACTAAAAACAGTAGAAAACAGTGTCATTCGGGTTAGGGAAAGGGTGGCTTTTTGGGTATTTTGTTTGCTTGTTGGGTATTTTATAAAGAACAAAGTACCCAACAAAGGTCCATATGTAAGGAAGTGCGTCCGTCCGTCCGTCTGTCCGTCCGAAATTCTCGTGTGTTGCGTATCTCAAAAAGTATATGAACCGGAGTCATAAAACTTTACAGGAATGTTGACCAGCATGTGTAGATGTTCACCTGATGTTTCATATTTGTCTGTACCCAGTAAGTGCAAAGTTATGGCCCTTAACTTATTAACAATATAGCCTAAAGAGCATGTCCTTCCCAAATTATCGTGTGTTGCGTATCTCAAAAAGAAAAGAACCGGAGTCATAAAACTTTACAGGAATGTTGACCAGCATGTGTAGATGTGCACCTGATGTTTCATATTTGTCTGTGCCAAGTTAGTGCAAAGTTATGGCCCTTGAATTATTAACAATATAGCCTACAGAGCATGTCCGTTCCAAAATCATGTATGTTGCGTATCTCAAAAAGTATATAAACCAGAGTCATAAAACTCTACAGGAATGTTAACCAGCATGTGTAAATGTGACCTAATGTTTCATATTTTTCATATTAAGATATGTGAAATAGTCACGTTAAAGCGTTTTATGTGCCTTATCATCGCATCCGACTCGCATTTATATCTGCAGCCAATCGTAATAATTAAATCCCATATTTTACGCTGACTTAATAATAATAATAATAATAATAATAATAATAATAATAAAACAAATTGATGTGCACAATGATAAAACAAAAGTCATCTGAAGAAATAAAACACCAAATAGCAGATAAAACGTGATGTATCCAATATTGTATAGTCTTTCTTCTCATCTTGAAATAAATCTTCCCAAAACCCTCTGGGATTTAAAATAAGGTATCCTCTCCTTAGCTGACCTTGTAATGTCCTTACACCCATCAGCTGCTGTGGGATGTTCAGAAAGACAAATAAACAATACCAGGTCATGACCTTAGAAAAGAAAACTCGGCCCACGGCCCCAGCCCACGAGCCCAGCCCACGAGCCCATCCCATGAGCCCAGCCCAGGTTTTCTAGTATGCCCTGCAGAAGATGTCTCTTGAAAACATTTGTGACAAAATGTGAAATTGCTCATATTGAACAATTTTGACTTTTGCCACCCTGTTTTCCTCTCTATCCATTTGATTATAATTTCATTTAAAGAGATTTTTTAAAGTCACCATCTTCAGAATGGTTTAAAAAAAACAATGTGGCAAAATTGCTCTTTAAGAACAATTTCTTGTTTTGCCACAATGTTTTCAAAAGTCTTCTGAAGCACATGTGTCAGAAAGCGTCTGTATGTGGGAAAGGGTTAACCCCTTTCCCTCATATAGACGCCTCTGCAGAAGACGGCTTTTTGAAAACATAGTGACAAAAGAAGAAATTGCTCAAGACGAGCAATTTCTACTTTTGCCACGATGTTTTCGACTTTAAGTCATAGTAACATCCATTCAATTATAGAGATTTTCTATGTTTTGACAAACTATATTGAAAGTCGTCTGCTGCAGAATTGTTGTGTGTGGGAAAGGGTTAAGCAACGGGTGATGAACCTGTCTTAAAAGAGGAAGTCCGTTTATGATTTTATCTCACATTATGAGAGATAGGGATGATATGAGACCTGTCCAGTCAATGGTCACTTTTGAAAAATGACCATGCAAATGACCCGTGAAAAGGATTTATAATAAACGGACAGATAAAAAGGACAGATTTACAGGTCTCGCTTATCAACAGCTAAATCTGAAATCAATCCAATAAATGAATGGAAATAAAATTACTGATTGGGAAATTTAAATCTCTTGACATAAAAGATAACTTAGTAAGGATCAGTTACTCCGTCTGGTTTGAAAATATCTGAAGAAAAAACTGAAATGTCTGGAAAATTCGAAATATCAATTGTGATACAACTGAGAGTTGAAAACATTGTGTGAAAAGGAGAAATTGCTTGTTTTGGTCAATTTCTACTTTTTCTACAACATCTTCATAAGTCTTCTGCTACATAGACGTAGAATGTAGTCTGTATCATAGAAAGGCTCAATTCTGTATCAAAATTATTTTGAATTATACATTTTAGTGATAATTGTTTTGCCTTATAGACATTTTCAAAGCAGACACAAATATCATTATAGGTAAACAATAGAAAAACATAAACTCATTACCACATACAACAAATCTACAGCAGACGACATCTAGGCAGAAATATATAATCTCTATAAAATGAAATTAGTATCATTGAGTAGAGTGGAAAATAATTAGAGCAAGAAGGAATTGCTGATTATGAGCAATTTCTGCTTTCGCCAAAATGTACTTAAAAGTTGTCTGCTGGAGATGCATCAAAATGCGTCTGGATTTGTGAAAGGTTAAGTGCACTGCCTTCTTAACCCTTTCCCTCATATAGACGCTTTCTGACGCCTCTGCAGCAGACGGCTTTTTGAAAACATAGCAACAAAAGAGGAAATTGCTGACAAAAAGAGTAATTTCTCCTTTTGCCTCAATGTTTTTCATCTCTTTTCAGTAATTATACCTACATTTATAGAACTTTTCCATGCTTTTCCCAAGATACTTTCAAAGTCGTTTGCTGCAGATTTGTTGTATGTGTGAAAGGTTTTAAAGTGCGTGACTGCCTTCTTCGTTCACAAAATCTTCCCCATTGACCAAAGTTTACTTAAGATTTCAAGAGGTTTGGTGAACCTTATCTAAATAACCTACATTTCAATGCATAAATAGATGGGTTCATTTGGGATCTTTGGCATTCAAATTTCACCTACATAAACATCATTTATTCGAATTAGGGGAAACTGTAGACGACTTGTAACCACAAAAGTATGAAATTGAAACATGATTATGCTAAGCATGGTCTCTATTGAAGTTTCATTATTTGACAAAAGATGTCATTAACCCTTTTCCACTTACAGATGAATTTACAGCATTTTGACAAGAGTGTTCATTGCTTGAAATGAGGAATTTCACCTTTTGCAGCAGTGTTGTCAACTCGACTCAATGATTATACGTTTATTAACCCTTTCTCTAATACGACAATTCTGCAGCAGACGACTTTGAACATATTTCGAAAAATCACTATAATTGAATGAATAACCTATGACTAAAAGTGGAAAACATTGTGTCAAAAGGAGAAATTGCTCTCTTCTTTTGTCACTATGTTTTCAAAAAGCCGTCTGCTGCAGAGTCGTTAGATAGCTTATATATGAGGGAAAGGGTTAAAGAGATTTTTGCCCAAGATATTTTCAGTCATCTTGTTGAATGTGGATAAGTGTTATTAACCCTTATCCTGACACTGACAACCGTTTTTGAAAAACATTGTATGGAAAAGGAGTTATATTAAAAAGTTGTCTGCTGCAGTCACATCAATATGGATATGCATGAAGGAAAGACATAATTTAGTTTTGACATGGTCATTTTTTTTTTTACATAGCAACACAAGTTGCTAAAGAAGCATTTTTGGTAATTTGCAGATGAGGAATTATGGGTAATTTTAGATGGTGGGTAAATAAGAGAGAAAACCCTGTAAAGGAATTCTAAAATTACAGATATCAAATTCGCCATGGAGATAAAATATGCAGAGCGGCACTCAGGTTGTCTATTGTATGTATATGTATGGATAAATTTGACTCACAATGCAAGAGCCAAGTCACATAAAATTGATCTCCATCTCATGAAAATATTGAAGACTCGGACAAGATTGGGCATATCCTATTTAGTAGAGCGGAGTCATGAGGTGGAGTCATAGAGTGGAGTGGAGTGGAGTAATCATTAATACACTGATGAGAAGGTCAAAAGCTGAATTTAAGCCACACACTTAAAAAAGAAACATTAACATGTAATAATGAAATGTTTTTTTATCAAGTTTGCCCAAATACATGTACCTGTAATGATGAAATGTTTTCTTATTTTCTTAAACCAAAATTTTAATTTTGAACAAGTTTGTTACAGAAGTTTGAAATCTACCATACCAACTTTTATAAGAAACATGTATGATATAGTTTTATAATCTAATTACTTCGTACCAAAACATAAGTTAAGTTATAATGATAAGAAAATAGTCAATATCATTTGTCATTTGGAATATTCTTTAGGTATATTTCATCTTAAAATAATGCATGAAAAAAAGCAACAGTAACTAATAAAACTTTAAAAAAATAGTTTGGAGGTATAGTCCAAATGTCCCGATCTTTTCACAGGAGAGTCATAAAATGATAAAATAGTATGGACCAAACTGACCTCTATGCATCTGGAATCCTAGTAATATTTAGACACATTAACCTCGTATGTAAATTACTGGTATTGGTTAAAATGCAATTTAAAGCTAGTATGTATATAGACATGGCAACGGAAACCACAAGACTCATATAAAAGTTATTTTTTGAATCCATGTATAAAATAACGGCCCATTTAATTCTGAATCATTAAACTTTAATTTATCATTTCTAGCAATGTTAAGAAAGATTGTATTTTTGTTCATATTATCCTAAATTAATACCTTACCTGTTCTTCGTACCTTTCATAAGCATTGCTCACTTTTCATAATAATTTGGCCACAATATACTTGCCTACTGGGAGAACCATTGCTTGCTTGCTTACATAATAAATAATATGCTGAAGGTAACAACGGATCACCCAGTGAAATAACTGTGTTCTAATTTAACCCTCCAAGAGAATATTAATGTCCTAAGATAAATGAGGCATTGATGACATGTTAAATCTGCCATTCAGTTTAACTCCCAATGGGATTCATTATCTCGACTAGGCTGCAACCAACAGGTACAAGAAAATGTAAAATGTATGAAACTTAAAGTAAGTGGTATCTAATCCTCATTTACACATCCAGTTTGCAAAAGTAAGCATATTATAACATGAAATAAATGTTTTAAGTAACTTTGTAATGTCGATAAAATACATAAATATGTATGGATTGTTCCATAAAGTTACAGTCAGTACCCCTTTGAAATTTTCCAATGTAAAGTTATACTACTGTTATATAACATAAGTGAAGAAAATTATCAAACAAAATGAGTTGTGGCTCATTTAACAACCAAAAATATGGTTTACTCCAAAACTAGACTCCTTGACTCCACTGCAAGACTCCACTCCACTCCACTCCATGACTCCACTCCATGACTCCGCTCTACTAAATAGGATATGACACAAGATTGTGCATTTTACCCTTTCCCACTTACAGTCGCAATACATCTACAGCAGACATGTATGTGGGAAACAGTAATACAGACTGGCTATTATAGCCGTTTACATTTAGTTACAGTTTATGGCACAAAAAGTGCCAAAGAAAGCAGAGTATATTATTTTCCACTATTGATTTGTTTTACAAAATCTTCTTACATTATTTCAGTTATATATAGGCAACAGAACACTTTTTTCATGATCGTTGCGCCCGTTAAACAAACAAGTACTAGGCTAGTAAATATGCCCTGCAAAAGGGCACTCCACCATGACTGCAACATGCAGGGATCCAACCCTGGACCCTCGTGCTAAATCCCCCACAGCGGATTCTTCCTCTTTTAAAATAAATGTGATGATACAGAGAAGATTATCTGTTTATCTGATTTAAAAAAAGTCGTCTGCTTTGAAAATATATGGTGAAATAATTGTAATATGTGAAAATTTAGAGTAAAATTTAATGTTATTTATAGAGCACTATTCAACCTTTCCCCGCAGATATCTTTGAAAGTCATCTACTGCAATTTTGGTGTCCAATGTCGTCTGCGAGAGGTTGAAGGGTTATCTCGGAGACTTTTTACCTGACCCATATCTGATTTTTGACTCACAATGTACAGTCTCATTAAGTGACAGTAATGACACTGTAAAACTGCCCCATCTTTGTCACTCCTGTCAGTGAAAGGTGTGATTAGCGACCGTCGCACATGCTTTGCATCAGCAACAGGTGAAATACAGAACAGAAATATATCTATTTTTTTGTCTGATAAAAATGTAACTTGATCAGCAAATTTTTTTTTAAACAAAAATGAAATAAGACTACTGAACTTTCCGTGTACATGTTTGATACTGACACAGATTCAATACATTATACTGATCCTTTCCCTCATACGTTAAATCTGCAGCAGACGACTTTGAAAACATCTAGGCAAAAACATGGAAAATCCCCATAATGGGTTTGATTTCAAAAAACAATGATCAAAATGATCAATTTCTCCTTTTGCCACAATGTTTTCATTTTTTTTTTTCAGTAATTAAACCTTCATCTACAGAGATTTTCTTTGTTTTTGCCTAGATGTTTTCAAAGTTGTCTGCTGCATATTTGTTGTATGTGGAAACGGGGTTAACTAGCCAATGAGATAATGTGTTTACAGGAGCAGGAGATAAGATATGGTCTAAATGTACTTAGAATTGATGACAAATCAGTGCAGACTAATTACAAAATCAGGAAACCAGACACCAACATTAAGATAATTTAGGTTTAATTAGAAATGTTATGCTAATTTAGAATTATCTCCATCACTTAATGTGATGAAAGTTAAGCTCAAGAATCGTAACATTGGGGTATCTGCTTTGTATCAATGTGAACAATCTGACCTGAACAACATTTCTGTGAAGAATGTCATCTGTATTAACTCATTATAGGGAATAGTTTCAAACCCTATGTGAAGGCATTAATGTTAAAAATTCTCTACAAATGAAAATTTAATAATTGAGTAGATTTTAAAACATTGCAGCAAAAGGATAAGTTGCTCAATATGATAAATGTCTGCTTTTGCCACATTATGTTTTTAAAAGTAGTCTGCTACAGATGCTTCAAAATCTGCATCTGGGACTGTGGGAAAGAGTTTATATGTTTTGTACCCATTTTGTGATACAAGCAACATTCAATTTTGATGCATGAATTAGGGAATTCCAACCTGAAGTTTCATTTTGACGCATCTGAAGCAGACAACGCTTGAACACATTGTGACAAAAGAAAAAATTGCTCATAATAAGCAATTTCTTTTTTTGTCACAATGTTTTTAACTCTTTTGAATTATAATACTTCCATTTATAATGATTTCCATTGTTTTTCTTAGATGTTCTAAAGTTGTCTGCTGCAGATTTGTTGTATCTGGGAAAACATTAATAATACACTTTTCACAAGAGATTACAGTGCTGTGATTGGATTAGAAATTATCAACAAAAAATGTGTTGGGCTTGTAAAAACAAAAACATACCTTTCATTCATATGGTAGGATGACATTACTATACATATTAAATTGAAGTTGTATTAAAATATTTGGGAAGTTAGAACATGTCTCTCAGTTTCATACATCCTAGTCAAAGCATTTTTTTTTTGGAAAATTACCTCATTAACACTTTTCTGACAATGAATTCAGTTGTTTGAACGGGAAAAATGGCTAAACAGTCAAAACTCCGGATATCACCTTTAAGTATTGCCAGACCATGACTTTGATTATACTTGTAATAATGATGCAATTTTATGTATACTTATTACTTTTGACATTATGTTGTATTGATCTTAATTCAACTAAAATCTTTGAGTACAACCATGTTATCTTTCTTGTCAAAACTGGCTATTTATATTTCAAATGGACAGATGAAACGATATCAATGATCTTTGTTGATAGAATTGAACAGTTAATAAGTTTTTGATTTTGTTTTTAAAAATCAACCACAAAATAAATAATTAATGTTGGCTTGAATCTATCCCTTTCCCTCATATAGACGCTTTCTGACGCCTCTGCAGCAGACGGCTATTTGAAAACATAGTGACAAAAGAAGAAATTGCACAAAACGTGCAATTTCTCCTTTTGCCACAATGTTTTCCACTTTTTGTCATAGGTTATCCATTCAATTATGGAGATTTTCTATGTTTTGACAAAATATGTTCAAAGTCGTCTGCTACAGAATTGTCGTATGAGGGTAAGGGCTATACCCACTCTGCAGCAGACAACCTCGAAAGCATCTATACAAAAAATATGGATAATCTCTATCAATGAAAGTATGAAAGTATAATGATTATTGAATCGAGATTGAAAAATTGTGGCAAGAGGTGAGATAATTTCTCCTTTGGCCACACTATTTTCAAAAGTCGCCTGCTGCTATTGCGTCAAAATGTGTCTACAGCTGGGAAAGAGTTAATCATATTCAATTTCCTGTTATCTGTGAACCCATGCTTGGACATGATTCAATAGCCTGTAAGTTTTGATTGGTATTAATAGTAGTATTATCCATGAAATTGCCATTTAATTTAATACATGTAGGTTTGATTTCCTTGGATATGTGCGCAATTTCTCCTTTTTGTTGTTTAGATTTAGAGGCAAAGATTACCTAACCTAATGGTGATTAACCCTTTCCCTCATACGACAATTCTGCTGCAGACGACGCAGAAAATCTTTATAATTGAATGGATGACCTATGACTAAAAGTGGAAAACATTGTGTCAAAACGAGAAATTGCTCAAAAATCCGTCTGCTGCAGAGGCGTCAGAAAGCGTCTATATGAGGGAATGGATTAACCTGAATCTAAGGTTGTAACATGAATGAAATACTGTTGAAAAAGGCCTTCAAAAATATCTTACTTGTAGATCCTTTCCTTCATATAGACACTTTCTGACGCCTCTGCAGCAGACAGCTCTTTGAAAACATGGCGACAAAAGAAGAAATTGCTCAAAACAAGCAATTCCTCCTTTCATCACCATGTTTTTCAACTGTTTTCAATTATTGTACCAACATTTAAAGGGAATTTCTAAATTTGTTCGGGTATGTTTTCAAATTCGTATGCTGCAGAATTGTCGTATGTGCGAAAGGGTTAAATTCAAATGGACGAAACAAGGTGTCAATGTACTTCTTTGAATTTGTGTTGATATCAAACTTCTACATCAAGTTTGGTAGATAATTATGCAGAGAAATTGAGAAATCATGCTAAATAATAATTAAATTAGCTGTACATACACTAGCTGTTACGACCCAAGTTCTCTGTACCCACCATCGTGACATGTAGGTATAGGAAAAACAAACCTCCGTCTTTATTTACCTTCATCTTTATCGTAAGTTTTTCACCCATTTAACTGTTTCCCATATACAGCAAATCTGTAGTAGATGACTTTGAAAACATATTTGCAAAAATGCGCAAAAAACATCATTAATATGATTCATAATTATAACTAATCTAAAACAATTTGTTCAATACACCCACGCTGGCACACAGTAATTCTTCAAATTCATTATATAATATTATGAAATGTGCATTTATATGGAAGGGTATTAACGCATAAATTACATCTTTCCTTCGTACATTACAACTTGCATTCGTATATTTACATCTTGCATTCGTACATTCACATCTTGGTTTGTGACTTGCACATCATGCTTTGTACATCTTGCGTTGTGACATGCACATCTTGCTTTGTACATATTGCGTTGTGACATGCACATCTTGCTTTGTGACATTCACATCTTGCTTTGTGACTTGCACATCATGCTTTGTACATCTTGCGTTGTGACATGCACATCTTGCTTTGTACATCTTGCGTTGTGACATGCACATCTTGCTTTGTGACATTCACATCTTGCTTTTTGACTTGCACATCTTGCTTTGTGACTTGCACATCATGCTTTGTACATCTTGCGTTGTGACATGCACATCTTGCTACTGTACATTTACATTTTAATGTTTTAGCCTTATTTCAAATTCTTCGCTAGATAGGCGATTCATCGTCTAACTGTAAACAAATAATAGAACATGTCACAGAACAGAACATAAAAAACATATAACAAAATATACTCATTATGGCCTCCTTTGAATTAGAGGGGGTATATTGTTTTGCACTTGTAGGTCAGCCGGCCCATCTGTCGGTAGATCAAAGCATGTCCAGGTGATAACTTGAAAAACAAGAGGGCCATGATGGCCCTGGATCGCTCACCTTAGGGCTAGTTGATTTTATTCATTAGTAGACTTACATTAATGAATATAAATATAGGAAAACTAGCCCCGCCCCTGGCAGCCATGTTTTTTTACGGATCCAAATAATTTGAACAATCTTGGTAGAGGAACATCTATG
Source organism: Serripes groenlandicus (assembly GCA_031761405.1). Classification (NCBI taxonomy): domain Eukaryota; kingdom Metazoa; phylum Mollusca; class Bivalvia; order Cardiida; family Cardiidae; genus Serripes; species Serripes groenlandicus. Next base: position 80,112,497 of record JASEVX010000006.1, read on the forward strand.
CCAAAACATTTTGAAATTCAGCCAGTTGTTTTGAAGAAGAAGATTTTTTAAGTTTTCAATTTAGACATATCAGGAAAACTAGCCCCGCCCTTGGCAGCCATGTTTTTTCACGGATCCAAACAATTTGAACAATCTTGGTAGAGGGTCTCCTAAGGAACATCTGCGCCAAAATATTTTGAAATACAACCAATAGTTTTGGGGAAGAAGATTTTTTAAGTTTTCACTATAGACATATAAGGAAAACTAGCCCCGCCCCTAGCAGCCATGTTTGTTCACGGATCCAAATAATTTGAACAATCTTGGTAGAGGGTCTGTACCAAAACATTTTGAAAATCAGCCAGTAGTTTTGGAGAAGAAGATTGTTTTAAATTTTCAATATAGACATATAAGGAAAATTAGCCCCGCCCCTGGCAGCCATTTTTTTTTACGGATCCAAATAATTTGAACAATCTTGGTAGACAGGCACCCAAGGAACATCTAAGCCAAAAACATTTTGAAATTCATCAAGCAGTTTTGGAGAAGAAGATTTTTTAAGTTTTTCCTATGGCAACCAGAATTCCAACTGGAATTCAATTCTTTGAACAACTTTGAAAGGGGACCACCCAAGAAACATCCCTGTAAAGTTTTATCAAAATTGGCTAAGTGGTTAAGGAGGAGATGTCGTTTGAAGCAAAATGTTGACGGACGACGGACGGACGACGGACGAAGACCGGTCGTTGAGTGACCAAGCTGCGCTCCTCTAACGAGATAAAAAAGTATAGTTATATGCTTTATATGCATAATACATTAGGCCTATATATGAATTTTCTATAAAAAGCGTTACTATATAGTTTTTCATATTGTGTACTAACCTTCGATCCTCCATAATTCTCCGTCCAGGAAAATGGAAAATTTATTATAAAGGGACGCAACTTATGTGTATCTTCAAAGTATATTTGAGAGTCATTTACGGAAACTGCCGACAACACACACGTAGCGCCACTTGTTAGCATAATTTAGTTGTCGCGTCATTATTACACCAGGTGTCGCATCGTATTATGCCTTCTGTATTATGCTGTTTACATTCGGCTTTCTACATTCGGCTATTCGTCATTGTTACTGCTATGCACACTGACATTTGTCATTCGTAAAGAGGAAGGCGTTATTGACATTAGAATATAAACATGAATTCATCTCATCAAATTAATATTAATTGATGGTGTTAAATAACGAGAATAACAGACAATATTTATTGCAATATGTGCATATCACATAGCAAGACATAAAGCAAGATGTGCATGTCACAAAGCAAGATGTGCATGTCACAACGCAAGATGTACAAAGCATGATGTGCAAGTCACAAAGCAAGATGTGAATGTCACAAAGCAAGATGTGCATGTCACAACGCAAGATGTACAAAGCAAAATGTGCATGTCTCAACGCAAGATGTACAAAGCATGATGTGCAAGTCACAAAGCAAGATGTTAATGTCACAAAGCAAGATGTGAATGTACGAATGCAAGATGTAAATGTACGAATGCAAGTTGTAATGTACGAAGGAAAGATGCAATTTATGCGTTAATACCCTTCCATACATTTATGCCAATACAAATTTGTCAATGAATTTATAACATTTCTTTTGTGTTAAGAGTTGGGCATAATTAGCATATTGCTGTTTACAAAAGTCAGTGCCAGATATTTTTCAATACCAAAAAGTGATTTCTTAATGCTATCACATTCGTTCTGTCAATCTATGATGTTTAAAGTTCATGAAACAGGTATTCAAACTTATAATCGGTTAATGACATATGTTTGCCTGGTATGAAAGTACCCATATATGATGGAAAATTCAATGATTATGTGAATCTTAAGGTAAGAAATGTCCGTTGTCTTACTTCTAGAAACTGTTAACGTTAGTTTTATTATCTTTTGGTCAACATTTATTCAAACTAAATAATAGATATAAATCACTGTGACTAAAAAATAACTACAACAACTAAACAAAGAAAAGATCACATTCTTGAAAAACGTTACAAAAATACAAGTTAGATGTTTATCTATAATGACATGGTTTGGTCGACACAGAGGTTGAGGTCTGTCTAGAGAGCCAACTGCTGATGAGATTTGCCAGCGTGACCTTGACAAGGACAAATCTATTCTTATTGTTGAGGCCACTATCGTAATCATACACTCTCCAACCTGCATGCTATGGAAGCTTGTAATCTTCACAAAATGACTAGATACTTTGGTCAAGATGAACATTTGTCATCGTTGTAAAAATATATTTACTAGAGTCGTTTGACTTCAGTAACCTTACTTAATCCTTTCCCACATACAGACGCCTTCTGACGCGGCATCAGACGACTTTTGAAACGATTGTGACAAAACGAGAAATGTTTCCATTTTCCACAATGTTTTCAACTCTTTCAATAATTAAACTTTCATTTATAGAGAGCTTTGCCATATTTTTGCCTATGTGATTTCAAAGTCGTCTGCTGCATATTTGTTGTATGTGGAAAAGGGTTAAGGTAGTGTAAATATAGTTCTGGTATAGGGATATTCCTTTAAAATATCAGACTGGGTTTTTTATGTTGCCTGACTTGGCAGGGAGTCACATAAGGATCACATCTCCATTGTCTGTCTGTCCGTCTGTCTATCCATCATGGTAAGATTTACTGACTGGAGACGGGCTAACACTGTTATTATACATTTATTCAGTTAACCCTTTTCCTCATATAGACGCTTTATGACACCTCTGCACCAGCAGGCTTTTTAAAAATATGGCAACAAAAGAAGAAATTGCTCAAAACGAGCAATTTCTCCCTGTGTCACCATGTTTTCAACTCTATTCAATTAGTGTACATTAATTTAAAGGGATTTTCCAACTTTTATAGGGTATGTTTTCAATGTCGTCTGCTGCAGATTTGTGGAAAAGAGTTAAAGATATGAAGAAACAAAAGCAAACAACTCTGAGATAATCATATCTGGTAAAAAAATGACATGAAAGATTTAATAGACCATTAACCAATATATTACCTGCTCATATCATTCTACATATAAACCTTATAACAACAGGTTGACACCAGGTGTCAGTAGGTTTAGGTGTCTGTTTTGTCTTCGTAAATAAAACATAAATGAGAGTCAAAATAAAGAAACTGCACATACTTAAAACATCGGAATATTTATTTAATTTTAGATGTGTCATAACTTAGTGTTTTTAAACAAACGCAATTGTAATATGTTCAATACATTTAAAAAAAAAAATCTAATAATAATTTCTCCTCCCATGTCATTTCCGAAAAACTATTAAAAATAGAACAGAACAGAACAGAATGTTTATTTAGACGTATACAAAGTACATAGTCATTTACAAACATACATACATATAGAAAATATTCAGTCACGTGGGTTTGAAAAAAAAACAAAAAACAATAAAGAAATTAAAAATAGAAGTCGCGGGCTTCTGCCCGGCGACTAATGATTTCCTTGAAGTATTGTTAGAAGTCTAATGAAAGTTTGAAGGAAATATATTTGGCAACAAATTTGATTATACATGAATGTGCATATATTTTAATTTTAATTGCATATTTAAAACCCTTTATCGTGGGGAAAGATTCTGAAGCAGACAAGTATGATTCGAAGAAGTTGGAAATATGAAAACAGTTTATTAATGTAGAAGTCATTTTAAAATAGGGTCCAAAACATTTTAGCAAGACTCATTTACTATAGATAGAACAAAATGCATCTGCAAGTATAAAAGCATTAAATATCAAATTCAACAAGCACCAGGCATGATTTAGGACTTAACTAAACTTTGAAGAAATGAATGTTCTCCATAGGCAACACAAAACTGTTGAAAGAAAATCTTGTAAAATTATACGAAGGTTTCTAATTATCTCCATACCGGACTGAATAACGATGACAATTTGTTATCGACTAATGGACTAATTTCAATAGAACAATTTCAATTATATCACAACAACACTTCACTTGCCTTTGATCCTGCGACCTCCAAATACATCATAGATGTACTAGAATATTAAATGTACCTTATCATCGGGCACTCTGCCATGAGTGTTGTAATCAAGGATCAAACCAATGTTTGGTTCCCAGTCTCATATCCTGCACTTTAACCCTTTCCGAAATACAACTAATCTGAAGCAGAAGACTTTTAAATGAAAGTGTAATTATTGAATACAGTTGAAAACATGGTGACAAATCATGAGCAATTTCTCCATTTGCCACAATGCTTTCAAAAGTCGGCTGCTGCAGTTACTAAGCATCAGAAAGTGTCTGTATGTTGGAAAGTGTTAATTCAACAACTCAGTCATGGCAGAGAAGAACAATATATACCTATGCTTTTTCCTACATGCACACCCAATAGGAGACATATCTGCTGTAGACAACTTTTTAAAACATTGTGGAAAAATGAGAAATTGCTATGCTTTTATAAATGGTTTTTTAACTATCTTTCATTTGTTGCATTGAGGAAAGGGTTAAAGAATATAAAGCCATGTCATGAAGACACAGTTTTGTGAATAATTGAAATGTTTATTAGGAGTTTTCATTATGAAGACCAAAGATAAAATGAGCATATTAGTAGTACAGGGTGGGACCCTATTAATAGAGGGCAGAAATAAAATATTTATTTACTAAATAACACGTACTGGTTCAATAGAGATTCACTTATGGTTGAGTAGTGAGTTTCGAGTTAGAAAAGTGAGTTTCGAGTTTAAAAAAAGTGAGTTTCGAGTTAGAAAAAGTGAGTTTCGAGTTTGAAAAAGTAAGGATTAAGCCAACAACAATATATAGGGGAATAAGAGTAGTATTTATTTCACCAACCATAGCTCCAAACTACATTTTATTTTTGTGACCATCAGTGACGAAATCAACATGACATGGCAGCGACCAGAAGTTTTGTTTTTCTTACGATAAACAGTAACAAAATGTGTCGACAAGGTGTTGTTAGGTAAATCACTTCACCTGTCAGTGACATGACACTGATTTCAGAGCTGATTTCATGAGTCTGCTCAGTGAAAATTTGACAACCAGTTTGTCTTAAACTGATAAGCCATGGGCATCGTTGTTTAATTACTGAAGACTCTGAATGCCATAAAACTAATATTCACTGAGCGGTAATAATTTTCTCAGTGTCATCACAATTACAATGTGGTTTTGTTGGAATAGGACTGAATTTTTAACAAATGAGCCAACAATTAAAATAGCTTGCTTATCCTCTTTAAAATGCACATCACTTAAATGTAATTATAATTTTAACAACTGCAATAAGAACATGTCTTAAAGGTCTATACAATATCAACCAACACTAATTAAACGACATGTTCAACTTGCCTCGACCTCGACCTAATAGTTAATAATAATAATATTTGTCATGTTTTAAATTTTCTAACTCGAAACTCACTTTTTCTAACTCGAAACTCACTTTTTCTAACTCGAAACTCACTTTTACTAACTCGAAACTCACTTTTTCTAACTCGAAACTCACTTTTTACAACTCGATACTCACTTTTTACAACTCGATACTCACTTTTTTTAACTCGAAACTCACTTCTTACAACTCGAAACTCGCTTTTCTAACTCGAAACTCACTTTTTTTAACTCGAAACTCACTTTTACTAACTCGAAACTCACTTTTTCTAACTCGAAACTCACTTTTTACAACTCGAAACTCGCTTTTCTAACTCGAAACTCACTACTAGAAAGAAAGAAATCCTCGGTTCAATATTTTCATTCGGTTGTAGTTCACAAGAAAATAACTCAGTACATAATGTATGAACTTTTCATAATCAAATCAAATGTCTGGTACTAATTGTACTAAGTTAACCCTTTCCCAGCTTGTAGATGCATTTTGATGTATCTGCAACAAAGGACGGCAAAATCTTCTTTTGTCACAATATTTTCATCTTTATTCAATAATCATTAATATGTTCATTTATAGAGATTTTCCAAGTTTTTGCATGATTGTTTTCAAAGTCGTCTGCTGCAGAGTTGCTGTATGTGGGATAGGGGGATTAAAGTGTCTGTATTACTCTGTATGAAGACTGCTGCACACTGTGTGCGTGATGGCTTTATTTGGTGTTCACACCAACTTGATTGAAAACTGATCAATAAAGCCGATAATACAATGGAACAACGTTGTGCCAGGTCAAAATGGACACTTAGTATCTTCGTAGAGTCTGCATGTGAAGCAACTCAGAGAGGCTTCACCTTCAGCTTTTTCTGCAGCTACAACTACTCTATATTTGTGCAGACAATGATGTCTCTGGTTATGCTCAGATTTAAGAAAAGTATTTTCTGAAATTACTTAAAATTCTTTAGGTTGAAATTTGACCTCCCCATTTCCATATGTCATGATCAATTCAATGTCAGCTCGGTTGTTTATGGCACGGGCTTAACCTGTGATGACAGGGACCTGGGTCATCCGAAATTTATACTGCAGCTTGCACCGAAAAACATAAATTGAACAATTGTTGAAGAAATTGCTTTTTTTCAAATATCAAGTTTTTTAATCGTAAATTATTAGCTGGTATTTAAGGCCACACAACTATGTGACCCCAGGTTGTTTTTTGATATGGCTACAAAAAAGTTTATTTTAATTGGTATGAAATTTATCCTTATAATAAATTCCATGAAAGCGAAATCTCCATCTTTAAATTCAAGTCAAACATTTTGAATATTTTGTATTACTTGATAAAATAAATGTATTTGTCCTTGTCAGATTACTTTTGCAAACATTGTTTATGATCAATAACTCCTTATTCCATAATATTTTATATCCTATCTTCAGATCATACTTACATTTTTCTACATGATAATCAACAGATATTGCATCAGTTCGAACACTACAAAAAATACACATTATTCCCTAAAATAATTCAAAATTGATGAAAGTCATGATTGTTGAATCAAAAGCATCAAAATGTGTTGTTATGAAAGACAATCCTATCTGTTAATTGCACTTATACCCCTTTTTCTACATGTAGATGTATTTCTACACATCTGCAGCAAATAACTTTTGAAACATTTTGGCAATGGGGCTCATGATGAGCAATTTCTCCTATTCACACAAGGAGAATGAACTCTATTCATTTCATTAATTATTCTATGTTTGTTTGTCTATTTGTTTTATCAAGTCATCTTCTTCACATTTGTTGTATGTGGGAAAGGGTTAATAAAAGGGTTTACTGCTTGGAAATTACAAGGGATACAAAAGGTTTACATGTGATATTACCATTGTTTGATACAGAGACTTTATATACTACCTTTTATTACGGTCTCTGTTTAATAACAGTGGTAAAGATCAGTCCAAACATGTTTCATTATCAATGAACATCTTGTTAAAATAAATGTCTTGAAATAAAGTCAAAATCAAAGTTGTAATTAACATGGCAACTGCATGTCAATTTATTTTCCAACCTGTCAATCACACACAGGTTATCTCCCTTGAAAACCAAGGCACCTCCGAACTTCGATTTTTGGCATCTTTTATCGTTAATCAATTATCTGACCAATCGTAGGTCAGCAACTGTCATGTTTAATATCACAAGTCAGCGATTTTTATGAATGCCCTTTTTATATCGGAGAAATAAAATATGCCCAAGAACAGAGCTTTAATACTTGTTTGGTTAATTAAGCTGCTAACAACACAAGGTTGCTGTTTGTTGCAAGAATACTGTTCTTGTGCTTTCCATCTGCTTTAATTTAAGCATGCATACAGAAACAAATTGTTATTAATAAAAGAGACATCAAAGAAAACCTATTTTTCCACAGTACCCTTTCCGAATGCAATAGCAACAGGAGACTTTTGAAAACATTGTGGCCAAAGGTGAAATGGGCAATTTCTCCTTTGGCCACAATGTTTTCAACTTTATTTAACAATTAAATTTTTCAGGTTTTTGCCACTCAGTTTTCAAAGTAATCTGCTTCAGATTTGTTGTATGTGGGTCAATGCTCACTGTCAATTTGCCCATTATAACTATTCTCTTAGTGGCTGTTGATATAAATATAGAAAGAGTTGTCTATTATGAAAACATCTTTGTGAACAAATATAACACCTCAAAAGTTAAGTAGAAAAACAATTTTGAAACAGACCTAAGAAATTGTAGGAATTTAATCAATTACTTATTATGCAAAGTAGTCTTTTAACACAAATAAATCTGCAGCAGATAGTTCAGAAAACATCTTTGCAAAAATATGGAAATCTATATAAATAAAAGTACAGTTATTGAATTGAGTCGAAACAATTGTAGCAAAAGGATACATTGCACAAAATTATGTTTTCAAACGTCATCTGCTGTAGATGACCATACAAGTGGGAAAGGGATATACTGCAGTCCAAAAAGGTAGAAAAGATGATTTCAATTTTATCAGGTAAAGGGTTTAAATATCCAGAGTGCTACTAATTGTTAAATGGTGTTAGGGCATCATAGTGGCTTTAAATAATATCAGGGGTCTTCACATGCTAATGCTAAATGTTTATCATTCAATTGAAGTTTATCTAAAACCAAGTAAAAGTCAAATTGTGATAAAAGTGTTAATCCCATTATTGATATCCAAGCCTTATATACAGATTAAAGATGGGAGGATGGACAATGAATGGAAAACCTTATTGGGCAGTCTGGACTTGAACTGTTGGGGTTTCTTAGATTTGTTGAATTTTGTTGATTCTTCTTGTTATCAAGTTACCTTATTTGCTGTTTTACTTAGTCCTCTTCTTTGAAAACATCTGAAGGAAAATTTGTAACACGAAAAATTAGAAGAATAACCTTGATATGATGTTTTCAAAAGTTGTCTGCTGCAAACCAGGGACACTATATATTCTCCCTGTGCAAACCCATCAAATGTTAGAGTCAGCAGGGACAATGGCCTATTGGTCAATCGAAAGAACTTCTCTTAGATTTATTCAAAGATTGTTCATTTTAGGCTTTCACTTTAATTTTGATTACATTGTTCAGTATATATAGAAACAAAAGCAATGTCAAATGATAACAGTTGCTCGCCAAGTTGGGGGAACTTTTAAAACTTAAACATTTTGTTTACGCCCTGAGAACCACAACTCCATCTTCAACAACTGCATGGCAACCATAGTTCTCTGTCAACACAGACTCGGCAAGCTTGAAATCCAGTCAGTTGTGTCTAAATCAATGAAACATATTCCACTTCATACATTTAATTTGAAATCAAACATTTTTTTTTTTTCAAACATAATATGATGATTAGATAATTGCGTAACAGTAATTTGTGATATGATTTTTCTTCGTAACTAAGCAACACAAGGTTCTTACGCATTATCACACCTTTCCCACATGCAGACACATTCTGACGCATCTGCAGCAGAAGACTTGTGAAAACATTGTGGCAAATAAAGAATAGCTCATCATGAGATGTTTCTCCTTCCTCACAATGTTTTCAACTGTATTCAATTAATTACTTTCATTATTGAGATTTTCCATATGTTTGCAGCTGATTTTGTGCATTTGAGAAAGGGTAAACATCCAGTTTAACCAATAAACCACCTAACACCAAGGTTAGGATACAGGACGGAGAAAGTGTCCAAGCAAATTTCTGATTATCTTGTTACCGTGAATACATGATCATTTCTGATCATTTTGAAGATCGGCTTACACCAAAGAGTTTTGAAACAACCTTTCGCTTATTCTCCTCTGTCACTTCAGCTGCAAATATCTCAAAATGCATGTTGTAGAGAATAGAAATCATTGCAAAACATGAATACTAGTTTCTTTGCTCACAATGATTTCTGCTTCATTTCATATATTTTTAAACAAACAAAATATTTGAATATGTCCATATTTGTAAAATATTTTAAATCGATACTGAATAATAAATGCCTATGCAACAATGATTTTTCGCCTGATATGATATTGTAATAGTCATATCTGCTTCAAAAAAGATCAGGTAGAAGTGTCACATCTTAAAAAGATATTTTGATGAAAAATTGAAAACATTGTGCTCAATTTCTCCTTTTTCCTCAATGTTTCATCTGCTGAAGAGGCCCCAGAACTGTCTGCATTGGGGAAAGGGTTAACTTTTCCACGGAGATATGGGTTCAGCAATCAGTGATAATGTTAAAGTAGAGTTATTTTTTGGGGCAAGGACCCTTTAAAGTTTACCGTCTTTATTGTGGCATCTCTGACGGGTTTGCAGAATGTAACAGGGGCTCTTGATAAGAGGGATCAGGTAAGGGGCCAACAAATGTCAAGGTTGATTAGGAGACTTGGGGAATCCTGTGTGAAGTTAGGTGTTTGATGTGGTGTCCATTTTTTTTATTGAAAGAAGATTAATGGGCTTTTATGGCTGGATTACATGGTTGATCATTAGATGTAATTCCTGTTTGTGAGAGGCAAAGGACTTTAGTTATCCATACTTATATAATATTTCCCTGTCCCACTTATAGACGTGTCTGCAGCAGACGCAATTTGAAAACATTTAGGCCAAAAGAGAAATTTCTCATTATGAACAATGTCTCATTTTGCCACAATGTTTTCAACTATTTTCAATAATGATTTTCTTTAATAGAGATTTTCTATTTATTTGCCTAGTGTTCCCAAAGTCGTCTGCATCCGATTTGATGTAAGTGGGAAAGGGTTTACACTGCAGAAGTTCTTGATTGCATGATGAATGACAAGTGTTGATTGGAACTGATCAGATTAAATATATTTCTTTGACTAGACACTTTCTGATGCCTCTGCAGCAGATGACTTAATGAGCAATTTCTCCATTTGCCACAATGTTTTCAACTCCATTTAATAATTACACCTAATTTATAGAGATTTACCTCATTTATGTTGGTATGTTTTCAAAGTCAGCTGCTGCAGATTTGTTGTATGTGGGAAAGGGTCAAAGATTATTTAATTTAAGATTTTGGCAGTTCAGATAGCACTTACACAACCGTATAACTCTATTTCTGTTCATGTTTTACTTATAACCTCAGTACATTCAACAAAATGAAAGTAGGTTTTTAAAAATAGGAAGTGAAACTCATAATTGCATTTGGAAAAATGTTGTTTTTTCCCACTTTTCCCACAATGATTTTTAAATGTCTTTCGCTCTATGGGTATAAGATGTTCAGTTCAATTCTGGTTTACATTAGTAAGTGGACCGAAGTTAAACATAAGCGTAATAGCTCTATTAGCCCTTCAACACAGAGGGTAAACATAATATAATGGCAAAACAATGTAAATTTAAAACGGTTGAGCTTGTCAGCAACTACAGTTAAATGTTTCCCATGTGATCCACTTGGTTGTCCTCTTACATTGTTACATAAATTTACCCAATATTTTGTCTCGTGTTTTTCTCTTTTCAACGTTATAAGCACGAAGTGTTGTTTTTCTTTGAGTTCATTTTGAATTACTGATTGTATGGACAACAAGACCTATCTTAAGTGCTTCTTTTATTGGAAAAAGGTTAAGAAATTCAATGTTGGGGTGACATATTCAAGTAGTAGAAATCGTGTGAAGTATTAATGGGGTTGTAATTGGTCGAGTAGACATGAAATCAACACTTGTAGTGCTTTATAGGCCCATCATAAATTAACTTGAAGATGATTCAATATACTTCTGAAAGACAGCTCTCTAAACAAAATGACTCCTAAATTCAAAAGTAAATAGTAGAATCTATACACAATCTATATTGTAAATAGTAGAATCTAATTCACATTGGGAATATTTCAGCAAACTTTAACAGGCAAGAAAACAAACCATTGCTTATTATGTTGGACACTTTCCCACATACAGCAAGTCTGCAGTAGAAGAATTGAAAATTATTATTGACTAGATTTGAAAACATTGTTGCAAATGAGTAATTTCTCGTTTTGCGACAACTTTTTCAAAAGTTATCTGCAAATTGGAAAAGGTTATAAAGAAAGTAAAATTTAAAGCAAATTTTGATTCAATATAGAATACAAATTATTAAAATGGCTCCCATCACTCCTCTATTACCATTCCAATTAACCCTTTCTGATCGAGCACAGCAGAAAGACACATATGCAGCAGACAAATTTCGAAAACAGTGTGGTTCATTTTATTTTGCCACTATCTTAAAATCATACATTTTTTCATAACAATATTAACCCCCCTTCCCACAAACAGATGCATTTTAATGCTTCAGCAACTGACAGCTTGATATTGTGGCCAAAGGTGAAAATTCTCATGATGAGTAATTTCTCCTAATTGGTCATTAAGCTATCTGTTTTGGAGATTTATCAGGTTTTTGTCACCATGTTTTAAAAGTCGTCTGCTAGGGTTAATAAGTATAATATTGTTTTATTTGAATGTGTTAATAATAAATTTGTTTTCTTCAAATCTTAACCCTTTCCCATATGGAAAGAAAATGCTGCAGACAAGAAAAAGTCTTCTATTCCTATGATGTTTTCAAAGTCGCCAGTGCAGCAGATCCCCCAAAATGCATTCTGGAAAGGATGAAGACAAAAATACAAGCTTTAAGCTGATCATTACCTACTGAGATTTATTCTAAATCCTTATCTTAGAAGTGTACAAACTATTACCTATAAAGTAGGAAATGTCCAAGTTTCCTAATTTGGCCAGCCAGACGGAGAGTCTATCAGTATCGCGCAAACAAACCCAAACACGGACCCTGATTACAGTTTGGGTGACTAAACCTGTTAAATTACACTGATTATTTGATTAGCATATGCTTAAGATTAATCCTACATCAGAGAAATTTTTTATGCAAATTGGATAAATGATCTGATTTACGTTTCCTAGATATCCATGTTATTTTCTAATAGGTCAATCAAGTCGGTTGGCAAATGCAAAACAGTTTTAACTACATATTGTGGGCAAGATATAGTTACATCTATTTTATTTTAAGTCAAGGAGCTGTAGATAGCAACTTCCTTAATAAATTCTAAGGTCCATGATTTATCAAATTTTAAAATGACGGGCCTAAATTGAGCCCTTTAATTCAATTAGATTCTGATTAATTTTCTATGGTCAAGTCTTTTCCCACTGGGCATAGAGGGACATGTGATTGATCACATTTTGAGAGTTCCCCAGCCTCACTTGCCAAGTGGTTCACGAGAATCCAGGACTAATTTTGTCTTTGATCCAAGCTTAGGATCATGATTGAACATGCGACAAACAGGTACCTGTGGATGTACCATGTAATTGTTTAGTTCTCTATCTCAATCAGGATGATTTGGCAATCTTTCTGGCAGTCTTTATAGGACCTAATATGATGGAAATGAGGAATCTGTAGCTCTCAAACTTACACATGCTTTCCCATTAACCCTTTCCCACATGCAACACATCTGTAGCAGACAAGTTTGTAAACAGCTATATTAAAATATGGAATAATTTGTGTCTATAAATGCAAGGATAATTCATGAATAGAGTTGAAAACATTGTGTAAAAAGGTGAAATTATTTCTCCCTTTGTTACAATGTTTTCAAAAGTCGTCTGCTGTAGAGGCATCAGAAAGCATATATATGTGGGAAAGGGTTAACAGTTGACATCTGATGCCTGAAGTACTGTGGGGGATGGGGAACAATTGTAGTAGATGACAATTAGAAATGCTGTGGAAAAATTGAATCAAAGTGAACAGATCTCTCCTTTTGCCATAAATTGCATCTTCATGACTGTGGGAAAGGGTTAAAAGTTTTGAGCATATAGGTGATGATTGGGTCATCTCCCGAATCATGATTACACAATCTTAAGTGACAGACTTCCTAGGACCAGATATGATGGACGGGAAGAAACTGTTAAACTTTGGGTTCAACATATTAGTTGGCAAATCAATTATTCTTATTTTTTTTAATATTATTTGGAGGAAAAAAGTCATTGCAGATTTTAACTAATTTGCTATTTAGTAACAAATGTGTTCAATGAATGAAAAATGGTGTCAAAAGTTAAACTTTTGTTTAACCTTTCCCACATATACAAGCTTTCTGAAAACCTAGGCAACAGTCAACTTTTGAAAATAGTATGGCAAAACAGGAAATTGCTCATAAAGAACAATTTCACCTTTTGCCACAATATCCCCTGTGAAATGTTGTTCTTGAAATTATGAACTTTTCATGCCACTTATGAACTGTTCATGAACTGCCATTAAATAGTTCTTAATCACAGTTCAAGAACTTTAGTTCATGAACAGTAAGATAAACTTGTTCGTGAACTGTTCAAGAACTGAAGAAGAACATGGCAAATTCTTAACAAGTTCATAAACATCTGTCAAGTGTAATTCAAGTACTTTTAATGAACCCTATAAGTTCTTATTCTGTTCTTGAATAGTAAGTTTAATATAAATATATCACTGATTTTAAAATGATATTAATTAAATTACAATGACTTTTTAACTCAGTGTGAATCTCTTAAACTACCATTCTGAATAGAGAAATAAGAACATTTATAGATCACTTCTAGGACACTTCTAGAACACTTCTAGAACCAAAGAAGTTCTTATAAATGTATTATAGTGAAAACTTTTGAAATCTTCTTGTCAAAAGTAAAGGCGCTAGTGAAAAACATTAATGCAATTCCAGTGAAATTTCATTGTTACCTGCTATGTTACTGGAATACCAGTAGAATAACCAAAAATACCACTGGAACTGAACTTGAATTTGAAATATACCAAGGGAGTTAACTCAAGCATAAAACACAGGAACTCTTCAAAAAGAAGTTAGTAATGTTTACTACTTCCTTTACGTTTTTTGGTAATGAAAGAATCCAAGCTTTAGAGGTTACTACAGCGGTAACTCCTCTATGCATTGTTAATACATATATGCCAACATTTGGTAGTGCGTCAACTGAAAAGTATACAGAAAATTTGGATATTATTCATAATATTATAGACACGTATTCAACAAGACATAGGATAATTATATGCGGCGACTTTAATGGTTCTCTCCTGACATCCCGCAAAAATGCGCACGATAAATTGCTGAAACAGTTCACCACGGAGCACAACCTCAGAATAGGTCCGAACGTGAAGGAGTACAACACATTCCACGGTTATGGAGGCAGTAGTTCACAAATTGACTATATTTTCTCAACTGAAATGAGCCTGGTACAACACACAGAAATTATGGGAAAATCGGCTCTAAATCTATCTACGCATGTCCAGGTCAAAACAACTATAGGTATCTGTATTGATAAGCAAGCACTAAACATGAAAAAACAATTACCATGTATCCACAAATTTCAATGGGATAAAGCAGATTTTGACAGTTATGAATCAGCAATCCTTGACCAGCTAGACCCCAATATTACTGAGCACAATCCGGAAAAGGCAGTAGAACTTTTAACAAGCCTTCTTCTGAAAGCAAGCAAACAGACTGTGCCAAACAGGGTTATAAAACTGAAAGGACATAGTTTTAAACTATCCCCAAAGACACGCCAGTTAATGTCAACGAGTAAACTATACCATTATCTGTGGAAAAATGCAGGAAAACCAAATCCAGAACATCCCCTCTCAACCCAACGAAAGGAAGCTAAATATAATCTGAGGCGACAGCAGAGACACGACTTTGCAACAGCCAGAGATAACCTCTACCAGGAGATTATGCAACGACCAACAGATAAGTTGTTTCATCAGCTTATTCGTAGAGCCAGGAGCTCAAAACAAACGAAGTCATGCACCTTGAATGTTAATGGGTCCGAACTAAATGACCCAGACGCTCAGTGTAGTGCCTTCGCAGCATATTACGAGGACCTCGCGGTACCAAAGGACCATCCAAACTTCGAGCACGACCTATTTGTCCTCAACGAGCTACAATACGAAGCCCTGATAGACATAAACAACAATAATAATGAACCAAACAAGCCGTTCACAGAACAGGAAATACTACAAAGTATCCGAATACTAAATTCTGGGAAGTCGCCTGACGAATCTCACATATCCGCTGAGCATTTCAAATATGCAGGGAACTCAATAATACCATGTACCACCAAAATATTCAATAAGATTATGTCAACTAGACAGATCCCTAACGTATTTAAGTCTGGACTGATACACCCTATACACAAGAAGGGAAAAGATAGTAGCTACATGGACAACTACCGTGGTATAACCGTATCCAGTATATTTGGAAAGCTCTTTGAGGCAGCTCTATTGAATCGTATTAGCGACGCCAATGCAAAACAATCTGAACTACAATATGGCTTTACTAAAGGCTTATCACCAACTATGGCTTCACTTCTAGTATCGGAAGCAATCATTGACGCCAAACATAATGGTAGACCCCTATTTATTGCCACACTTGACACCCAAAAAGCATTTGATGTTGTTCATCACAAAATTCTATTAAACAAGCTCTACTCACAAGGTATCACCGGAGCACTCTGGTCAACCGTAAACTCAATGTACACCGGACTTTCAGCTAAGGTGAAATGGCAAGGGGACATTAGCGACAGTTTTCCCATTAAACAAGGCGTCAGACAGGGCGGTATTCTCTCTACCAGTCTTTACAAGCTATATATTAATAATCTTCTAGTGGACCTCGAGCAACATTCTCTAGGAAAACGGATCGGTATTACATACGTGGGTTGCCCGACTGTTGCCGATGACGTTCTACTAATGTCAGAAGATCCCAGCGAATTTCAGTCTATGCTAAATATAGCCTACGCGTATTCTCATGAACATAGATATATTATTCACCCAAATAAAAGCATCGCTATCACAAGATTACCCAGAACTCAGACAAAATCCCTATCTACAAACTGGTTCCTAGGAACCTCCGATTTACCGGTCGAGTCAACAGCAGCACATCTAGGATTAGTTCGCTCTGCAAAAAACGAAAACAACATAAACATTGAGCAGAGAATAAGTGTCGCTCGTAGAACTCTCTACTCCCTGATGAAGTCTGGGGTCCATGGTTCCAACGGCCTGAATCCAACTACAAGCTACCGTATCTACCAAATGTATGTCCTTCCAAGGCTCTTATATAGTACAGAAGTGTTACCCCTTAAACAATATCAATTATCAAAGCTCAGCAAATTCCATACAGACACTTTACGGAATATCCAGTCTTTGCCACTGAGAACATCCCGTTATGCAGTTCTTCTACTCGTAGGTGCAGCTCCGTTAGAGGCTGAAATACACAAAAGGCAGCTCTCATTGATATATGCAGCCACAAAAGGAAATAACTCTGTACTTCGTGAAGTAGCTAGTAGGCAAACCCTGTTCAAAGACTATATACCAGACAGTTTCTTCGCAACAGTTTCGCAAACGTTAAAACATTACCGCCTCCCTTCTGTGAATAAACTAACTCAATCAAATATCTCACGATCTGAATGGAAATTAATGACAAAAAAGGCAGTACACAACCACTGGTCAAATGAACTCCGTATGGACATAGAACAAAGGTCAACTATGCAAAATTGTAACACTGATATACTGCGTATTGGCAGAGCGCACCCGATATGGGACAGCGTGAAACCTAACACTTCTGACGTCAAAAGGGGAATAATTAAAGCAAGAATACTGACAGGAACCTACATGCTTCAAACAACCAAAGTCAAATTCAACAAATACGAAATCGATCCAAAATGCCCGATGTGTCGACTGGAGGATGAAGACCTGAGTCACATGTTAATTAGATGTCCTGCACTCGATGCTGCGAGACGTGAGCCAATCGGTTGGATAAGGAACTGTATACAACGTTATCATGGAAATGATGTATGGGTTACACTTGCCAATCGCCAACTACTTACTTCCCTTATCATCGACTGTGGGGTCCTCGTATCAAGCGGTATCCTTCCCCCCAACCCTGTTGTGACGCGGAACATAGAGACATACTCGAGGCTACTGTGCTACCGATTACACGTCAAGCGTCTGCATACTCTCCAAAATGACTAAATAAACTACGCAAAAACTATAATTAAAACTCTGGCCGTCCGCCGTCCGCAACCAGTAGAATTGTGTTAATCTTACGGGGAAACTTACTGGTTGAAGTTGTTTTACATGTCGTGTAGTGTACAGTCGTGTTTTACATGTGTGGGACACAATACATTGTTTTATACTGCAGCTATATCATTTCTTTTTTACATACTCGTCAACAAGCTAAAAACAATAACGCTTACGGGGAAACCCGGTGCACCACTTACTGGTGGGATTTACGGAAAAGAAGAAGAAGAAGGTGGGAGAAAAATGTTGTGTTTCAAAGGCACATAGAAGTTTTTTGTAATTTCTTATGAACAACTTGATGGGCTCATTTGGTAAATGTCTTAAATGTTACATTGTTTATTAAATTAGCAAATTGTATTATGCTATGTCATAAACAATAAATTTATAATGGTGATTTATTTAAGTATCACATTGCCACATGTGAAAGAAGCCAATTGTCTTCATATAAAAAATATTTTTATTGAATTCTGGTTCAACTATGTTTCAATGAACCAGATTATTTTCTGTACATAATCTGCACAGGCTTTCTGTAATTTCTTCTGTACAAAATCTGGTTCATAGGTCCACCCAGACTATTTCATACACTGGTTACCAACCACTTGAACATGAACTTTTCATGAACAGTAGTTGTTGAACTGTTCATGAACTGTAGTTCTAGAACTGTTCATGAGCTATAGTTCTTGAACCATTCATTAACAATCCATGAAGAGAAAATGGCACAATGAATTTGCACTGGAAAAAGTTCTTGAACTGTTCATGTTTAAAAATAAAATCAAGAATATTTCATGAATTTTCAGTTCTTGAACAATTCATGAACTTTTTAATGACAATGTTTCCTGAATGTGTCATGAACTGTTCATGACCTGTTCAAGAACTACATATTTAAGAACTTTTTAAGAATTTGTGCCATTTTATCTTCATATACATCCCATGAACTGTTCATGAACCAGGTACCTGAACTTTGCATGAATCATACAAGAACTGTTCATGAACAGTAATTATTCATTTCACAGGGGATGTTAACATGTGACTTAACGTAGAAAACATTGTGGCAAAAGGAGAAATTGCTCGTTTTGAGCAATTTCTTCTTTTGTCACTATGTTTTCAAAAAGCTGTCTGCTGCAGAGGCGTCATAAAGCGTTTACATGAGGGAAAAGGTTAAACATTGGGTTCAACAGTTGAGTGGGCAAATCAATTATTCTTATTTTAAATATAAAATTTTATATTATTTTGAGGGAAAGAGTAAATGCAGATTGTAACTAATTTGCTATTTTGTAACAAATTTGTTTTCTTTGAATGAAATATGGTGTCAAAAGTTAACCTTTTGTTTAACCTTTCCCACATATAGAAGCTTTTTGAAGCCTTTGTATCAGTCGACTTTTGAAAATATTATGGTCAAACACGAAATTGCTCATAAAGAGAAATTTCTCATTTTGCCACAATGTTTTCAACTTACTTTAAGTAATTATACCTTCATTTCTAGAGATTTTCCAGAACTTGAATAGATGTTTTGAAAGTCATCTCCTGCAGATTTGTTGTATGTGGGAAATGGTTAAGAGAAGGCTGAAGGTAATTCTAGGAGCATTGAATTTTAAATTTTCATCCAGTGGCCACACTTTCCATGTAACATTGGTCCATAAAACAAGCCTCGCTCACAGTCTCAGGTGCAGCAGTTCCAATTGTGTCCATGTTGCTCATAATTATGATCCATTGTTTTAATGAGGCTTAAACAATTCACAATTAAACTTGTTTTAACCCTTTCTGGCATACATCAAAGCTGCAGCAGGCAACTTTCAAAATATATATGTGAAAATATCTATAACGGCAAGCTTAATCATGTAAAAGACTTATAATCATTATGGCAGAAGTTATCTGCTGCAGATGCATTAAAATGCATCTACATGTGGGAAAGGGTTAAAAGTTTTGAACATATTGGTGATGATTGGGTCATGTCCCGAATCATGATTATGCAATCTTCAGTGACAGACTTCCTAGGACCAGATATGATGGACAGGAAGGAACTGTTAAGCATTGGGTTCAACAGTTGAGTGGGCAAATAAATTATTCTTATTTTAAATATAACATTTTATATTATTTTTAGGGAAAAAGTAAATAATTTGCTATTTTGTAACAAATTTGTTCAATGAATGAAATATGGTGTCAAAAGTTAACCTTCTGTTTAACCTTCCCCACATATAGAAGATTTCTAAACCCTCTGCAACAGTCAGTTTTTGAAAATATTATGGCAAAACAAGAAATTGCTCATAAAGATCAATTTTACATTTTGCCAAATTATTTTAAACTCTAATTTTAACATCTCAATTATGCAAAGTTCTTCAAATTTTCACCAATATCTTTTCAAAGCCATCTGCTACTGATGTGTTGTATGTGGGAAAGGGTTAACCCATGACCCCACATGCCAAAATTGAACCTGCGACAAACAGGTACCTGATGATGAACCATGTCATTGTTTTGTTTTCTATTTCTTCAGTTCTTCAAAACTCATTGGTGATGATATGGCAATCTTCCTGGCAGACTTTAAAGGGCCAAATATCTACGAAATGAGGAAATTGCAATTCTCAAAAGTTGTCTGCAGCAATGTTATTGTATAATGATATGTGAAAGCTTAAACCAAACACAGCTTGAACTCATATTTCATGATGATTTATAAACTATCCGTATAATATGACATCATTTAATAACTTAGAGGATTGTGTTCTTATACTATTGACACATGAGGTATCAATAAACAAACAGATGAGTCCTCCTGCATTGTTTAGGTTTCAGGTAACTTAACCCTTTCCAACCTACAACTAAACTGTAGTTGGAATCATCTTGTCAAAAAATATGAAAATCTATGTAAATGAAAGTGTTATAAGTGAAAAACATTATGGCAAAGTTAGTCTTTGCTCATCATGAACAAATTTATAACCAATTTTTTTTAAATGTTTGCGGCAGTTGCAACTGTCAGTGCATCCTTAATTTTTATTCATGTGGGTCTTGCACCAGTTCAAAGGCATGATGGTTCAGAGAGGGCATTCAAACATTATCGCTGCAGCATGAGGCATTCCAGGTCTCCAAATCTAGCATGCTAACCACATTGTTCTGCAAGATAATTTTGCTCTACATCGTACATGCCTTTTAATGCATTTGCAGCAGATGGCTTTTATAAACATTGTGGCAAAAGAAAAATAATATTCCTAAAAAGCCAAATCACCTTTTAACCGGCTTTTCCCCCCAAAATCATGAGATCATGAGTTGTTGCCCACAATGTGAAAATGTTACACTTTCTGTATCAAGACTATAATATTGAGTCAATATTGGTTGAGATAAGTAAGCCCTGAAGTACCTGTAAAGGTGTGTCACTTTTGGTCGAGGGTCGAGTGTCGAGTAAGAATGGTCGAGTGTCGAGTAAGAACGGTCGAGTGTCGAGTAAGAACGGTCGAGTGTCGAGTAAGAATGGTCGAGTGTCGAGTAAGAATGGTCGAGTGTCGAGTAAGAACGGTCGAGTGTCGAGTAAGAATGGTCGAGTGTCGAGTAAGAACGGTCGAGTGTCGAGTAAGAATGGTCGAGTGTCAAGTAAGAACGGTCGAGTGTCGAGTAAGAATGGTTGAGTGTCGAGTAAGATAGATTGAATGAGGAAAGTAAAATAAAAGCTACAGGTCCTCATCAATTTATTGGAAGAAAAAAAAAGTTTGGTTACTAAGCTACACACATGTATACACTAACAAATATTTGGATTCACCTGATTAATTATTGTTTAATAATGTAGTGACAAATGTGTATATTCTTAAATCAATCTCAACTTTGAGTTGTTTATTAACACAAATTGAGGTCAATGTTGTGTCATTAAAGAATTATTTCAGCATATGATTAATGTAAACCCTTTCCCTCATACGACAATTCTGCAGCACACAACTTTTTTGTCTTAAGATAGAAATTTCGATAATTGAATGGTTAACCTATGACTAAAAGCGGAAAACATTGTGGCAAAAGGAGAAATTGCTTGCTTTGAGCAATTTCGTCTTTTGTCACTATGTTTTCAAAAAAGCTGTGTGCTGCAGAGGCGCCAAAAAACGTCTATATGAGGGATAGGGTTATATAAACAAGGAATATTAAACAAGAACAGTTACTGACTTGGTTGAAGATGGGAAATTCTTTAGAGAATTATGTAACTTGAAACCCAAACAGTCAAACCTCTGATAGTTAAATATTCCTGGATTAACATTAATCATATGCTGAAATAATTCTTTAGCGAGGGATTAAGAATGGTCGAGTAAGAACGGTCGAGTGTCGAGTAAGAATGGTTGAGTGTCGAGTAAGAATGGTCGAGTGTCGAGTAAG
The DNA here is from genome assembly GCA_031761405.1 of Serripes groenlandicus. Lineage (NCBI taxonomy): Eukaryota > Metazoa > Mollusca > Bivalvia > Cardiida > Cardiidae > Serripes > Serripes groenlandicus. The sequence goes on from JASEVX010000006.1 coordinate 80,134,721, forward strand.
AACGGTCGAGTGTCGAGTAAGAACGGTCGAGTGTCGAGTAAGAACGGTCGAGTGTCGAGTAAGAATGGTCGAGTGTCGAGTAAGATAAATTGAATGAGGAAAGTAAAAAAAGATATAGGTTCTACATATATCATTTTATTGGGAGAAAAAAAAGAAGTTTGGTAGTACATTCAAGAAGACTTACAAATATTTGAATTCATCTGATTAATTATTATTATCTTGAGATAAATGTGAAAAATCTTAGATTAATCCAAACTTTCAGTTGCTTATTAACACAAATTGAGGTCAATGTTGTGTCATTAAAGAATTATTTCAGCATATGATGCTAGTGTTTACCAAGGAATATTAAACAAGAACAGTTACTGACTGGGTTGAAGATGGAAAATTCTTCAGTAAATTATGTAACCTGATACCCAAACAGAAACCTTTCTGATAGCAGTACAGCTCTGACAGCATGATTCTATTTAATCAGTCTGTAATGGTCAATGACATCCTATTAAAGTGAAAGGCTAACAGTTAACAGAGATAGCAAAGACATTTGCATGATCATTGTTTATTTTGATATCCTTCTGGATTTTAAAATTGGCAATTAGATGTTTGACCATTTATACTAAGCAAAAAGAAAACAAAAGAGAGTTAGTTTTCCTTTTGTAGCTTTGTATGTCCTTCTGACTAATTTTTTTTTTTTGTCTCAGTTTTTATTTTTAATTTATAAATACTGGTCTTATTTTTTCCAATTTCTTTAATTTGTTGATACAACAAAGAAAGGGGTCAAGTTAAGTTGGTATTTGAAAACATAGTGTTAAAAGAAGAAATTTCACAAATTGTGAAATTTCTCTTCTTTTGACACAATGTTTTCCACTTCTAGTCATAGGTAATCCATTCAATTATTGAGATTTTCTATGTTTTGACAAAATATGTTCAAAGTCGTCTGCTGCAGAATTGTCGTATGAGGGAAAGGGTTAAGATATACACTGTCCTCTTATAACTTACACAAGCTTGTTCTCTTTTGTAGATTTTGATCAGAAGGAGCAGTTCAGAGATGCAAGCATCCAATTCTATGTCATATAACTTAACACTTTCCTAGAAATATACGCTTTTTGACGCCTCTGCAGCAAACAGCTTGTTGAAAACATAGTGACAAAAGAAGAAATAGCACAAAATGTGCAATTTTTCCTTTTGCCACAATATTTTCCACTTTTAATCATATGTTATCCATTCAACTGTAGGGATTGTCTATTTTTTGACAAAATATGTTCAAAGTCATCTGCTGCAGAATTGTTGTATGAGGAAAAGGGTTAAGAAGTAACCAGCTCCATGATTTTATAGGCATTAAATTTTGATTGCTAATTGACACTAGAACGTGCAGACGTGTATACATAATGTGTTTACACACTGACATCGTGTGTCCTTTAAATCTTTGTAAACCAGTCTTATCATCTAGACGCTTTCATATATTTAAACAACTACACAATAAAGCGTTTATAATATTGAGATAACAGTCTCGCGAGCTATTTATAGAACCTTTTGGAATTTCCAGATTTGATTATCATCAGAGTTATTTGCAAGGTATTTTATTATCTGCCCAATCATGACGAAGATAATATTTACATATTTTAACTCTATGTAGATAATGTCTCGATAAAACTCAAATATTAGTAACAATCCGGTACCAAAGTAGCACTGACATAATTATTATTAATCACGTCTCTGCATCAATGATGGAACTATAACGGATGTGAGTAAATTAGTTTGCAGTAAGGAAAAAAAACATCAACGGGTTTTTCAAAACCGACTATGTAAATATTTTTCGTTGTTGTTGTTTCTGTTAGCAATGTGGCGATTGTCAAACCAATCGCCACAAAATCGGCCCAGTTAATTCTGAATCACATTAAACTGTAATTTATGGTTTCCAGCAATTTTAAGAAAGTAGATCTTCAAATGGTACTTTTATTCATATTATCCTAAATTAATAACTGACTTGGTCTTCGTATCTTTCACAAGCTTTACTCACTTTTCCTAATAATTTAGCCACAATATACTTGCCTACTAAGGAGAACCATTGCTAGCTTATATAATAAATAATATGCTGGAGGTAACACCTGGTGAAATAACTGTTCTAATTTAACCCTCCAAGAGAGTATTTAATGTCCTAAGATAATGAGGCATTGGTTAGATCTGCCATCCAGTTTAACTCTCAATGGGATTCATTATCTCATTACTAGGCTTCAGCCAACAGGTACAAGAAAATGTATGACAAATGACAAATAGTTTATTGATTTAAGGCCATAGACCCATAACAACTTGTATAATATATAATACAACATCCATCAGCGTAACACACACTTGTCACAAATATTCAGATATATATACCAACAAACATAATTAACACTGATATTGGCGTTTGAAATGATTACACACAATATATATATATACATTCACATACATCCTATAAACAATATATCTAACGACTTTCAATTTGTTTAATAAAACTATTTCTTCGTTTGAAAGCATAGAATAAATAAGAAGATGTGCATTTAATTAGTTTTTCATTTTGCGATGACATTACAATATTAAACTTTTGTATACTAGGTATGGTCAGGGTGACTGTAATATAGTCACCCTGGTATGGTGTAATATTTACTAAGAATGTATGACTTTCTAATGTCGTCATAAAAGTCACAACAAAAGCAAGAAGTGGTACTCATTTTCAATGACATTCGTGTTACATAATTTACAAATCCTATTTCTTCTAGGAATATTTTGATAACAACCTCTTTCAATATCAAGTTCAGGTCCAGTATTAGAGTGGCGGACTCTGGATCCAAAAGTCATGTGTTTGAATCCCACCCGGGTTATAATTGATTTATCCTGACACTGAACAGTGAGTTTTAGCGCTATCTTCTCAATTTTTGGCATCTAGAGAAGTCACTAGTACTATTTTGAAAAATCTTTCGTATGACTCGGCTAGGGATCAAACCCATGATCTCCTACATGCAAAGCGGATGTTTTAACCACTAGGTCACACAGGAGGCACGTTACACAGTGGTTCATTCATTGACAATATTTGTAGGTAATATCATAATGATGTAAATGCATTTTCTTGTACTTTTCAAAGGTGAAAGCATTAATACACCACATATCAGTAAAGGGGTGAATTATGTTGACATTTACTGATGCAGTGGAAACAGAGCCTGAAGAGTTAAGATTGCTCATTAATGAGCAATCTGATCTATTCCCACATTGTTTTCAAAGACCATCTGTGTTGAGTACGGTAAATTGCGTATCTATAGAGCAAAATTACAAACAAGAGTGCCAAAATGGCCCTAAATCGATCACCTAATTTACAGTAAATTAGTAGCAAATATTTAACTGCAAATATCTGGGAAAATTTGATCAAGGAGTGCAAATAAAACTGCAAAGAGAGGACACTTCTCAAGAAACATCTTATCAGTAAAGGCCATTTATATCTTGAAATCTAACAATACTAGAGTACAAGAACTTTAATAAGAATGGAATTATCAAGTTTTTGTCATTTTGCACCTTTCCTGATACCGCCTTGCTGCCCTGTTTTTCAACGAAATCAATATGGCTTCAACAGTTTATTTAGACGGTCACTTAAGGAACATTTCTATCAAATTATCTTGGAATCGGACAAGCAGATTATGGAGGAAAAGAATTTTAAAATTTGGGTATTTTTCTCATTTTTCTGATGCCGCAGCAACCAACGCTCTGAATGGAAATTAAATCTTTGACAAATTTTGAAAGAGGACCACCAAAGGAACAATCCTGTGATGTTTTGTGGAAATTGGTCGATTGGAATGGTAGGAGTTGGTTGTCATGTGTAGCTTCAAGTTAAATTTACCCCTTTTGTGATGACGCCTGGTTGCTATGATTGTGTAACCAATCAAAACGGCTGAAACAAACTTAAAAAGAGGATCATTAAAGTAAGATTCAATTGAAATTTTCTTAAAATCAGACAAGCACTTTCATAAAAATGGAATTTTCAAATTTTGTCAATTTGCCCCTTTTCTGATGCTTCCTGACTGCCATGTTTTTCAACCAATCAGTATGGCTTGAACAATTTTTATAGAGGGTCACCTTAAGGAACATTTCTACCAAATTGTATTTGAATCTGACAGGCAGTTTGGACATTTTGTCCCCTTTCTGATGCCGCAGCAACCAAAGTTCTCAATGGAATTTAAATCTTTGAACAATTTTGAAAGAGGACCACCAAAGGAACATTCCTGTGATGTTTGGTGGAAATTGTTCTTGCGGTTCAGGAGAAGATGATGTCTAAAGCTAAAAGTTAACGACGGACGACAGACGACGGAAGACGGACAAAAAGTGATCAGAATACTTCACCTTGAGCCTTTGGCTCTAGGTGATCTAAAAATACATTACATATTTAACAATATGCAAGCAAAACACTGAAGTAAAATCAATATCTTTCTTTGAATTTTTATTACTTATTTAAAATATAAGTACAGTGATAAAATCAAACAAATATAATTAAGATACTATTTGAAATAGGGACTTATGTAAATGTTTCTGTACTTTCTACTTTCCTTCTTTCAACTTTATTTTCTACTTCCATTCTCATACTTTTGTATCCATACTACTTTATAGTCTGCAGAAAAGAGGGCTGTGTACTGTGTGTGGAATTAAAATTATAAATGCTTAAAATGTTCATCATCCACAGTCGGAACAGTCAAGTAGAATAAAATGATATTGTTAAGAATAATACAAGGTATTGATTAGACACTTGCACTAGAAATATCTGTTCAACTCTTAATTGCCGAATTTCAAAAAATCAACTCTTCCATGTTGAAAATTTGACCATTCCAAGTTTTGTCTAACAGTAAATTTGGTATATATTTTAAAAATGTTTAAGTGACAAACAATGCAGATTTCAGGTGAGACAGCTCGTTACAAGCTATCTCATCTTAATCTGCATTGTTTGCAAAATTGCCTTTAGCAGCGAAAGAGTTAATCATTGTTTGTTACTTGTTGGAATGGTGCTTTTCAACAACTTTGACACAGCAAATTAGGTAACATAACTGGCTGCCAGTTTTTGATGGTGACGGAAAACCTCAGACTTGGGTAAAATCATCCACCAATCTGTTTAGCCGAGCCCAGCTAGCTCAGTTGGAAACGCCTCTGGCTAGAGTACTAGTTAAACACCCAGGAATTGGGGTCATAAGTTTGAATCCCTGCTCAGCCACAAACATAGCTGACCTAAATATCATTGTTAAACCTCACTGGACTTTATAATGTTAAATTCTCATATATTGATCATGGACAATTTCTTACTGTCTCATGCTAACAGTACATTTTTGACATGATAACAGTCTAAAACACGCGTCTAAAATATTGGTTATTCACGTGCATGACATCATTTAAAAAAAAAAAATTCAAACGGCATTTTCAACAAAATGACTACATAACTACATATGTAAACAATCAGTTTGTTTCGATTTTTCAAGCAGATTTTTCAACTCCAGATATAAAAAAAAATCCACAGTGTAAACTAAATAGTTTACAATATAAAAGTATGCAATAAAAAGGTTATTGACCCTGTACTGTGAAATCATCGTTGGACCTCGTTCTTTGGCGAACGTAGCCTCGCAAGCTTGGAAACGTCAACCAAAGAACTCGGTCCAACGATGATTTCACAGTACAGGGTCAATAACCTATAATACCAGCATTCAGAACAGGTCCTACACTGTTTTTAAATTATGTCTGCATTGGAGGCTGGAAAACACATGGAGTAACAAATTAACCAATATTTTACATGATACAATCATATCATTTATACATTTGTATAAGTGTTTTTTAAATTGTTTTAAAGAAATTTTACATTGTTTTCAACAATTGTTCAGATATTCACAGACCTGGTTTTCTCCATAAGTGACTGACGGCTTTCCCACTTAGTCTTGTACCAGACGTAGGAGTCAAATTACATTAGACAAAATGTTTGAGATAAAATCATCACAGAGAAATGTGGCCGAACTGGAGATCAAACCTGTGACCTAGATTGATGACCGCTATGGGTGCTACCTGATATTTCCTATAAAATAGTTTTGAACCACATGGCAAGTCAAGCAAATTCACCCTTACATTGTTTAATTAACATAATGGACTCTTCCAATATCTAGAGGGTTACAAGTACCATATCAGAGATCACCAATGGGCTAAGTCTATGTGGAAAAGCAGCCAGTTGCTTGGGAAGATTGTTGTGTGGAGTACTGGTGTGAGAAAACCAGGAAATGCATGAATAGGTGAACTGGCCGCCGTGATATAACTGCGTTAAACCCCAATCCATCAATCAATTAACCATATCAGAGATGCCTTGCCAGATCATCTATCAGAGTAGAAAACAATGCAAAACCTGTTTATACAGCTTGTTAAGAGCTATTTCATCTTGATTTATATAGTTTCCAAAGTGTTTTAAAGTTTCCACTATAATCATGAGGAAAAAAGACCCACCTCTGGTAGTGGTACATGTAGTCATGATTTTAAGGTTTGTATTTGAAGGTCGCGCAAGGAACATTTCTGAAATTTTATCTTAAAACTAGGAGTACATGTTTTTTGTCACAAAACATTTGTAGTCCGGACACACTAAAGTTGGCCAGGTGGACGGACAACCATTATGAGGTGGCAATATAAATAACACCATTTAAACTGAAAATTCCTATAAAGTTTCATTCAATTCTGCCTAGGGGTTATGGAGAAAACCTATGGACAAGCACTCCTGTACTACAGATCCCAGCAAAATATGCTGAATATAATGCAAAACTACTACAATTAATTACTATACATTTTCATTTAAATCTGGCCAGGGTTTTTTGAGATGAAGTGCAGACAAGACTCTATGCACACTGTATGTATAATAAATTCAAGGGTCATAACTGTGAATAATCATCCGATTGAAACAGACTGATGATTTGCAAACTATGGTTAGTACAAATGACTCCTGTGAACTTTTATCAAAATCCAGCCCCAGGGGCTTTTGAGATGAAGTTCAGACTAACTAAAGGTGGACAGACAGCAACATGAAGGGAGACCTAAAACACATAGCTATTATCATTGCAAAATAATGTTATAAGTGGAAATTCTAGATATGTAATATGAAAACTACTCGCCCACCTCTGAGATTTACTTCCTTGCATGGTCATATTTATTGGCTTGTTGACATTGATGTTAGGCTATGGGTTAATATGACACTAGTATTTGAAAAATAGCTGGGTAAAAACAAAACACATAAATTATCAATAACATACAGTATATAGCTATGAATGCCTTATTTTGCAACAAATCACTAGTGGATCATCAACACATTTGATAACATTAACCAATGCTCCATCAGCATTTTCTTGGACTCTTCCAAATTGAAACCATTAATTCACCACTAATCAGTAATGGGTGAATTTTGTTTACATTTAGATGATAGAGTGGAAAACAGTGCAGGATGAGTTCTGATCGCTTGTTAAGCGCAAATTGAACCCTTCCTAAACTGTTTAAAAGTCCTTCCATATTGTGTGTGGGAAAATGTAGAGAAAAGCATTTATAACTAGAAATACTGTGAGCAAAGCTCACTGAAGAATACCCCCCGCTCCCCTTGGAAGAGTCCGAGGCGTGTGATCTTCCTTCATGCATATCTACATATGATGTGTAACCTTCATGTAAAGTTTGAACCAAATCCATTGAGCCGTTTAGGAGGAGTAGTGCTTACAAGAAATGTGGAGGTATGTGCACAGGAGTCCCTCGCAGATAACCTCTAAGTTAAATTATCTCCCCTTGGAAGAGTCCGAGGCGTGTGATCTTCCTTCATGCATATCTACATATGATGTGTAACCTTCAGGTAAAGTTTGAACCAAATCCATTGAGCCGTTTAGGAGGAGTAGTGCTTACAAGAAATGTGGAGGTATGTGCACAGGAGTCCCTCGCAGATAACCTCTAAGTTGAATTATCTCCCCTTGGAAGAGTCTGAGGCGTATGATCTTCCTTCATGCATATCTACATATGATGTGTAACCTTCATGTAAAATTTGAACCAAATCCATTGAGCCGTTTAGGAGGAGTAGTGCTTACAAGAAATGTGGACATACGGACAGACAGACAGACAGACAGACGGACAGACAGACGGACAGACAGGGTGATTCCTATATACCCCCCCAAACTTTGTTTGCCGGGGGGTATAATAATGAGCAATGTTTTGCATGGGGAAAGCTAACATGGAAAATATGATGACAACTGACTTGAAGACTATCAGTGCTATGGATAAGATTCACCTATCAGTTAGGTGTACATGCAATGTGTATGGTCAATATTAAACTGAAAGTTAAAAAGAAGACATATTAGCTGAATCAATGACCTAATTCCAGAAATTCACAATAACATTATTTCCCATACTGTAAGTTTGTCTTGTAATGGTTTGACATATCTAAACGGAGTCTTAATTTAGCTGTTTTTGAGAATTGAAATTTCGGATAATTGTTGTTACTTGTCAAATATGGAGATTGTTCAACTTTTTAAATGTGAGATAAATAATTTGTTACTTTCAAAGTTAAGGGTTTAACGCTGTTTTTAACAATTTTCAGTGATATAAGGCAGTCTGGACAGTAGAGCAAAAATTAGTAGAACGAAATGAGCATCTTTATATAATAGCCGTTGTTTTGAGAACTGTCAAATACTTTTTGATTTTAGATTTTAAGTCCAAATTGTTTCAAAACAGATCGGTGGCCTTCTGTTAGATGATCCCTGAATTCATCGTGAATAATTATATTTTCAATCTCCATATTAGGCACTATTTTCCTTGTACAATCTAACTTCAAGTGAAAATATGTTGCTTGTGGATCTTTAGTTAGTTTCTGAACTCCTTTTTTATCTGTGTATGTCCTGTGACAAAAGTACTTTAAAATAAGATCATTTGGTTCCCTCTTATATTTATCCTTGAATTCTTTCTTACAGCCATAACATATTCTTAAATTGATAACCTGAGAGAAATATATCAGATGAAATGTCACATTGCTTTTCTTGAGCCGCTTTTCAGGGGGGCGATGCTTTCCACGAGCAGGAACAAATTTTCCGGGCACATTGATCAATGGAACCCCTTCATCAAGTTCCTGCCCAAAAGAAATTGCCATTTTCATGCTTTTCTGATAATTTTTTCTCATTTGTTGCCCCTGATTTGGCCCTCTACCGCCAGGAGCATCCCCTGAAGCAAAAAGACGAAGTTCTGCATCCTGCCTAATGGCAAGTGCAACATCTTCTCTTGCTGATTCCAAGAGAGACATTTTGCTCCTTCCTACAGACTGTAATTTTGCATGGCCAATTTCTGCCAGGTTAGTTGCAGGGGCATGTGCAGGTTTAAAGGCTTTAAAGATATGTGTCCGTCTTTCAAACCACCAGGTGAACCAGCTGCTGAAAGTTGGATTATCACTAAGAAATATTTGAAACAATTTGCAACATTTATCAAACTCAGTGGGAGTTACAGCTTCTAATAGATCATTAGATAATTTGATAAAATTCTCTGCCTTGCTTATTTCAAGTTTTTTGCTATGCCTCTGCACACTCTGTTTATAGTGAAATTCGCAGGAAACCACTCTTTCAAGTACGTCTTTCCCAAAAACCTGTTCTACACTTTTCCAATTGGCATGGTTTTCATCTGCAACAATACCAATTGGATTAAACATATAATTAGGTTTGCCTGAATGTGTAGAGAGCATTTTGTTGAATAATTTCCAAAATAATATTAAGTTTTCAGTGTTTTCATTTTCCACTTCCATTTTTGCAAGGCAAAGTAATTTTCTAAGTACAGGATGGTAAGTCCATAATGTTACTGTTTTGAAATTTCTGGTTCTGTCATGCTTTGCGTCTACATATGCATACTGATTATTTAAAAGGCTGCCTAAATCTTTATCCATAGCACATGCTAAGGATGCCATTTCAGTACTTGCCTTAAACACATAAGAGGGTTTACCATTTAGACCCTTGTTGTTAATTTCATATATAAAAAAAGGGTCTTTTTGATCACATTTATGTTTATACAGTGCTAAAGCCTCAAAATTTTCACCAATGGGACAAACGTTTCTTCGGACATCATCTTTGACATTGTGAATACGCTTGATGTCCACAAAACTTTCAGCTACCTTTTGAAGCTCATCCCAACTGAAATCTGTTGTCATCATATTTACCAGTTTATCATTTACCATTTTACTTGGTTTTGCAGATGGATTTTCTTTTATTGCTTTCAAAATATTTGCTCTTGAAATTTTCACTTTTTTTGGTACACATGTATGATTCAATTTATGCATAACAGTTACAGATTGTGATTTGTTTTCATATTCCCATATTTTCACAGCTGGACAAACTTCTTTTTCAGGTGGCACTCCACATGTGAAACATGTCAACACATTGCTTTTCTTTTGAAACTGAACTCTGTTTTCATATCCATAGTTGACTAAGTAAGGACATAATGGGTTTTGACATTTCATTGATCCCTTGCATTTTGCCACCCGCCTAATACCAATAAATCCAGACCTAGAGCTATTATACCATCTAGCCCAGGGTCTGCCATCCATTGTCACTTTCATGAAGCTGTCTCTGTCTGCCTGGAGAGAATATCTGACAGTTCCATTGATATCATATGGGAGAGACTCGACCCTTTCAGTTGAACACCCATCCCAATGAACTGGGTTCAGTTTTGTATTTCTGTACCTGGCAAAGATGTTATTGTTCCTATTTTCCAAACTAGAGTCACATGAAGAGTTGCCTGAAAGAAAATCATCAGCATCATCACTATCTTGCACTACACCAACAATTATTTGAAATAACAGATATTGACCACATTGAGACAATTGCAAAGGTCAAGGTCATACTAAGAGGTCAAAAGGTATGGGCCTCTTCATAAGTGTCCATGATGAATAGATGGTTGTGCCTGGACTTTGTCTATGACATGGATGGTGCAATTTCAAATTAACTTGGTACTTCTTTATAAATTTGTTTTATTGATTAAAATGATAGACATGTGATTATGTATATGTAAATACATTTTTCCCTTAACAACACATATCTAAATTGTGATAATAAGGTTTATCCGGTTTATTAATTTATGTATGATAACTATTTCTAATCCTTGGATCTATGAATATGTAAAATACATTGGTGCATTAGTCAACAGCTGGTGCATCACTGTATAATCAATCAATGTTTAGTGAGTAAAGCAAGTGAGTTTACAAATGTAATGATTAACAAACAACATCAAAAACAAATATTAGACCATAATATGGATATGTACTAGACAACATCGTTCTTACAACACATCATTCTCTCGCTTTCTCTCTGATATTTTTACAATAATGTCATTTGTAACTGTACAGACAAATATAACAATTATTATAGTTGCATATTCTGCTACATGCATTGTTTTTAAGATAAATAATGCTTTATTGAGAAAGAGGGTTATTTTCTTCTAACACCAAGTCATTATAATTAAATGTGTTCACATTAATCTACCAAGCTGGTCTATTCATTTCCAATTAAACATAGGTTTGGATGTTAATAAGTATGACATTGAACTTTGAACTACTGACACCAACATCAATAGAGGTTTTCTACATGACTGTCATGACCTATGTGCTTTGAAGTTTGCAGGTCATGAGCACACTTTCTGAATTCAAAGTCACTGGTGACCTTTTTATTCACAGTCACCAGGACAATGACCTATGACCCACTACCCCAAAATCAGTAGGAGTCTTTTACTCGAGACAAATCCTATGCAGTTGGAGGAACATTCGGCCATTGTTTTAGTTATCACACTTTCAAAATTGCATCTACAGACAGATGGACAGACATGCTCATTTCTGGGAGCCAACATGCAAACTGGTTTTCTGGAAAAAGGACACAGTTTATAAAAAATACAAAAATACACTTGATTTTTTCTTATTTCTTTATGAAAATCTAGTAATTATTACCTTTAGAGATGTGAAGACTTTTCTCGTTAGGTGAAGTTGGAACCGGACTTGTATACCACTGCTCCATAGGTACATCTGGCATGTTTCCTGTAATAGCAGAAGAGATATGAGTCTATATTGAATACATAGTGTTATATATATTATTATTATTTTTAGTTTTTTTTTTATCTCCCCCTACCCCAACCTCTCTTTAACTCTCTTGATTGAATGCTTATTTTATGTGTTTGATGTTAAATATTCTTTTAGACTACAATCCAGTTATTGTTGTAACAAACATTTTCAAATCAAGGTCACTGTGACCTTTGACTTACTGATTCCAAAGTCAATAGAGATCTTCTACTCATCAATGCTAATGTTTTTATGTAGTTTGCAGACTAAATAAGGCTCATGCAATGTCGAATTACACTACTAATAAACATCTAAATATAACAATGCTATCATAACAAAAATTAGAGTGATGTAACTCTGTCAAATTTTATTACATAGGATGAGAAATAATCTATACAATCATTTTGTTAACGAAAATGATTTTTGTCATAGATCTCTTGTACACAATTATTTGGCATTGTTAAACTCAACCCACTGACATCACTTCTAAAAACAAAATAATGTGTATACAAAGGAAAACTGGAACATTACTTTCTCTAAATCTGTCCACACACCATTCCTCTCCTTTTTCCCCCAATATTTCTGGCTTTGTTTTGGGAGGATTTCGTTACTTAGCAAGTTTGCAATATACTGTACACCAGCTGTGTACCCTTTTTCTTTTTCTTCCTCCACCTCTACAGCATATGGATACCGGAGATCAGGGTTTATTAATAGAAAAAGTGTCATACCAAAGGACCACATATCCATGGCTTTTAGATCAGTTATATCTGCTCTGGCCATGGTATGTGCTTCGGGGGCCATATAGGCAGGTGTTCCCCTGTTCACATTTACTGTGGCACTGTTTATCAATGTTGCTGTCTGATAAAGTTCTGACCTCCCTTCTCCAAAGTCTGTTATTTTGGCGACAACAGGGTTTTTCTGCCATTGATCTTGAACTTGTTCAGGAGTACATTTTATATAATGCTGGTTTGAAATTAAAATGTTTCCAGGTTTGAGGTCTCTATGTGTTATGCCATTACTATGTAAGTAGCTTATAGCATTTGCTACATCTGAGGCGATATGGTGAGTGACATGAAAAAATCCCTCGAAGTCAAACTCAGAGTCTGCAAAACTCAAAAATTCTTGAAGAGAACTGATTGATTTCTCTTGCCCAAGTGGTGAACAATCAAAACCTACAAATTCCATCAAAATACCAACCGGCTCAGTACAGAGACCTCTGATAGTGACAATGTTTTTGTGCCTTAATCCTTGCAAAAGTTTTACTTCTTTTTTAAAGATTTTTTTTTCATCACTACCAATAGAAAGCAGTTTTTTGAAGGCCATGGTTTCCCCTTTTACAGTACACAAGTGGACTTCTGCAAATGTCCCTCTTCCTATAAAAGATTTCAGAATGATGTCATCTTTTCCATAAACTGGTCCCATATCTTCTGTGAAGACTGAAACTTTCTTCAGTTTCTTTAAAACTGGCAATTTAAATGCCATCTTGAGAACCTGAAACATACATTAAATTTCAACTTAACTAAAATCAATATAGAAAACAAGTCTCAAGTCGATAGGTCTCAACCTCAATATACTCACCCAAGTTAAACTTGATCAAGGTAAAAGTATTTGTAACTAATAATTCTGAAAAAAATAGTTTTGGAGATGATTTTCAAAAAATATAATTTAATGCCCAAAACTGTGCTTCTGCGGATCACCCAAATGTGACTCAAAAAATATTGTAGTGGTTGTGTGTTTATAAATCATTTGAACTAACTTGCTCTGCAAGCTCACTTTTGTGGCAAAGTGGTAGAATGCTTGCTTTGGGATCAGGGGGTCCCGGGTTCAATCCTTGCTCAGGTGACCGATATCATTTACTCCTTCTTTCTGGTTACAATATGTCAGATGATCATGTGTCAACAATTACATTTTTAATATTTAACCTCTATTTACTAAACTTAGTTGAAGGTCATAATGGAATGTTGTATGCAAGTATTCAAGATGTATTACTTATAATTTCTGGCCCAAACATTGAACAAACTTGGTGGGTGATCACAATTGTATGTTGTACGCAAAATATTGTAGATTTGCGTAACTGTAGATCTGTGACCTCCCTTGAGTTGCGATACATTTTGACCACTGGAACCTGGCATGGACATACCTAGGCTCCAGGTTTTGTAGTTTCTGAGAAGATTTCAAAAATTGTATGACAATATATTTCGGAAACAAATTAGTGACAGATAAACCAGGGACGTAGATAAGAGGGATAAGTAACTAAATTATATACTAAAATATCACCCCTACCAACAACTCAAGAACTATTCAAGATATGAAAATATATTTTCTTGGAGTTTAAACATTCTTCTATTGCAGTAGATAAAAATATTTTAATATGCTACAGGTTTTGATAATAGGTTATCCTTATGAAAAATATTGGATATACAGAGCCCTCTTATCTACGTCCCTGCATAAACTGATAAACCAATTGTCAGATTGACACTAAGCAATCACAAATATGTTAGTATAAACCAGAAACAGGAAATTAAGTCTGCTAATTTTCAAACATGTTGGCCTTTAATGATATATATTGACTAAAGAGGCAATTTACATAAAATAGCCATATTATCATACTCTAGAACCTGGTCTATGTTTCCATGTAAAAACTCACATATAAAAATGCCATGCCAATTTTCCCAAAAATACTAAAAAAGTAAGGAATTACTTGTACACCACTGGCAGTTATACAAAGAGATGGCTTATCAGTTTATTATCATGGTAATGTTACAGTAATTGATCCCTTGGGCCATTTAATTTGCTATGTGGTCAGTTTTAATGGCTCTACATCATGTGAGTCATTAGTGTTACTGTTATTTCACTGATAGGGTATATTAACTGCTATAATTGTCTTGGAACATTATATCATAACCAATTATCACTGTGAAGATTTTGTAGGAATGATCCTTATCTGTTATAACAAGAGGACAATCATGGTCAAATATTGTCACTTGATTTAATAAAACTTAACCCTTTACCTCATATAGACGCTTTCTGATGCTCTGCAGCAGACAGCTTTTTGAAAACAGTGACAAAAGAAGAAATTGCACAATACAAAACGTGCAATTTCTCCTTTTGCCACAATGTTTTCCACTTTTTGTCATAGGTTATCCATTTAATTATATATGTTCTATTTCTTGACAAAATATGTTCGAAGTCGTCTGCTGCAGATTTGTTGTATGAGGGAAAGGGTTAAACGGTTTTCAGTGTTCTTTGTCTATACATTTAAGGAAAACTAGCAATGCCCCCTAGTGGCCATGTTTATCAACCTATAAAATAATTTGAATAATTTTTAAAGATTTTACCTATACGAGTCTATGTAAAACAAGTAATCCCCAGGATGGGGCCATTTTTGACCCCAGGGCTATAATTTAAACACTCTTGGTTGGGGTCCATAAGATGAAGCTTAGTAACTAACCAAATATCAAAGGCCTGGGCAGTCTTCCTTTAGACAAGGAGATTTTAAAAGTTCTTCCCTGTAAGGCAAGTTACTCCACGGATGGGGCCATTTTTTACCCAAGGGCTATTATATTTGAACAATCTTGGTGGAGCTCAACTAGATGAAGCTACATACCCAATATCAAAAGCCTGGACATTCTACTTTCAGACAAGAACATTTTTAAAGTTTCTCCCTATACATGTACGAGTCTTCGTAAAACCAGACAGTGACCCCCAGGGTGGGGCTATTATTGACCCCAGGGCAATAATGTGAACAATCTTTGTAGAGGTTTACTAGATGAAGTTACATACCAAATATCAAAGTTATGGGACCAAAACGATTGAGACTATCTAAATATTCCCGCCTTTCTGATGCCGTAGCAACCAAAGCTCTGAATAGAATTTAAATCTTTGAACAATCTTTGTAGAGGTTTACTAGATGAAGTTACATACCCAATATCAAAGGTATGGAACTTCTATTTTTAGACAAAACGATTTTAAAAGTGTTTTTCCCCTATATGAGTCTATCTCAATATTCCCCCCTTTCTGATGCCGCAGCAACCAAAGTTCTGAATAGAATTTAAATCTTTGAACAACTTTGAAAGAGGACCATCAAAAGAACATTCCTGTGAAGTTCGGTTGAAATTGGTCGAGTGGTTTAGGAGAAGATGTCGTTTAAAGCTAAAAGTTAACGACAGACGACAACAGACAACAACAGACTGAGAGTGATCAGAATCAGCATGGAAAACTAGAAGAGTTCATATTGCTTGTTATATGCAGTCAAAACTCATCTTCCTATTTTTATTTCAAAAGCCTTCCGTATTAAGTTTGTTTTGTTTTGTTTGTTTGAATGGGGTTTAATGCCGTAATCAACAATTGGTTAGTATGTATGCCAGTCAGTTAACATAACCATGGTCCCTGGGTTTCTAACTAGTACTCCACACAGTTTCTTTGAAAGAAACTGACATCTTTTCTACATGATCCACAGGTGGGAGATGAAGGACACGGGACACATATGTCTTTAGCCAAGTCATCACAAAGAAATGTGGTACAGTTCATAAATATATTCTGAAAACAGTCCAGGATCTGTTCTATATTCAGTATTGGATGTGTAAAAAGGCGTATATTTATGCAATAAAATGTTTAACAAGATGCTTTTATCACAACTGACTGGATGTATAATGTACATGTTCATATATATATATAACAGAACAGGAGTAATTAATTGTTTGTCTTATTATTATTACAATTCTAACATGATTTCTTGATCATTTTCTGTTTGTAAATCTTTATAAACTACCAGATTCTATAAATTATAGATTTCTATTTATTTTCTAATAAAACTCATTTTCATTATTATTTTAATATTCAAATATAAATGTAATTTCTTTATTTACTGTTTTAAATTATTAAAATGTTCTTGTAAACTGCATTTTCCATTATTACTTCAATCTTTAAAATTATTATTATTTTCCTCTAAACCTCATTTTCCATTAAAATTTCAATATTCAAAATTACATGTAAACTCTTTATTTGTTACTATAAATTATTAAGATGTAATTTCTTTATTTTCTGTTGTAAATTATTAAAATGTTCTTGTAAATTCCATTTTTCATTATTACTTCAATCTTTAAAATTATTATTATTTTCCTCTAAACCTCATTTTCCATTAAAATTTCAATATTCAAAATTACATGTAAACTCTTTATTTGTTACTATAAATTATTAAGATGTAATTTCTTTATTTTCTGTTGTAAATTATTAAAATGTTCTTGTAAATTCCATTTTTCATTATTAGATCTATTGCTATATTGAAATTTGAAACACCAATCCCTGATTCTCCCGCATTGATTTTTACCTAGATTTAATAAAAGTAGGAGAATCAGGAATACGCCATTAAGGTTGAGCCACTAGGTAGAGGGAGATAGCGCATAATTATACATGTACATATTTATGGGAAATCACCTTACAACTCATGCATAAAACAGATACCACAATGCATATAGCACTTTTCTTCATAGATATACCATTTTCTACACCCAATACAGATGGTAGTTGAAAACAGTGTAGCAAGAGTTTTGAATGCTCATTACTATAGTGGAAAACAATGTCAGAAGACCTCAAAATGAGCATTCAAAACTCTTGCTTCACTCTTTTCAAATACCATCTAGTTTGTTTGGATTTTATGGCACTATTAAAAAATAATTAGTTACTTAATATGCTAATACATATAATTATGGTAATCAGTCAACTTATCCACTCTCATGAATTTCTAACCAGTACAAAGCATTCCTCCAAAAGTGACTGAAGGCTTTCCGACATGAAACTTGTACCAAATGTTGGAAACAAGTTATCTTAAACACAAAGTCTTCAACAGTATCATCATAGAAAAAATGTGGTCATACCAGGAATCAAGCCCTTGACCCCTGTACTTACAGACATGGGCGCTATTATCTACTGTGCTAACCAGGCAAATTTATTTATATTTTCAATTTGGCAATCAAGTATTGCTCTTGGAGGAATACTCTCAATATGAAATAAAAGATACACATTGGTAGACCCTTAATTATTAAGATCTACAAATATAAAGTATTAACTAATTACACATACATACCTTATTAAGTCTTCAGAGATGTTTGTTTCCTTCTTTGTATAATTATGTTGATTGAAATTTAAACAAATAAACCGATCGCGTAACTTATATTTCCTTGTCAAATCAGTGATGTGGTAAGAAGCTGACCAAAGAGCACACTGAGGATGTGTTCAACTAAAAACAGTGTACATATAGTGACATTTAGTTTGTAAATCAATGTCATAGGTGGAGAAATTTGAGGATTTGTCAATATAAAAACAACTTCAATCAACAGTTCTAATCCCAGAGTACAAGTTGGGGGTACATTTGCAGCTGAAAATTACTTTTGTAAACATGCACTAGCCATTTGACCGTATTAATGAATGCCTGCTACCATTATACCACATAAATTAGATACTGACATCACTTGCTCTTAAAAATAATAGTCTCATGAGTGTACTAATTGCTTGTCTGTGCCTGGTTCATAATTATAGTTTTGGTACATAGTGTTTGATCATGTACAATTTATTTGGATGTTTGAAGACATTAATTCAATCAACTATGTGGGACAACAACATAAGAATATGCCATACATAACTGTTAAGAGTTTATAGTTACATGTATATATTTTGTTTTACTTTCCGGATTTTTCTAACTGGACACTCAACCTTTCTTACTCGACACTCGACCATTCTTACTCGACACTCGACCGTTCTTACTCGACACTCGACCATTCTTACTCGACACTCGACCGTTCTTACTCGACACTCGACCGTTCTTACTCGACACTCGACCGTTCTTACTCGACACTCGACCATTCTTAATCCCTCTCTAAAGAATTATTTTAGCATATGATTAATGTTAATCCAGGAATATCTAACTATCAGAGGTTTGACTGTTTGGGTATCAAGTTACATAATTCTCTAAAGAATTTCCCATCTTCAACCAAGTCAGTAACTGTTCTTGTTTAATATTCCTTGTTTATATAACCCTATCCCTCATATAGACGTTTTTTGGCGCCTCTGCAGCAGACAGCTTTTTTGAAAACATAGTGACAAAAGACGAAATTGCTCAAAGCAAGCAATTTCTCCTTTTGCCACAATGTTTTCCACTTTTAGTCATAGGTTAACCATTCAATTATCGAAATTTCTATCTTAAGACAAAAAAAAATCAAAGTTGTGTGCTGCAGAATTGTCGTATGAGGGAAAGGGTTTACATTAATCATATGCTGAAATAATTCTTTAATGACACAACATTGACCTCAATTTGTGTTAATAAACAACTCAAAGTTGAAATTGATTTAAGAATATACACATTTGTCACTACATTATTAAACAATAATTAATCAGGTGAATCCAAATATTTGTTAGTGTATTCATGTGTGTAGCTTAGTAACCAAACATTTTTTTTTCTTCCAATAAAATGATGAGGACCTGTAGCTTTTATTTTACTTTCCTCATTCAATCTATCTTACTCGACACTCGACCATTCTTACTCGACACTCGACCGTTCTTACTCGACACTCGACCATTCTTACTCGACACTCGACCATTCTTACTCGACACTCGACCGTTCTTACTCGACACTCGACCGTTCTTACTCGACACTCGACCAATCTTACTCGACACTCGACCGTTCTTACTCGACACTCGACCATTCTTACTCGACACTCGACCGTTCTTACTCGACACTCGACCATTCTTACTCGACACTCGACCTTTCTTACTCGACACTCAACCTTTCTTACTCGACACTCGACACTCGACAATTAGAAACCCTCCCTGTAAAGTGGGTTTGTATGGCCCTGTATTCTCGGATAATACCCTCTAGGATTACTGCCCTGGGTTATCTGACCCCGGAGTGGATTACTGCATATCCTGTATTTGGGCTATCATTGTAGCAAATACAACATATGCGAAAATGGATATGAGTTAACACTTCTGCGTATGGGAAAGGGTTATTGCCTCCTAAAAATATGTGAAATTATTCCTTCCCCACCTGCAGGAACATTATGACGCATCTGCAGCAGATGACAATGACTTTTGAAAACACTGTGACAAATTGGCCTTTAACACTTTCCCTCATATAGATGCTTTCTGACGCCTCTGTAGCAGGCGACATTTTGAAAGCATAGTGACAAAAGAAGAAATAAAACGAGCAATTTCTCCTTTAGCCACAATGTTTTCCACTTTTAGTCATAGGTTATTCATTCAATTATAGAGATATTTTATTTTTGACAAAATATGTTCAAAGACATCTGCTGCAGACTTGTAGTATGAGGGAAAGGGTTAAATGTCACTATGTAAGTCTATCAATACATTTTCATTACATTCACAGTGATTTTCTTAAATTTTCCTAGATGTTTATCAAAGATGTCTGCTGCAGAATTGCTGTATGTGAGAAAGGGTTAAGGAACATATTCCTCCACACTTTGGCATCAACTGATGTAAAACTTAAATCACAGCTGTTTATCTAAAATTCAAGAAATTATTGAATAGAGATGTAAACATTGTGACAGAAGGATGAAATACAGCCAAAATGTTTTCTTAAGTTGTCTTAAAGCTGTAGATGTGTCAAAACAGTCTGCAAGTGAGAAAGGGTTGACAAAACATCTATTAGGGATCTAAAATAATCTACAGGAGCATCAGCATGCACCCATAAAACTAGAATAAATGTAAATGGTTGGACAGAAAAGACCATGTTTGATATGTGAAATGTCATGTTCAGAGTCACAGATTGCTGTGAGAAATTAACAGATGTTTTATGGTCATTTCTTTGATCGCCTAAATATGGATGACTGCAGACTGGAACTATATTTGGATAAATCATTATGCTTTTCATTCACTTAACACCCCAGTACCAGTCCATTAATTCTGGTAATGATGATTGACTGTGAACACAGCAGACGATAATTGTTCAAAGACAACAAAATGCTGGAGTAAAAATATCTCTAATGAAAGGTTTTCACAATTTGTAAAATTAGCTGGAAACTTTTGTTTGTGTGAACTGGACATCAAGTAATTATCAAATTACCTGATTTTGCTATTTTTAGTCGGCTGTTTTTAAACTTTTCAAAAGGAGTTCTCCTTCATTTTGGTGCATCTGTTCTAAATGTGGGAAAGACTTCAAAGTACAATATTATTGTTGATTGATTTGGGCGTAACACCATTTTCATTTTTTCTCACACCAGTATTCCACACAACATTCCAGGGGTTGTGAGTTTGAATCTCGGCTCGGCCAACTTTCTTTCCGACGATTGACAAAAGTCAAGGCGACATACGTCATTCGTCTTCCACCAATGGGCTAAGACTATGTGGAAAAGCAGCCAGTTGCTTGAGGAGATTGTTGTGTGGAGTGTCTAAAAATAGAAAACATTATTGAATGGATATTCTATCACTAAAAGTGGAAAACCTTGTGGAAAAATGAAAATGTGCTCATTTTGAGCAATTTCTTCTTTTGTCACTATGTTATCAAAAAGCTGTCTGCTGCAGAGGCGTCAGAAAGTGTCTATATGAGGGAAAGGGTTAAATGGAGATAATCAATAGTTTTGTCTAATCATTTTCAAAGGTGTCTGTTGCAAACTTATGCTATGTGGTAGAAGTTGGAACAACAAAACAAAGAAGTTAAATAGTAAAATATAATTATTGTCCATGAATGATGAGAGAGACGAGCAAGAAGGACGGTCAGAAACCATAAACTTATAATTCAATATAACGCAAGCCCCCTATTAACATAGTACTGTAATTAATGTTTATTACTAAATATCAGTTATTACTCCGAAATAAGCTTGCAATCTATACAAGGCTTGTTGGGACATTTTGTGACATTAACATGACAGTTTTATATCACACTAATTGTGGGCAATGCACCATAGCTTAACCCTTTCCGACATATAGATGATTTTTGACACATCAGCTGCAGACGTCTTTTGAAAAATTGTGACAAAAGGAGAAATTGCTCAAAACCAGTCATTTCTTCTTTTGCCACAATGTATTCAATAGTTACATATTTATTTAAAGAGATTTTCCATAATTTTGTATAAATGTTTTCAAAGTCATCAGTTGCAGAATTGTTGTATGAGGGAAAGGGTTAAGGTCCTCACTGTCAAAAAATAGTGCATTGTTATTGCCTATTGTACTATTTTATTGCATCTTTTACCTGCATCCAGAAGGGTATTACTAACTAACCATTAGTCACATGTGCAGTTGAAATAAATGTAAGGGCTAAGATTGAATTGAACACATAATGTGAAGTCTGATTTTGATCTGCACTTTTTGAGTTTCTTGTATGAATTATTATCGTCAAAAAATCAGTATTATAATTAATCCTTTCCCACATACAACAATTCTGCAGCAGATGACTTCGAAAACTTGTCGCTAAAGTACGGAAAATCTCTATAAATGAATGTTTGAATAAATTGAATAAAGTTGATATATACTGTTAAAAAATGCGGATAATGAACAAGTTTTCAAAAGTCATCCGCTTCAGATATGTCAAAAAGTGAGAAATGGTTAAAACAAATTGTTTTTTAAGTTGTCTGCTGTAAATTTGTGTATGTGTGTGTGTGTGTGTGTGTGTGTATGACTTTTTAAAACATTGTGACCAAAGGTGAAATTGCTCATGATGAGCAATTTCTCCTTTGGCCACAATGTTTTCAACTTTATTTAACAATTAAAATATTTTTTATGGAGATTTTTCAGGTTTTTGACACTACATGTTTTCAAAGTCATCTGCTGCAATTTGTTGTATATGGGAAAGGGTTAAACAATATCAACAATTAATACTTTCATTTATAGAGACTTTCCACATGTTAGCCAAAGATGTTTCCAAAGTCTTCTGCTGCAGAGTTGGTGTATGTGGAAAAGGGTTAACAAATAATGCAGGGATTAAATAAGGATCCCAAGGGTATACAATGATCCAATGTATTCAATAGTCATGATGACTATGCAGGATCATGAGTAATTGCATGTTTCAACCTTTATTTGGTTCTTAAAGCAGATGTGCAGCCCCTATTGTGAAACATTTAGTTGTTATTACAATATACTGTCCCCCTTTTTCAACTGCCGCTGCAATTTGGCACATTTCAAGCAGACAACTTTTGAAAACATTGTGGCAAAAGGAGAAATCACCCTTCAATGAGCAATGAGCAATTTCTCCTTTTGCCACAATGTTTTCAGCGCTATTTTAATTAAAATTTCTCATAATAGCAATTTCTCCTTTTTGTCACAATGTTATGCTTTATTCATTAAAGATCTTTCATTTATAGATATTTTCAATATCTTGCCTAAATGTTGCCATAGTCATCTGCAGCAGATGTGGAAAGGGCTATCTTTTTCTGGAGTTATATGCCATTTTTGTGATTGATTCTTTTATTTGAGCAATTAAATAAAATGACATACAAATAATAAAGCAGAGGCAGAAATGTTTTGCCAAAAACACAGCCATCATAGATCTTGGAATAGTCAAAGGGAGGTAAACAAATTGACAAACACTATATATCCATCATGTGAAAGATTTGCTTCCCCTGTACACTTTAGTAGCATGTTACGTTTAATGCAAATTTCTGTTACATGCAGGATTAATCAATCCTTTCCCACTTGCAGGGACATGTTGATGTGTCTTCACCAGAAGTCATTTTCCACAAAGTTTTCAACTTTATTTGATAATTATGCTTTCAGTGACAAAAAATTTACAAACAAAGAACTATAGAATACATAATAGGAAATGTTGAAATTCTCTGTTTCGTTGTTGTTTACATATTGATAAATATAAATCTTATTTACCCTGTCCATGTCAAATGAAAAGTTTTTTATGTATATTTTTTAACAGCTAGTCAAAGCATCCTGGCTGGGGTTTTTTTTCAGTACTATCCGCAGCTTTTGAAAACAGTTTTGAGTGAATTTAAAATATGTACATTTATACAAAAAGAATCCTTTCCCTACAATGATTTAAGAGCAGTCTCTTCCCCTCTTTTTTGAAAAAATACCTGTGAATGATTGATAAACCTGTAGTTAGATTGATTGGAGTTTAATGCCAATTTCAATAAAAATAAGTCATATTATGGCGGCTAGTTGTCCAACTCATGTGTTTAGCTTTCTCACTCCACACGACAATTTGTCCAAGCAACTGGCTGGTTTTTAACTTATTGATTTTGTCAAGTATCAGAAGGAATATTGGCTGAGCTGGGCTCATGTCCAGGAATGAAAGCCCACTTTGCTAAATGGTAGAAATGGCTTTTCTGCTTGGTGATCAGGGTAAAAAGGTTAGAGTGCTAGGATGAATAACACCTGTAGTATGAATCATTTACCCAGGATACTGAAATATTTTTGAAAATGGCAAAAATAAAACATTCAAACAAAGAGTTTAATGCTGTTTAAACGGTATTTCAGTTATATCCCTGTGGCCAAGTCATTTAACATAATACATGTATAGCCTGGCTCCCTCACAACATTCTTCAAAAGCAACTGGCTACCATTCTCTTTTCTTCTGATAGTTCAACTCTGTTTCAATAGGCATATGTCAGTGTGTGTCATACATGTATATGGTGCTTTAACATTATAATTCACAATAAAAATGTTTTCGAAATAAACTGTGGCATTCTGTCCTCTTTTCATAGTGTGGACATTATGTCCTGTGGCATATTGTCCGTGGACATTATGTCCGGATACCCTGTTTATTATATACAAATTTCAACACTGCACACATATAGTTCTATTGAATACCCATCAAGGGGATTCTGAGGACCCTACCAATTTTGCTGAGGGGATTATGAATACCCTGTTAAATCCATTGAGGGGATTATTAATACCCTGTTAAATCCATTGAGGTACACTCGTTACAGTAAATCTTTACACAATATAACATACCTATAGTTTCATTAGTTTGTACAGCATTCAGTAATTCTATACACCAAGAGTCTATCCCAATATCACTGGTAGTTTATAAGTACTTATTTATCACACAGCAATATTCTGTTTAGATTAAAATGTTAATAACAGTCACATTAGTACAGACCCATCTAAAGCAGAAACAGAAAAATGCACCTCTAAATAAGTAAATGATCCCATTATTTTTGCTACTATATATTGAAACATATATGTTGAACATCATTAATTACCCCCTTCATTCTATCAACATGTTCATGTCATGTACCAAGTGATGGTGGAAAACCTTGGATTTATTAAAAATCACATCCTGGGTATTACTACAAATCAGATGCCTCCAATGTTTACCTTATTTTCTTTTATGATATTTATGTTTCATGAAGATTTCAAATTTAAGACAAATTTTATAATTGCAGTTAGTGATCAAATTATTCCTTTGATTGCATGGAACTCATTTGGTTAAGGAGTATAAAGTTAAACATAATTTTATTTTGAGTTTGGTCTGTTCAGCATAATTTTCCTTATGTTATGGATTCTGATCAAGAAACAAGTCTATTGAATACCCACAATAAAGACTTTTATGAAGTATTTACAGAATTAAATTGCCAAATAAGCCAGTAATATTTTCATATGTAATTTAGAAAAACGGGTTCATGGTAAACAAAATGTCTTTGGTACACTGCAACATGTCCGAAATACTGCCTAAGGGCCCCTATTTACAACCATTGATACTGGGTTGTTTATTTATGGCCGAGTACTAAACGTATGACATTGTTTTTGGAAGAATAGATTATATTTAGGGGGTCATAAATATGGTGTTTTGTGTTATAAAAGGGTTGAAGTCAACTTATCTGATGTAAATCTCTTGATAGTACTGGTCTAAAATATGGGGTTTCTGTGCATTGACTCTTAATTAACCTTTTCTTAAAGTTTCATTTTTATGCATCTGCAGGTGACAACATTCGAAAATATTGTGACAAATGGATAAATTATTCACCTTTTGCCACAATGTTTTCTATTCAATATTGATGCTTTCCATTGTTTTGCTTATACTTTCGAAGTCAACTGCTGCAGATTTGTTGTATGTGGGAAAAGGTTATTTAGCCAGAGCCTTTTCTGTTTTAAATTTGGCTCCTTTTTGTATAATTTATCGGTACATTCATAATATACCCTTCCAATCATGCCTTACAAGTTTTGAAGTCTCTGCAGCAGATGATTTAGTAAAAGGAGAAATATCTTTTCTTTCCTCAATATTTTAAAACATGTATCAACATAATGTCTACAAATAACCAGATATTGTTTTCCTTTACTCAGATATTTTAAAAGAAGACTATTCTTAACCCTTTCCAACATAATATGTCATCTGATGCTTCTGCAGGAGACGACCTTTTCAAACATTGTGGCAAAAGAAAATTGCTGACAATCAGCAATATCTCGTTTTGCTACAATGTTTTCCACTCAATTCAGTAATTGTACCTTCATTAATAGATGACTGACTTAAATATACATCCTTAAAAAAGTAGAGAAAATCCACATGTTGAAGACTTAAAACCATTGTGGCAAAAGGCGAATTTGGCCACCAGTGGGCTTGACTTGTTTTCCTTATATGTATTTAATTACAGTGAGAACTTTGCAAATCTGCTTGTCCAAATATATCGGCCTGATTTTATAACAATTTGACACAAAAGGTCCTTAGATGACCCTCTACTAAGATTGTTGAAATCATTACTATCCATTGCATGTTTACAGTTTATTGTTTTTCTCAAGTACCATAATTGTGGTTTGAGATAATTAAGGTTGTTTTCTGTTCTGTTCTGTTCTGATAAACATGACCAACAGCGGCATTGCTTGTTTTCTTTGTATGCATTTAGAACCATCATGCTTTTCCTCTTGTAGGGAGGCAACTAGTTATTGATAACACATTTATTTCTACATGATTTATTTCCCTTTATTATATAGTTGTTAGGAGTTGTCATTGTTACCCAGATCTCATTAAGATATCTCCTTCGACTTTAGTTAAATCATACATCAAGTATTGAGATATTCCCTATACCAAACTTTCGGTTGTCTCCATAGCAGACATTTTTTAACCCTTTCCCACATACAACAAATCTGCAGCAGACAACTTTGAAAACATAGTGACACAAACCTGAACAATCTCCATAAAAGATAGCTTATTTGATAAAGTTGAAAACATTGTGGCCACTGCAGCAGATGACTTTTTTAAAACATTGTGTTAAAAGAAGAAATTGCTTCAAACGAGCGATTCCTCCTTTTGCCACAACATTTTAAACGCTATTCAATATTTAAACTTTCATTTTTAGAGATTTTTCATATTTTTGCCAAGATGGTTTCAAAGTCGTCTGCTGCAGATATGTTGTATGTGGGAAAGGGATACACCAAATTGCATTATCATGTGGGAAAGAGAGGTTAAGACCTATTTCATACAACAAAAATATGTTGTTTTATATTTTCAGATAGAGGAAGCCGAATGGGTGGGGTTGTCCACGCAGGAAGCTCTGGAGCTAGCAGAATCTCACGCGGAGGAACCATTACCGCCAATAGTTGTCAAGAAAGTGGCACATGAGAGGTTACTTAGGAATTATGCTGGTAAGTTTTACTTGTGGTGATCATTTACCAAGAGTGTATTCAGACTGACTTAACACACCATACACTCAGTTGTGTGCTTGTTAACACTTGCCCACTTCACGATGGATTTGTAGCAGACGACTTTTGAAAACATTCTAGCGAAGGAAGAAAATGCTCAAATTGCGGCATAAAACACCAAACAATTCTTTGACAACACGAAGTAAACATTGTTGCACATGGAAAATTGAAAGTTAAAACATTTTTAAAAAAAGAAAAATTACTTGTTAGTGACCTTGAAGCCAAGATCACGCACTTGAAACTATGCTCACTTTTCATCTTGACAAAAAAATTGATTATAAAGTTATTCATTTTATTCCCATTTTGTAACAACACTGGACATTTGAATGAAAAACACATACATTCTAGGTCATAAGATCAATTGCATAACTCTGATTGTATGTTAACAAAATTATGTCTGTCTATCTCGCGATATTAGCAATAACACTTTTGCTACTATACCATCACTGAGGTGATCGATTAAGGGTCGCCTTTGCCCTCTTATTTGACATGGAAACATTGAAACTTTTGTCACTCTGAGATCATGTATTCAATTTGTAAATTAATCCTTTCCCACATTTTGACACAATTTAACACATCTGAAGCAGCTAGCTTTGAAAACTTTGTGCCACAAGAAGAAAGTGCTCAAAGTTAGCAATTACTCCTTTTTGTAACAATGTTTTTAACTATTCAACAATAGTTTTAATTTCATAGCTTTTTTCCATAATTTTTTCCTAGATGTTTTATAAGCTGTCTGCTGCAGATTTGTTGTATTTTTGTTTTGATTTTCTTTTAGAGTACAACATATTCGAACGCAACGTAACCTATCTACTTACAGGACCCGATTTTTTTTACCAGTGGCATACAAGCTATCTGGTCCTTTGTCAGCTAGTATTGTGTCACCCATCTTAGCAGGGAGTGACACATAGGAATCACTTCTCTGTAGTCTGTCTTACAGACCTTTTGGTAGGTGACACATGCTCTTTCAAACACTGTTGTCATTAATAGTTTTACTAATACATATTTTTTCTTTTTACTTTATCTAAATAATTAGCTAACAGAGAGGCCCTGTTGTTACAGAAACGGGAGGCTGAGGCCAAGGAAAAGGCGTAAGTTATCCTCCCTTTCCCTCTTTCAATTTAAAACATGCATATCACACAGATTCAATCGAGTTCCCTTTATCTTTTCTTTTTTAATTCATATCTTATTCGAAGTGATCAAGGTGAGCTATTGTGATCACATTTTGTCTGTCATGTGTCATTAACAGTTGCCGTGTGAACACTCTACATGCAACATGTCATGTAAGGTCAAAATCAAGATCACAAGGTCAAACTGAAGGAAAATCTTGTTAACACTCTCAAGTTTTCATTTTTAGCTCTTCTGGCCAAAGGCCAGAAAAGGCTTATGCCATGGCGTTGTGTCCCTTGTGCGTCCGTGCTTGTGAACACGATAAAGTTGCTATAATACATCTTGTGAACGCGATCAAGTCTTCAGTTTTGATTGTATCTCCATCAAACTTATACAGTAGATACAGTTATACAGTTCCTTTTTGCAAACCAGACAGATCCACCCATGCAAGGGTGGATTATGGCCCTTGAAATTGTCAAACTTGATATAATAGAGCTCGTGAACACAATAGATGCTCCATTTACTATCTGATCTTCACCAAACTGAGATTAGTAGTTAAATATTGATGAGAGCTCGGTTCCTTTCGCAAACCAGATCCGCCCATGCAAGACTGGATTATGGCCCTTGAAATTGTCAAAATTGCTATAAAACAGCTTGTGAACACAATAGAGCCTCCATTTACTATCCGATCTTCATCATACATGCTCTGGATTGAAAATGACCAAAGAACCATCCCAGTAGAGCATAGGCCCTAATGGGCCTCTTGTTCACTTAAGCATGTTGAAAAAAAAATCAGATTAATTTGTCTTGTTGATATATAGGTCATGTCCAGTCAAAAACTAGGTCACTAAGACATATTGAAGAAAAATCTCGGGAACACTCTCTAGGGTGCATTTTTAACTTGAGCATGTTGAAACTGTTTCAGAATAATTATCTTAATGATATCTAGACTTACTTTGAACATAGGTCATGTCCTCACTAGGCCAAATTGAAGAACAATCTTGTTAATACTCGAGAGATCACATTTTCCGGTTCAGCATCTTGAAACTTTGTCAGAATAAATGTCTTGATGATATCTAGGACAATTGTGAATATGGGTTATGTTGGGTCTAGAACAAGGTCACAAGGTCAAATTAAAGCAAAGATTGTGAAAAATCTGGAAGCTGCATTTTTAATTTGAGAATGTTGAAACGTTTTCTGAATAATTGTTGAGATGATATTTAGTCTAAGTTCGAATAGGTCATGTCAGGTCAAAAACTAGGTCACAAGGTCAAATTGAAGAAATTCGAACACCCTAGAGACTCTTTTCACTAAAGTAACTTGAAACTTTGTCAGAATGATTGTCTTGGTGATATCTAGGACACATGTATCATGTTAGATAAAAAAAAAAAAAAATAGGTCACAAGATCAATTTGAAGGAAAATCTTTTGAACACTCGAGAGGCTGCATTTTTTTGCTGCAGCAGCTTGAAACTTTGTCAGAATGTTAGTCTTGATGATATCTAGACCAAGTTTGAATATGGGACATGTCGGTTTAAAAATTAGGTCATTAGGCTAAATTGAAGTAAAAACTTGTTAACTCTCTGGAAGCTGTATTTTCAACTTGAGCATGTAGAAATTTGTCAAAAGGACATATAAACCAATTTTTAATATGGGTCATGTTGGTTCAAAATCAAGGTTGTTAGGCCAAATTGAAGTGAAATATTGTAAACACTAGAGTTTGCTAACCTGACAGCAAAATGAGTAATTGCAGTTGACTACCGGGTATGTGGTTGGTATAACTCGGTGAGCTATCCAGGGCACTCATGGCCGTCTTGTTTAATAAAACTATCACTTCTTAGATCACCTGAGCTGAAGGCTCAATGTGATCTATTCATCTCCTCCTAAACAACAGGACCAATTTCAACCAAACTTCACAGGAATGTTACTTTGGTGATCCTCTTTTAAAATTGTTCAAAGATTTAAATTCCATTGAGAACTTTGGTTGCTGCGGCATCAGAAAGGGGGCAAAATGTCCAAACTTTAAAAATCTTCTCCTCTGAATCTTCTTGTAAGATTCCTATATAATTTGGTAGAAATGTTCCTTGGGTGACTCTCTACAAAAATTGTTCAAGCTATACCGATCAGAAAAGGGAAAAAATGAAAAAAAAATTAAAATTCCATTTTAATGAAAGTGCTTTTCTGATTTTAAAAAAATGGCATAAGAATCTTACTTCAGTGATCCTCTACTTAATTTGTTCAAGCCGTATTGATTGGTTACACAATCATAGCAACCAGGCGTCATCACAAAAGGGGTAAATTGAAGTGTTTAGCTACAACTGACAACTCCTACCATTTCACTAGATCGATTTCGACCAAACTTCACATGAATGATCCTTTGGTGGTCCTCTCTCATAATTGTTCAAAAATTTAAATCCATTGAGAACTTTTGTTGCTGGGGTATTATAAAGGGTGCGAAATGTCCAAATTTCAAAAATCTTCTCCTCTGAATCAGCTTGTCAGATTCCAATATAATTTGGTAGAAATGTTTCTTAGGTGACCCTCTACAACAGTTGTTCAAGTCATACTGATTGGTTGAAAAACATGGCAGTCAGGCGGCACCAGGAAAGGCACAAAATGACACAACTTTATAATTTCATTCTTATTTAAGTTCTTGTAAGATTTAAAGATACAAATGGCCTATACTGATAAGCTATTTCTTTAACAGTGTCCACTTTTGCAGTTTCATTTGCACTCCTTGATCAAATTTTCCCAGATATTTGCAGTTAAATATTGCTACTAATTTACTATCAATCAGGTGATAGATTTAGGGCCATCTTGGCCCTCTTGTTTATTTAACCCTTCCCCTGATACAGACAATACAATTATATCACACCTTTGCAGCTGATGACTTATGAAAATAATGTGACAAAAGGAAATTGGTATGGTTTCATTTTACCATTATTTTGCCGATATGTTTTAAATGTGGTCTGCTGTATATTTGTTGTATGTGGTTTAATTTTCAGTTTGGATGTGTCCAATGTCTTATAACTGAATAAAGGCCAAAACTTTGTCAACGTTTATTTCTATTTATGGGAAAGAATTAATGCTATGGGTTGTGTTAATGTGTTATACACATATTGCACCACAGTAAAGTATTATTTCTGAGCCCCCATTTTATCTTCATTTTCAGGGCACTAAAATGAAAGGAATCGTGAAAGAATAACCTTGCAGCAAGACATTTCAAGGACAACTTGTAGTTTATTTCTTTGAATATTAAAAGATTATTCAATTTACAAGGAATACCAATTGTGACACAACATTTAGATAAACAGAATGATTGATAGCATGATATTCAGGGCAATATACTTTTCCAATGATATTTATCATGACAATTAATCGATGAACAAAGTAACAATATCAAAGATATAACTGAAATCAATATAAACTAGACTGTTGAAAACGTTCCACCTGCAGATTCATTTTGAGGAAAGGGTTAATGTGTCTCACTAGTAGGTCATCTACATGCATCATGCCATGTGATGATAAACCCTTTCCTACATACAGACGCTTTCTGAAGCCTCTGTAGCAGAAGACTTTTTGAAAATATTGTGGCAGAAGGGGAAAATTGCTCTTAAAGATTTTTTGAATTCTTATTCTGTCATTTTTAGAGAGTTTCTAAATTCTTATATAAATGTTTTCAAAGTCGTTTGCTGCTTATTCTTTGTTTGGTTTGTAGAAAAAGGGTTAATATAAGTTTGAACACATGACACTCTCTGGTTAGAATGCAGTTTCCATGTTCTGACAATGTCATTCACAATTTCATTCATTGTATATGTATCCATTTCTTTGTGCCTCCTGAAGGAACTTCAGGTTACATGTCATCTAAAATTGAACACTGAATAAAAGAAATAAAGTTGAACATCTTTAAGTATTTCCTTCTGTATTCATCATTGACTTGTTAAAGCATCATTAAATCATCCGGGGAATGGTTTTGATCACACAGAAGGATGCTTACTTTACATCTGTTGAGACACGAGCAATCAGCAACTAGAAATCACGCTTGATAATTTACTACCGGGAGACCTTAACATTACCAGTAATCGCACACATTGTGTGGAAAAATTCCAGAGGCAGAACCCACTCATCACGGGATTCGAACCCCGGGACCTCTACCTCTGCACCAATGTCTTCCACACAAGAATTTTTCCGGTGTGTTGTGATCTGTACAAAGAGTATATTTTTCAATTGGAGAAAAGTAGGGAAAAGGAGAACAGACAAGCGAGTTTGTATATACACAACGTTTTTATGTTAACAAGAAGCTACAGTCAGGGTCGATGCATCAATAATATGATATGAGCCGTTCCACGAGAAAAACAAACATTCTGGACTTAGGCTGATCCGGGTAGATACCTTACGCAGAGTCCACAACGTTGGTTTTCATGCGTAAGCTGATCTGGGGCGAAACATTACGCCGAGTCCACAATGTTGGTTTTCTCGTGGAACGGGTCATATATTGTATACCAGCATACATCTCAAGAATCTGGTCCCATTATTCTTGCAAGATAAATAAAAATAAACAATATAAACATCACCAATGTCAAGATAAATAAAAGTAGCATAGCTATTAAATCTATGGCATTTGCAGCTTCAAGCCAAGTGACGTCTACTTCTATCACCTCAGTTCCGAGATGTAAATCATCGTCAACCGTGTCTCCTTGCTCGCCATGGTGATCAACCTCGGTTTCGCGTTTAGATATCTTCGATCCATGTCTAGAATGCAACGAATATGAATTCTTATTCCACCGAAGACGTTTTGCGAGCATAACTAATAGTTTTGGTTTAGGGTGGTCTTCATTGCAATCGGCTATTCTACATAGAACAACGCTGACTACCGTTGACGCAGTTGAACACCCCATGCAGACTGACATAATCACGGATAGAATTGATATTTTAGCGGAATTATTAGGAAGGTCTTCCGTAACAATGGCCTGCCAGAATACGAATGCCAATAAAACTGTAACCGCATATGAAACTCGTTCACCAGAATTCAGAGGAACGATGTGGACAAACAGGTAACTGACTGCAAGAAGTAGTAATGGCACAGTTTTATGAACCAGGATGAAATCTGGTTGCCGTCCGAAAGTTAGGGAGTAGACGACACCCTGCACTTCCTGGCCAAACACTTGCTTTGTCATTATGAGGACCGAAGAGTCCTTCACTTCCCACTCTCCGTGCATTCTCATGTCACTTAAATCTGCACCCGCGGTATCTGGCTCCAGGTTGAGTTCGGAAAATGGATGACGGGCTGAAACGAATTCGAAATTACAAACATGTTCGTCTCTTGGATACCACCGCATGTTTAGAATACAAAATGTAGTATATCTCCTAGCAACAACCCACATTACTCTCCCATTCTTTTCGACGACTATTGATACTCTCTCGACTTCTTCACCGATTGCGTCGAATTGTGCAACATCCGGTGTCCAAACGTCACCACTGCTAAACGTTAACCTTGGTATGTCGTCATATTCGGTACCAGTCCACGATAGACTTTCGTCTGTCCATATACCGAGTATATACCCGACGCCTTCCAGTTGACCATTCATCATGTCGATCTGAATTAGGTTGGTTAGTGAGAAATGAAGTGATACCTGAAAAGGACAACGTCGGACAAAGTTATTACGAATATTCTTCATAAGCTTTATCCAAATTGTATTGACCACTTTAAAGCGACTGAACTCCAGATACCAAACTGTTGAAAAAAGATAAAATTTCCAATTTTAAGAAAATAAGTGTTATTTTTGTATTTGGGGCATTAAAATATGATAACTGACATATTACATACCCCTATTATCGGTGAGATTTTCTTGTTTTCGATACTTTTTCCATCGCAAATTCTACCCTGTCAATAACGGGGTAAGTATTTTTAAAAAGGAAACCCCTTCATCGGGACAATTGAAAACGACTCAAGTTCACTTTATTGATAAAAAACGATACATTTTCTACCCTGGTTTTACTTGGATAACATAAAGAATAACATTTAGGGCGAATTCGAGGTGTTTTTTTTTTGGGGGGGGGGGGGGGGGGGGGGGGGGGGATTTCAGTCGCTTTAAACGACACCGTCGAAACAATTGGGTAAGCATAATCAGTTTTCTGTTATGGCTGCTTTAAACCTTTCCCACCTACAGACACATATGCAGCAGACGACTTTTGAAAATATTGTGACAAAAGGAGAAATTGCTTTTAGCACAATGTTTTCCACTATGTTTAACCTTTTTTTCATTTTGCTGAGATGTGTGCAATGTCGTCTGCTGTGGATGTGTTGTACGTGGGGAAGGCTTAAAAGAGGAAATACGTGTACAATCAGAAAAATGGAAATATGATTTTGATGCAGGATTGAAAACATTGTGGGAACAGAAAAATGCTCTATAAAGGTATTGACGTAACACAATAAACTAATTTTAACCCTTTCCCATTTGCAGACGGATTTTGAAACATCTGCAACAGACCCTTTTGGAAAACAGTGTGACTAAAAGGGAAATTGATAATACATGTAATGAGGAATTTATACATTTGCCACAATGTTTCCATTATGTGCGGTATACATATCACAATTTAAAGTACTATTATTAAAGTTGAATTGCCAAAGCCTACCTGGTCAATGTGATTAATGGGTTCCTTCAATAGTCATAACTTAATTTATTGATATTTCCCTTAGTTTTGCAGATAATCTTCTTATATAGATTTGTTGTACGTGGAAAAGGGTTAATTTCATTTTTCTGACGGATGTATGATGACGTCTGTAGATATTGTATGGCTATTTATAGAGTTTTAATTTACAAGTAATTTAGTGAGTGTGTTTAAGTGAATACATGGCTAGTCAAGTGGATACTGATCTTGAAACACTCATTTCATTTACCCTTTCTCACATACAACAAATCTGCAGCAGGCGACTTTGAACATATCTAGGCAAAAATATTGAAAGCGTTTATAAATAAAAGTGAACTTATAGAGCAATATCGAAAACATTGTGGAAAAAGAAGAAAATTTCTCATCATGAGCCATGTTCTCGTTTTGTCAATGTGTTTTCAAAAATGGTGCACTGCAGAAATGTCAGAAAGCATCTCTGTATGTGGAAAAGGCTTAACCCATTCCCTCATACGACAATTCTGCAGCAGACGACTTTGAACATATTTTGTCAAAAAATAGAAAATCTCTATAATTGAATGGATAACCTATGACTAAAAGTGGAAAATATTGTGGCAAAAGGATAAATTGCTTGTTTTGACCGATTTCTTTCTTTTTTCACTATGTTTTCAAAAAGCTGTCTGCTGTAGAGGCGTCAGAAAGCATCTCTATATGAGGGAAAGGCTTAATTATTCACACCGAAACAGCAGCGTCTTGCCATTCGGGGGTCTTGATGCGCCAGCATACAGTCATATCAGCACGGTTTCTGACCAGCATACATTCATATCAGCACGGTCTCTGACCAGCATACTGTCATATCAGCACGGTCTCTGACCAGCATTCAGTCATATCAGCACGGTCTCTGACCAGCATACAGTGATATCAGCACGGTCTCTGACCAGCATACAGTGATATCAGCACGGTCCCTGACCAGCATACAGTGATATCAGCACGGTCTCTGACCAGCATACAGTGATATCAGCACGGTCTCTGACCAGCATACAGTCATATAAGCACGGTCTCTGACCAGCATACAGTCATATCAGCACGGTCTCTGACCAGCATACAGTCATATCAGCACGGTCTCTGACCAGCATACAGTCATATCAGCACGGTCTCTGACCAGCATACATTGATATCAGCATGGTCTCTGACCAGCATACAGTCATATCAGCACGGTCTCTGACCAGCATACAGTTATGTCAGCATGGTCTCTGACCAGCATACAGTGATATCAGCATGGTCTCTGACCAGCATACCGTCATATCAGCACGGTCTCTGACCAGCATTCAGTCATATCAGCACGGTTTCTGACCAGTATACAGTCATATCAGCACGGTCTCTGACCAGCATACAGTCATATCAGCACGGTCTATTACTAGCATACAGTGATATCAGCACGGTCTCTGACCAGCATACAGTGATATCAGCACGGTCTCTGACCAGCATACAGTGATATCAGTACGGTCTCTGACCAGCATACAGTGATATCAGCACGGTCTATTACTAGCATACAGTGATATCAGCACGGTGTCTGACCAGCATACAGTCATATCAGCACGGTCTCTGATCAGCATACAGTGATATCCGCACGGTCTCTGACCAGCATACAGTGATATCAGCACGGTCTCTGACCAGCATACAGTGATATCAGCACGGTCTCTGACCAGCATACAGTGATATCAGCACGGTCTCTGAGCAGCATACAGTCATATCAGCACGGTCTCTGAGCAGCATACAGTCATATCAGCACGGTCTCTGACCAGCATACAGTCATATCAGCACGGTCTCTGACCAGAATACAGTCATATCAGCACGGTCTCTGACCAGCATACAGTCATATCAGCATGGTCTCTGACCAGCATACTGTCATATCAGCACGGTCTCTGACCAGCATACAGTCATATCAGCACGGTCTCTGACCAGCATACAGTCATATCAGCACGGTCTCTGACCAGCATACAGTCATATCAGCACGGTCTCTGACCAGCATACAGTCATATCAGCACGGTCTCTGACCAGCATACAGTGATATCAGCACGGTCTCTGACCAGCATACAGTCATATCAGCACGGTCTCTGAGCAGCATACAGTCATATCAGCACGGTATCTGACCAGCATACAGTCATATCAGCATGGTCTCTGACCAGAATACAGTCATATCAGCACGGTCTCTGACCAGCATACAGTCATATCATCATGGTCTCTGACCAGCATACTGTCATATCAGCACGGTCTCTGACCAGCATACAGTCATATCAGCACGGTCTCTGACCAACATACAGTCATATCAGCACGGTATCTGACCAGCATACTGTCATATCAGCACGGTCTCTGACCAGCATACAGTCATATCAGCACGGTCTCTGACCAGCATACAGTCATATCAGTATGGTCTCTGACCAGCATACAGTTATATCAGCACGGTCACTGATCAGCACGGTCTCTGACCAGAGTATTCTCTTCCCGACTAATATAAATGATATAAATGGAATATATCAGGTAATTGTATCTTCTGACCATAAACAATGTAACATCAGTGTAGTCCAATTAGTTTAACCCTTTCCCGTCTACAGACGCGTTTTGGCGCAATAGCAGCAGACGACTTTTGAAAACAGTGTGGCCAACGGTGAAATTGCTCATAATAAGCAATTTCACCTATGGCCACAATGTTTTCAACTTTATATAACAATTAAGCTATCTTTTGTGGAGATTTTTAAGGTTTTTGCCAACATGTTTTCAAAGTCGTCTGCTGCACATTTCTTTTATGTGGGAAAGTTGTAACATGCAATGTTAATACCAAACAGGAAATTTAATAAGACCCCACAAGTTTACTTATAATATAAATGTTATTCAACGATAACATCCATTTCGATAAGAATGTACTTAACCCTTTCCCTCATACGACAATTCTGCAGCAGACGACTTTGAACATATTTTGTCAAAAAGTAGAAAATCTCTATAATTGAATGGATAACCTAAAAGTGGAAAACATTGTGGCAAAAGTAGAAATTGCTCGTTTTATGGAGATTTTTCAGATTTTTGCCAACATGTTTTCAAAGTCGTCTGCTGCAGAATTGTCGTATGAGGGGAAGGGTCTGCTGCACATTTGTTTTATGTGGGAAAGTTGTAACATTCAATGATAATACCAAACAGGAAATTAAATAAATAACATCCATTTCGATAAGAATGTACTTAAACCTTTACCTCATACGAAAATTCTGCAGCAGACGACTTGAAACATATTTTGTCAAAAAATAGAAAATCTCTATAATTGAATGGATAACCTATGACTCAAAGTGGAAAACATTGTGGCAAAAGTAAAAATTGCTCGTTTTGAGCAATTTATTCTTTTGCCACTATGTTTTCAAACAGCCGTCTGCTGCAGAGGCGTCAGAAAGCGTCTATATGAGGGAAAGGGTTAAGAGCATCATACTACTGAGTGAACTTTAATAACAAAGTAATGTGTTTTATAAATTGACAGTTCATTGCACATACACATTTGACATTCTTTATAACCCCTTTAACCCTTTCCCACATACAACATATCTGCAGCAGACGATTTTGAAAACATTTACTCAAGTCATGGAAAATCTCTAGAAATGAAGGTATAATAAGTAATTATCAATAACTGAAAAAAAGTTGAAAACGTTCTGTCTCCTTTTGCCACAATGTTTTCAAATGTCGTCTGCTGCAGATGCGTCTATATGTGGGAAAGGGTTTACAACATTATCTGAATAGAAAGGCCAAATGTGTATTACTTTTTTTGAGACACACTATCGTTAAATAGCAACCAAAATGTGTATTATTTTGTTTTATTTTGAAAACTGCTATCTTATTTTCGCCGATTGCATTTTTGCCCAGGTTTGTTGAGATTCGAACTTATGACTGCCTTACTTAGAACCCGCTTCAACACTGGTATAGTACATGCATTCTGATGCATCTGCAGCAAATAACTTTTGAAAACATTATGTCAACTCTATTCCATAATTTAATTTATATTAATAGTATTTGTCAATATTTTGATCTTCTGTTGCAGATGTTTGGTTTGTGGGAAAGGGTAACGAAGAATTGTCCAAACGAAACAAATTACAAAAATCTTACCTGTAAAGGTTTACTTTGGTTAAAAATAGGCCGAATTGACGGATCGTATTTTCCTAGAAGATGTTTCTTTAACCCAACCACGTCTGTTATATTATAACAAAGCACATTGTCATTTACTACTACCAGACAGCATATAGTCAAAATCCAATCTATTGTTTTTGATGGTACCATATTTCAGTTTTTATTTCACTTTTATAGTTAAAGGTTTGTAAACCGTGTGACAAGTTCTACAGTCGATAGAAGTCGATTTATTTGCGATATATGATATATTATTTTGAAATTTGCGACATGGTTCTGTGAACATACGTACGTTAACCATGACAGAGATGAATGTAAGTAGTTTGTGAGGTATAAATAAATAGAGCGACCCATCAAGAAGTGGGTAGTTCTATTCGTAGCCCTTTTCAAATTACAACAATACTACAACATAAGACTTTAACCATGTCTTGGGACATAAGTATTATCTCCTTGGAAATATGCATATTCTTTGAATAAAGAACAAAACGTTATGGAAATAAGGGGAAATTGTCCATCATGATATATATCTCACAATGTTTTCAAACGAGGGAAAAGGTCAAACTAGTATTACAGCTTTACCGCGATATTTTATACATTTGACGCCTCTGCTGTAAGCGGCACGATTTGAAATCATAATGCCCCGGTCCCCCATTCACGGATCGGACGCCGGATTAACCACGGATACGATCCGGCATCATTCGTGGCAATCTGTAGTGGTCCGTAGCTGTCCGTATTGTATCCTGGGTCAATCGTAGTAGTACTTGTATATCCGTGACAATTTTAGAGCATGTTCAAAAATTCCTCACGGATCAGACAACCGTAGTACATCCTTACTGATCCGTATTAGAACGTTCTTATCCGTTGTAGTTCGTAATAAACCGTACTTATTCGTAGTACATCCCCGGACTCATGTCGCCAAGGATCGGTACGGTTAGTTACGGTGAACTACGTACTTGTACGGTTACACCACGGATTAGCCAAGGATACAATACGGTTTGTTACGGATTTGTCACGGATCAGCACGATCGCACTACGTTCTTTTAGGGATTACCAAGGTTTCTCAAGGATTCCTACGGGTTACTACGTGACATCACGATATAATACGGCTTACTACGGCCCACTACAGTTTATTACGGTGTATATCATCTAGGTGTCACCGCCGTTCTGTCACCAGACTTCTATATAAATACTTTCAGTTTATAGGACCCTACTTCATATCTGTTTCATCCAAGAAGTCTACATCTAACAACAACCAACATGAACAACCAACGACTGAGGCTGGCACTTAACTGGTTTGACATGGACATTGATATTGCACAAAATGCCAGGGCCATGGTGGAGCTGCTTGAGGACAGACTGAGAGGTGACCGGAGACAGAAGAGATGGTGGACCAAGGACTGGCTCCGACGACGACCCATCCACGGCCAGTATGAAGCACTCATGGCTGAACTGAGTGTGGGAAATCCAGCTGCTTTCAAGAACTTTCTGAGAATAGACCTACATATGTTCCAAGAACTGTTACAAGTAGTGGGTCGCATGATTATGAAGAACATTACCTGGACAGTCCATCGAACCTGTAGTGAGGCTAGCAGTCACCCTGCGATACCTGGCTACGGGGGGACAGCTACCGGGCCTTGATGTATGGCTTCAGGGTGATGCACAATACCATCTCTGGTATTGTTCGGGACGTATGCGAGACCATAATTGCAGCATATGCTGGGGATGTTATCGACACTCCTACTGAGTCTGAACAGTGGCAGGCAATAGCGACCAGTTTTCTGCAAAATGGCAGTTCCCACATGCTCTCGGTGCTCTAGATGGCAAACATGTTGCCATACGGTGTTCTACGAACGGTGTCTCCCTATACTACAACCATAAAGGATATCACTTAATAGTTCTGATGGCCCTAGTCGACGCCGATTACAAGTTCCGGTGGGTGAATATTGGTGCAGAAGGTGGTTGCTCCGACGCTCAGATTTGGAACCAGTGTGAGCTGAAAAACGCCATTGAAAGGGGTGTAATCGGCATCCCACCAGCAGTTCCCCTTCCCGGTGATGACAGACCGATGTCTTACTATATCATTGCAAACGATGCCTATGGCACGAACACCTGCCTCGTGAAGCCCTACTCCAAACGGGGTCTTGCCAATGACGAGAGGATCTTCAACTACCGCCTCTCGAGGGCCAGACGAGTTGTGGAAAATGCATTTGGTATCCTTGCAGACAGATTCCGGTGTTTGCTCTCCGTCATGTTGCAGGACCCTGATACAGTACATGCCATATTCCTCACCTGTGTGTGCCTTCACAACATCATGAGGGTCAGATATCCTGGTGAAGAGAACCCTCTCATGGATCAAGAGGATGTTAACCACAAACTCATCCCCGGAGCCTGGAGAGAGAGTGTTAACATGGACGATGTGCAGAACACAAGGGGTGACAACTTAGACACTTTGGAATTTGGAAGCGAAGCAGCAGAGGCTGTACCTAAAAAACTACGTCAATTCACCTGTCGGGGCGGTGCCATGGCAGAATAGGATGGTATAAAAGATTATACTTCAGAACGGTCGAATTGTGTTGGATATTTACAGATCATGTTTTATTAAAAGTATTGGACTTTGGAATATGTTTTTATTTGTACTTACATAAAAAACATACACTAACATCATTTACAAATGTTAATATCAACCTTTTATTTCTGTCTTTATTTCTCACTTTATGAATTTGAAACATAATATACTTGAACAATAAAAATTGGAAAAAAATAGATGAAAAAGATTAAAGTTGAACTCTTAAAATTAAAGTGAAATAAAGTACATGTATATTTCAAAATTAAGAATATTTTATTTCACTTCAACATTATAGTTCAACTTTAATATTTTTAAACGATATTTGTTTCGACTTTTATTGCTCAGTGGACTTCGAACCGGAGATTTCGGGTTTGATCCTCGGCCGGGTGTCCTTAGGTCTGAAGTTGTGGAATGAACACGCGAGCGCGGGAGTTTATGTATACGGACTGCTTATCGTGGCAGGTCCGTGGCGCTCCGTGAGAGTCCGTACTTGTCCATGCCAGACCGTTCTAATTCGTGCTAACCCGTACTAAAATCGTAGCGAACCGTTGTTAATCCGCAGTACATACGCCGTGGCACGTGTCATTCCGTACTAAACCGTACCGAACCGTACCGAACCGTAGCAATCCGTAATACTCCCCGTTGTCAATTAGCCCATTTTCTGCATTATCCTTGGTTGACCCGTCAAAACCCGTAGTCAAACCGTGGTGAATCCGTAGCGGACAACGGATATAGTCTTTTCCGGGGTCATCCGTGAGTTTCCATCCGTAGTGGATCCGGCAAGACGATCCGTGAATGTGTGACCGAGGCATTAGTAAGAAATTGCTATTTTTCTCTGAAGCAATTCTGAAGCAATTTATCCCTTTCTGACAATATTTTCTGCCCTATACATTTATTTGTTCCATATGCGCCATAAAAGCGCGACTATCGAGTTGAGGTATTGAGTCAATGCACCCGCACCATTCCACACAAGTCTTCACCGTCCGTAAATTATGTTATTTATACCTAAATGCATATATCTCCTCTTCTGACAATGCAACTTGACAACGGCGCTATACGCAGCCCTCTCTCTTAAATCCTGCAGGTTTGGTCAGCATCCTTCAGGCGATTTACGAAAGTCATTCATCCGTTTCGGGTTATTAGTGAAAGCTCTGTTTGAATTATGCGTGACATGAGAACTATGCTACAAGTAATTAAACAAAAAGAACTGCAGCCCTTAGAAGACCCAACTTTGAAAACATTGTGTCAAAATCAGCAATTTCTCATTTGGCCACAATGTTTTCAACTATATTCGAAAACTGCAATTTCATTTCTTGAAGGTATCCCTATTGTTTAACCAGCTCTCTCAAAATCTTCTGCTGCAGATTTGACGCCTATGCAACAAACGATATTTGAAACAATAACGAATGGGAGCTATTGCTTTTGATTTGGAGGTAGTGGGTTCGATCCCCGGCCCGGTCATACCAAATACTTAAATAGTTATAGTAATGGCTGCCCTCCTTGGCGCTCAAGGGTTGTGGAGTAAGCATTACGACTGACTGGCTGGTGTCAGGATAAATGGACCAGTAGTACTCGTTATATTTCATAACATTTTGGAAAGGGTTGACTGAACTGGAAAATTGGATCGGGCCATGTCACACTCATGTGCAAACCGAGTCTAGGTATGCGAACAGCGAAGACTGGTGTGGGTCTGTGCATGCACACCGTGCCGTCTGTGTCTGTATAATGGACATTGTCCGCGGCCTACGTGTGGAATATGAAACTATATGTCTCTTTTAGGACAGAGTCGGAAATAAACATTGTGGCAAAAGGAGAAAATTGCTCATTATGAGTAATTTCTCATTTTGTCACAATGTTTTAAAAAATGTTCCACTGCAGAGATGTCAAAAAGCGTCTGTATGTGGGGAAGTGTTAAATAGCACCGTGTCGTCTGTGTCTTTATACTGGACATTGTCCGCGGCCTACGTGTGGAATATGAAACTATGTCTCCTAAAACAAATACTAGCCCTACAGGTTTCATCCATATTCCCGTTAATGTTTATAAACGTACATCATACCTCCTAACGTTCTTAACAACTCTGAAATATTGATGTCTTCGTTGGGAATGCAGTAACTACATATTGTACAAGCTGTAGCTTCGGCCTGCTCGAACGAGACCATCGATATAATTATAGATGTGTTTATAGGTATACTAGCTATCGTCTTGTCTCTCTTTTGCCGTGCTTTAGTAAACTATTTGAGAAACTGCTTTTGAATCGAATACAAGCATATTTATCTCTGTGTCAGAGTCAATTCCCATGCCCCCAACAACACAGCTTCCAAAAACAATTAAGTTGTATTACTACGTCGTTCAACGTCCAGGAAACTGTGTACTACAACGTTGAGCGTCAGAGTGACGTCTATGTCGCTAGTCTTGATCAAAAAGGCGCC
Organism: Serripes groenlandicus; assembly: GCA_031761405.1. NCBI lineage: Eukaryota > Metazoa > Mollusca > Bivalvia > Cardiida > Cardiidae > Serripes > Serripes groenlandicus. Next base: position 80,179,293 of record JASEVX010000006.1, read on the forward strand.
TTCGATACAGTCAGACATAAATCCCTAATGCTTAAGCTCGGACGGATGGGACTCGTTGGTAAAATCCTTCGAATCATCCGTGATTCTTATACCGATTTAAATTGCTTAATTCGCTATACTAACCATACGTCCGATACCTTCAACGTAGTGCGCGGGGTACGTCAGGGAGGGGTGATGTCCACATCCCTCTATCTGGTCTACACCAATGCCCTGATAACTGAACTACAAGACAGCAACTTAGGAACAAAGGTATTGTCTACAACGGTTAGCAACCCGTCATTTGCTGATGACATATCATTAACAGCCATTTCCCCCCTTAATTTACAGAAAATGACGGATATCGTGTACAAGTATTGCAAAACATGGTGTATTGATATTAACGTGAACAAATCAAATGTCATTGTATTTAGCACAAAGCGTCAACCGCCGAACATGAAACCGAGTAAACGTATCAATGACAGGATTCAAAAAGCCCGTAATGCCCTTTTCTCCATGGTTGGGCAAGGTGTCAATCCCCAAGGAGTCAATCCAATGGTTTCCGCAAGTTTATATTGCAAAATTATACTCCCTATCCTCCTGTACGGAGCAGGGATTTGGAGTAATATGACTACCGCTGATGTGAAACATCTCCAAACATTCCAGCATTATGTCGCGAATGGCGGAGTCAATGCTCGGTCTGTATAGGGTATCAAGCACAATCGATAAGAGGAAATTGATGTTCCTTCACAAAATACTGGAGCTACCAGATTCTTGTATAACGAAAGAAATATTTGTCAAGAAGTACTATATGTACATGTCAGACAAAAGTTCAGTTACTCTTGGTTTCGTCCCAGATGTATGTCATATAGTCAACAAGTATAACCTCTACTCAATTCTGAACAACTATTTTCAGACTAATTCACTGCCGTCTAAATGTGCATGGAAGTCAACTGTACGTAATAATGTTCACACCCGCGAACAATTCCTACTAAACGAACGTTTGTCGACTCACCCAGATTTCCTGTTTTTTCATACGCTGCAGCCTTGCATTGAACCTTGCATTGTTTACAAGGTATCAAATGTCAGTACCTTTCGACCTATCATGAGTGAGGTGCGGTAGCTAAGCTATGGTCACGCCCAACATTATGTATCAATTATGTCTGCACTATATGTAATCAACCACAGCAAGAAGAGTTAGTACACAGACTTTCTGATTGCCATGTCATTGTAGGACTGAAGCAAAAATTAAAATCCACACTAATCAGAAATTGCAGCAGATCCTTCGCACACGATATATACGCTCTAGATAGCTACTCATTCACGCTTAGCATGTTAGGTGCGCCGATAATAACTCTACCAATAGAATTACAAAGAAAGGCATTTCTAGAAATAACCTTTAATTACATATACCAGTGTCTTAAAATGTATCTTTAGTAATGAAAATACATTTCAATACATCTGGGTATGCATATAATCAATAGATACTTGAGATATCATTCTGATTTATTTCACCCCCCCCCCCCCCCCCCCTTTTTATTTATCATGGCTACATGTACTGTATTTGAGTTTATTCATGTTTTGCTCGTTCGTTCATTTGTTCATTTGTTTGTGTACATTTCTTTTTCTTTTTCATATATTTGTTTAATGTGTGCATATTGTACGATATCTCCTACATAGGAGGCAATAAAGAGATTGTATTGTATTGTATTGACTCCATGAACCACACACTGATAATAATCATAAATTTACGTACATAGACATAACCTTTATATATATATATATATATATTGACATATAGGCAATGGGGCCGGGTGTTTGTATTATGTGTTATTATATATGTTATACACATGTCACTTAAATAAGAGATTTACTAACTTACGTACACTGAAAATGCGTTCGTATCTGTATGTTCGGACAGTGGATACTGACACAAAATCCTCCAACGTTTTTATACATACACCCTAATAATATGTACACTAAACAAAGTTGATATATATGCATTTCACAAAATCCTTCAATGCTTTTATACATAGACACTTATAATATGTACACTAAACAAAGTTCCTATAAGCATTTCACAAAATACTTCAATGTTTTCATACATAGACCCTAATAATATGTACACTAAACAATTGTAATATAAACATTTCACAAAATACTTCAATGTTATCAACTTTTCATACATAGACCCTAATAATATGTACTGTAAACAATGTTCATATATGCATTTCAACACAATGGATACTTTTACAAAATTTGTCCATATTTATACATAAACCATATTTATATACAATAGTCGTACCCGTATTACCCGTAAGTATATACTTGACATATTTTGATAGAAGTATTGCTAGACCAAGAATTCACACATTACCAACACAATGGGGATATCACAATGCCGCATTCTGTTTTCCACCGCTTCTTTTCATGAAATTTGCCTAACCTCCTGAAGATCTTACGTTTCCTAAATTATTTTCTTTTTATGCAAACGTTTTAACACCGTTAAGACGTATTTTTACCTGCAAAACAGGTGTAGCAACTCCTTGATACAAGAGGTATTTACAACCGCTTTGCGGGTATTCGTCGAAATATCACAGTACAAATATGAGTAAATGCGCAATACCCGATGATATTGCCACAATAATATGCACGATGAACAAATACATATTAATTATATTGGCAACATCTTCCCACGTTACAGGTAATATACCTTCATCATAGTTGTTGTTCGATGTGTTTTTATTCATATTGATAGCTGATTTTGGAATGTATCTCTTTGTTTTCCTATCTTTAGTGTCCACTGCTTTACCTGTCTGTAGTATGTACTTAGTTGGTATGTTTTTGCAGTTACATGTCCTCACATGATTACAATGTAAGTTGTGTCTGCTTGCCATGGTAGGTATTATATTCCTCGGAGCCACCCTTTGGTTCATGTTGATGGCCATTTGTCCATTCGTATGACCATTTACGATTGTTTGCTCAAACCTTTTGGAAGGATTGTTTGACGTTGATGTATGTCTCCTGGCTGTGTCCTCGGGTTTATTGTGCGCCCGATGTCGTCTTACAAGCTTTATTAATATTTCAGGTATTTATGTGTCGGATTTGAAGCCGATAATTCGACACAGAACAACACTTGTAGCCGTGAAAACACCTAGAATTACTAAAAATGAAGTTACTATCATCGAGAATATAGATATGTTCGATGAGTTCTTGGGCAGCTCATCTGCAACAAGTGCTTGCCAGAAAATAAATGCAAGTACACTTGTCACTGCATATGAAATTCTTTCACCAGAATCCACGGGAATCACGTGTATGAACAAAGTACAAAATGACAGTACAGCAAGCGGAATAGGCCTATGTATGACGTAAAAGACCGATTGCCTTTCCACGAAAATATTAAATATTATGGATCCTCCTTGAACTTGAATGTTCGAGTGTTTAATATCTATATCTAACTGTTCAACGTACGTATCCGTGAACGTCCATTCACCGTGTGGTGTCGCACGTGAAATGTCCACACCAGCGCCCTCTGGCACGAGCATCAGATCTTCAGCCGGATATCTGAGGGACAGAAATTCATACGAGCACTTGTGTTTATCGTTCGGATAAAATATCATGTTTAACTCACAAAAGGTGTAAAACTTCCTCGACGTCGCTTTTATTACAGTGCCATCACGGAAAAGTATAAACGATTCGTGAAACACCTTGTCGGTCATCGCATTTAACTGGACGAATTCAAGATGCCATAACTCGTGTCCGTATAGAGCGATTCTTGGTATATCATTAAACTCTGTATCATCCCAAGACAGTTGCTCGTCTTTCCAATTGGCCGCTATAATACCCATGGTATCTAATTGGCCGTTGGTCATGTCAAAATAGATTAAACTACGAACGGCGAATTTAACGGTGACCTGAAATTAGAGAGTGCATTGTATTAAACCTTTCCCTCATACGACAATTCTGCAGCAGACGACTTTGAACGTATTTTGTCAAAACATAGAAAATCTCCATAATTAAATGGATAACCTATGACAAAAAGTGGAAAACATTGTGGCCAAAGGAGAAATTGCACGTTTAGTGCAATTTCTTCTTTTGTCACTATGTTTTCAAAAAGCCGTCTGCTGCAGAGGCGTCAGAAAGCGTCTATATGAGGGAAAGGGTTAACCCTCTTCCAAATGCATCACACGACTATGGAAACATCAGGGGGGAAATTTCTGTAGTTGCAGTGTGGCAAAAGGAATCATTGACAGTTAATAGCAATATCTCCTTTGTCATTATCTTTTGAAAAAGTGGAGTGCTACAAAAAGAACTGTATCTGTTTGGGGATGGGACAGGGTGAATGGATGCTTTATAATTAAGCTGCTAAATCATATTCCTTTGCTCTAGTTATACAAAACGTAATTCATCTTTGAAGATCCAGATCAATCATCAGGTGATATACACTGTTCGATTTAGTAGTCTCATGCCCTGATATAGGACGAGATTGGACCATAGAACGAGATTGGATCTACACTGGTCGCCAATGCGCCAATGGTGACTTTCGAAGTGCACAGTTCAGATATTCAATTTACGGAGAATGAGTACTGACATAGTACGGTGATTGGCCAACCCTTTCCCACATACAAACAAATCAGCATCAAGAGACTTTGTAAACATCTAGACATAACTATGGAAAACCTCTAAAAAAAAGGAAATTGTAATTTCAGAAAATAGTTGAAAACATTTGACAAAAAGAGAAATTGCTCATTATGAGCACTTTCTCTGTTTGCCACAATGTTTTCAAAAGTCTCAAAAAAGCGTCTGTATGCGAGAAAAGGGATAATTCACAACACAAACAGATACCACATAATGTATTGGAACAATGCAGAAATCAACTACAGATAACAGTTTAATTTTAGAAGTGTTGAACAAATTGTCGAAAATAGACAAATTGCTTATTATGAGCAATTTCTTTTACCACAATGTTTTCAAAAGTCGTCTAAAGCATTTAGACTTAGACGACAGAAAGCGTCTCTAAGTCGGAGATGGTTAAGGAATAAACACGTTGTGCCCAGGCGAGATAAACATCAGACCTAAATAACAGGCAATAACCATTAGTCGTTTGATCGAGGATGGAAACATTGAAATCTCTCATATCAAAACAAAATTATTAGTCGCCGGGCAGAAGCCCGCGACTTCTATTTTTAATAGCTTTTCGGAAATCACATGGGAGGAGGGATAATTATTGGAAAGAAACACATTAAGATGTTTTGAACATATTACAATTGTGTTTGTTTAAAAACACTAAGTAATGACACATCTAAAATGGAATAAACATTTCGATGTTTTAGGTATTTTTAGTTTCATTTTGTTGACTTGCATTTAAGTGTTTTTGTCTTATTTACGAAGACAAATGTGGTCCCTGCTAGACTTGCAACCAACTGCTATATGTCAATATTGAGATATATTGAAATAAAAATCACGTCAAATTCTACTTTCAATAGTAATGTTAACTTACTGAATGTTATTTTCATGTTCATAAATATGTCTTGATTTGTGAAGAATTCATTTGATAATGTTAACTCGTGTATATCTAAAATATGAACTGTTTCTAACCTAGAACTGTTGATTACGTCACTACCGAGTACCGCCCGCATAGATTTGTAAATTTTGCACACGCTACTATATACTACTGTACTTACTGTGTGTGCGTTAACCAATGCGCGCACCTGCTTGCTTTTATGTAAGTCACGTCGAATTCTCCTTTTAATAGATAAGTATCAACATAAACTGGTAACAGAAACAAATAAGAATTTTTTTTGTGAAAATATGTCTCAAATATAAGCCTGTTTATCGGTCGTGAACGTCGAAACGCTTTTTCCTCAGTTTGTGACCTAGTTTCATATTGCCAAAATGTAAACAAAGCGAAGTTACCGGAAGTAAAATGTAAACTTAGAAAAGTGACTTATGCAGACAAAAAATGTCGCACGACAAATTGATTTCTTAAACGTCACGAATCGAGTGCATGGGTCGAATGTAGGAGAAAGAAAGATACTATAGAAATGCTTTTTTCTCTCGAATGCAGTGGAATAAAACATGCACTAAAGCATTGCCTGATTTTTTATTCACTTTCTTCGATGTCTGACACTCGACTCGATCTTGAAACAAAGGTCAACATTTTGAAAAAATGCTCAAACACCTTATTACAGATAGATAGCTCATATTACACACTTACATGATTAAATATATGTGATATTAAATGTTTATTTGGCTTGAAACAAATTAAGAGAAGAACAAACTCTGATAAACAATAGATTTAGAAATAAAGAAAAACTGCTCTTTCGCACCCAATTAATTTCATACTTGCCACCTATTAAATAGTAATGGGACTCGCAACTGGCATTTCTCTTGCGCCAAACATATATTGTATGCATCAACGATTTATATAAACAATTTAGCTGATATGTTGTTTCAAGTGTGGTCTACTTTTTAAACATATGAGGATAAATTTTAACATCTGTGAAATATTTATTATAATTATTATTAAAAAGGAGGAAGTTAATGTCTTCAGCAATTTAACCGTTTTCTCAATGTTTTAAGCATTTAAAGGTTTTCATTGTTGCTTCAGACATGGAAAGGATTTAATAGCTTTTTATTGCAGGTAGATTTAAATCCCAAAATGTATTAATTTGTTGTGATTTTATTGACAAATACAAAACATCCAAAATCCTGACCAAAAGATATCCTGAAATTTGTAGATCTATGTGGAATTTCAAAAATCCTGGAATTAGTCCTTATGAAAACATTATGTGTATGTTTAGACTAATGAAAGTCAAGAATACACGTGTGTTAAAAAATTAATCAATGCAGTCTTTTCCGGCGACATTGATGCCTTGCATCAACTTTCTCTTGTTAGTAATGATAACAAATCCTTACCGTAATCTGGTTTGATTGGTTGTATATTGGTCTTATACTTGGATCATAGTTCGTGAACAGTTTTTTCTTTAAATTCTCCAAATCCGTTGAAGTATACGCCTACCCAAATACAGACGAACAAAAAACAAAAAAAGTCAGAAAAAGTACAATTTTCATTTTACATAAAATCGTTATTAACTGACGGATGATCAATGCGAAGTCTTAGTTAGCAATGTACCAATAATTGTATTTGACCTATAAATTTACGTATACAATATTAGGATCACTCAATCGTGTCTTATTTATAAATACGTTTACTAAAACATTTATTATTTTTGTTATAACCCTTTCACCAATACAAGTTGAATTATGTCAGTCGGCCTATAACACAAGACGCTTTTTGACGCATCAACAGCAGACGACTTTTGAAGACACCGTAATCATCATAAAGGACAACTTATCCTTTGGCCACAATGTTAACAACTCTTTTTAATTAAGTAATTATACGTTCATTTATAGATTTCTAATATTGTTTACTCTACTTTTTCGAAGTCGTCTTCTGTAGATTTTTCGGTATGGGAGAAATGGATAGTAGCAAATAGCCGATAATAGAATGACCATTGGGTTAATATTTTGCTTTAGTACTGGCCTGTGACATCTGTACAGATTATTATATAATGGGATCGAGAAAACTCTCCGAGCTCTAGATAATGCGATACGTGATTGAAATTGGTTTCTGTGCACTTCTCACAAATACGTGTAACGATTACATGAAGCAAAACATATGTATATACATGTAAATGGTACGCCCTGTTGAAATATATCCATTCAATGAACATAGTAGATTTGTATAAGTAGTTGAAAGCAGAGACATATGAAATGTATTTATATGATCCTGTTGGAAATTAAAAGTCGGAGCGAATGGCATTAGTGATAGGTACCCGCATATAGGGCTATTCCAATTTTGGCATGAGAGAAATGGAATTCTCTCCTTTTTTCAAAATACTACAATACATTTCTAAGATCGTTTGAAGGCAGACGACTCTGAAATCAATCAAGTAAACTATTAAAACTTTCCAACATACAGACGCATTTGCAGCAGGTAACCGTTTCCAAAATGTTTTCAACTTAATTATATTTTTATTTAAAGAGTGTTTCCACAGGTTTTCCAATCTGATTTTTAAAGGCATCTCAAGAAAATGTGTTATATGAGGGAAAGGGGGGTTAATCATCTCTAGTCTACTATTTCATTGGTGTCTGTTGTATGGAACTAACATTCTGTTAAATCATTAAGCTGTTATATTTTAGATGTTTATTTTTTCTAGAAAAATATATACGAGATAGAACGTTACATCTTGAAAATTGATATAATAAGCTTGATCAAATTGAAAAACAATGTTTTAAAATGTCGTCAACTCCATTGGCGTCAGAAAGCGTCTGTATGAGGGAATGGGTAAGTCAACTGTTGCCGAGTCATCTTCACCAGGAAAAAGGTTACAAAAAGTGTTAACCCTTTCCCTAATACGACAATTCAACAGTATACGTAGAAAATCTCTATAATTGAATGGATAACCTATGACTAAAAGCGGAAAACATTGTGGCAAAAGGAGAAATTACTTGCTTTGAGCAATTTCTTCTTTTGTCACTATGTTTTCAAAAAGCCATCTGCTGCAGAGGCGTTAGAAAGCGTCTATATGTAGTAATAATCTTCCATTTTGAAGGTGAAATTGTCCCACTTGATCAGCAAAATCAGACAATCGAAAATTGGTTTTAGAACAAAAACACTGAACTATTAAATATATGTGCATACAGTCATTTTATTCGCTCAAACTCTCTTTAAACAGACAATAGAAAATCAACATAATAAACGTAAAATTAAATTTTATTCCGGTTGACCACACAATATTATGAACACATTATTACTAATTAACTGTATGTCTCCGCCATTTGGAATGCAATCTATTATTTATAAAATAAGGAAGGGTCTTTTCTCATAGTACATTCAAATCACCAAGAAATGAGAGAATATGCTTATTTTGTGACTTTCAGAAATTGAAGATGAATAACATTTCATCCTAACATTCCTAGATTATATTTCATTATGCAAAACGTATATGAATAAATATTACCATGTCAAGCCTATTATGCTTTAATTGGTTACATTTATATCATATACATTTTAATCAACAGATCAGAACAAATTAAATGACCTTGGTTGAGGTTACCACAAGGAACATTTAGTGACAAATAATTTTCAAACCAGGGCCAATACTTTTTGACAATAAGATTTTTAAAGTTTTGGCCAATTTTCCCTCCTTCAGATGCCGCAGCAACCAAAATTCTACATGGAATCAAATTGTTCAATATCTTTGAAAAAGGTCCACCTAAAGAATATTCCTGTGAAATTATTTTGAAATTGGTCCATTGATTAAGGAGTAGAAATTGTAAGGAAAGTGTGCACAGACAGATTATGCCAACAGCGAGTGATCACAATAGAGCAAGACTTAAATTAAACCCTTTCTCACTTAAAACAAGCCGAGCCCCGGTAGCTCAGTCGGTAGCGACGCAGGCTGTCAATCCAGGGGTTGTGAGTTCGAATCCCGGCTCGGCCAACTTTCTTTCCGACGATTGACAAAAGTCAATGCGACATGCGTCATTCGTCTACCACCAATGGGCTATAAGTCTATGTGAAAAAGCAGCCAGTTGCTTGGGAAGATTGTTGTGTGGAGTGCTGGTGTGAGAAAACAAAGGAAATGCATGAATAGGTGAACTGGCCGCCGTGATATAACTGAGAAATTGTTAAAAACGGCGTTAAACCCCAATCAATCAATCACTTAAAACAAATTTGCAGCAGATGACTTTAAAAACATAACCTATACAAAATTGGAAACTCCCTTTAAATGTAAATATAATAATTGAATATAGTTGAAAACATGGTGACAAAACGAGAAATTGGTCGTTTTGAGCAATTTCTTCTTTTGTTGACATGTTTTCAAAAAGCTGTCTGCTTCAGAGGCGTCAGAAAGCATCTATATGAGAGAAAGGGTAATAAATGGTAGCTCAGGATTGCAGGGTTAGCATTACGACTGACTGGCTGGTGTCAGGATAAATAAACCAGTACATTTGAAAACATTGTAACAAAAGAAGAAATTGCACAAAACGTGCAATTTCTCCTTTTGTCACAATGTTTTCAGGTAACTTACCCAGGAAAGACAGTGATATAATCGAGAAATTGTTGAAAGCAGCAGATAACATCAAACAATCAATCAATCATGATAGCACACGCTTCAGTTTTAATCATAATGAATTTAGCCAGTCATATTAAACTAGCACTTTCGGTCACATGTTAAGTCTTTATGATCAATTTTGCAACCGATCTTTTCTATCTGTTCCTTATATAATGTATATTTAGGAAATATATCTCAATTTGAGTGATATACCGGCTCTTAAATCATGATTTGGAGTTCAGGTGTGTAGTAATTAATCACGAAAGCCAAATGGCCCGAGTGATTAATTTATATACACCCCAATACCCCTTTGAGGTTTGTCTAACTATTTTTCTCCTTTTATCCCAATGTTTTCAAATGTCATCTGCTGAAGATGCATCAAAAAGCTTCTCGCAGGTTGGAAAGGGGTAAGGTCATTGTCCTTATCATTTGCTCTCTTTAATTTAACCCTTTCCCGCATACAGACAAATTCGGACGCCTCTGCAGAAGACGATGTTTAAAAACATTGTGGCAAAAGGAGAATTTGCTCATGAGCAATCTCGCCACAACGTTTTCAGTGATTGTTCTTTCATTTATAGAGATTTTCCATATTTTGGTGTAGATGTTTAAAAATTGTCTGCTACAGATTTGTGGTACGTGGGAAAGTGTTAATGCTCTCAATTTGGAAGTTTCTTTTCCAATCATTCTTTCTTATTTCTTTTTAAATTGAGATTCAACTTTTTGTCAATGTGAATGAAAGCGATTTATTTCACTTGATGAAAGGTTTTTACAAATTTTATTCGCTTTCAAATATTTCATTGGTCATCCCCAGGGCTCATTAACTTCCAATGCCCCATACACAAACAGTTTCTGGCCCATCTTTCCTCCCATGATTTCATTGCCTGAGATTTCCCAATACTGTTGAGTAAGGAGCGACAGCCACATCGACTACATTGTCTTGTTTCACCCGAGGCTTTCGTACCAAGATATATCTGTCTAACCACATCATTATGTTGCACAGTTGACACAGAAAAGTCCCCAATACCCCTTTGAGGTTTGTTTAACTGTTTTTGATACAGAAAATCAGGTGGTTGATCAAACTCAAACATTAACGGGGTTTGCTGTGTGAATACTGTGAAACCGTTACCATCCATTCTGAAGCTCTGACTCATACTTGGGATTAAAACTTTACTAGGCAGGTGACTACACTCATCCAACAGTGTATCGTCAAAGTCCACATTGCGCCCTTCTTTACAACCAATCCATGCTCGCGTTAACAGTTTGAATAAATGTTTTAATAGGTCCAAGTTGACAGACATTGTGGTGAACACAGGGTGGGATGCTGGGTAAATGACCGCCCAAATTTTGAAAATGACAAGGAGCTCTCGGAGCAGGTTTAGTACAGATGCGTCGTTAAGTAGAGTTGATCCCATGAAACTTGAGAATGATTGGAATAAGGGGACAGAACTCAGTAACTGAAGACAGAAGTCAGATACCCACTGTATCAATGGCTGTAGACTGTATAATGAACCTGAAATAAAGAACAACAAGAATTACACATAATTATATGTATCGCCGTGCCCCACTTTGACCATCAATACAAAATGTAAAAGACAAAACAAAATGTGTGTACAAAATTTAAAGTCAACCTAACAAGAAAGAAACTCAAAATTATTTATTTATCAAATGTTAGTGCAAAATTTAAAATCGTTCTAACAAAAAATGAAGACAATATGTCCAATTCTCAAAATCCACAAAAAAAACCACTACATAATTTGCAATTTCTACTTTGGCCACAATGTGTTCAACTTCATTCAATAACTACTCTTTCATTTAGGTAGAGATAATCATTAAACCTTTCCCGTCTACATCAAATGAACAGCAGATGACTTTGGACATATCTAGGCTTAAATGTAAAAATTCTCTACGAATGAACGTTTATATATTGAAAAGGTTTGAAAACATTGTGTCAAAAGAAGAAATTGCTCAATATGAGTAATTTCTATTTTGTCACAATGTTGTCATAAATCATCTGTTTCAGGTGCATCAAACTGCGTCTACAGGTGGGAAAGGGTTAAAAATTAAAACTACAGTATTGTGGAAACTTTGTTTGCAGCAGACAATTTTTGAAAACATAGTGGCAAAAAGGAGAAATTGCGCATAGTTAACAATTTTCCCATCTGCAACATTTTTACAACTTTATCAAATTATAATATGGTCAGTAACCCATTCCTACATACAGCAAATCTGCAGCAGACGACTTTGAAAAGTATTTGCTAAAATGTGAAAAACTCTACTAAAATAATTGAATAAAGTTGAAAACAATGTGGTAAAAGGAGAAATTGCTCGTTTTGAGCAATTTCTCCTTTTGTCACAGTGTTTTCAAAAGTCGTCTGCTGCAGTGGCGTCAAAAAGCGTCTACATGAGGGAAAGGGTTAATCGAGATGTTCAATATCTTTATCCAGGTCTTTTGAAAGTCGTCTGCTAAATGTTTGTTGTATGTGGGGAAAGGGCTATGAAGGTGATCTTACCATCGGTTTTGTCTTTCTTTTTCACATCAACGTGAAATTCCTCCGTGTCAATGTGTGCCAGTATATTATCTATGTCACCATCCAAATTTTTACTGCAGAGTAATACCACCTTCTCTGCTGGACTCTTGATAAAAGCAAAGTAAAATAAGTTAGTTAGATGAATTGAGATCCCCTGCATCAAGGAACATTGTTAAGGCTTTCCAAATTCCTACATACAACAAATCTGCAGCAGACAACTATGAAAACATCTAGGTAAAAATGTGGAAAAACTCTTTAAATTATCATTCCATTATTAAATTGAGTTGAAGACATTGTGGGAAAAGAAAAATTGCTCATTGTTAGCAATTTATTTTTTTGCATCAATGTTTTCAAAAATCGTCTGCTTCAGATGCCTCTGTAGGTGTGAAAGAGTTAAAGAACCAGTTAACCATTAACAAACATTTTTATTTTTTAATTTGAGGGCTATTTATTAGGTATTGGTCCAGACGAATGACGCCAAACCAATATCTACTCCGCCTTTGACAGTGCAAATTTTTTGGTTTTATATTGTTTTTGCAGGTTGACTGTCTGAAGACGTTCAGGTTTTAATCCGGTATTTGCAATATTATTTTTAGCATCATTAATTCAAAATCATCTGAGAAAATATTATATCTTGAAAATTGATACAATAATCAAGCGTTAAAAAAAAATTGGGAGAAAAGGAGAAATTGCTTAGATAGAGCAATTTCTCCTGTTCTCATAATGTTTTCAAACATTTGAAAAATAGTTTTTAAAGTTTTCACTAAAGCCATATAAGACAAAATAGCCCTGCCCCCTGGAAGCCATTTTTTTCGACCAATCAAAATTGCTTGAAGGAATCTGATAGAGGGTCACCCAAGGAACAATTCTACAAAATTTGAAAATCGTCCAGACACTTTCGGAGATTTTTAATGTTTTCACTGTAGCCATATAAGGCAAAATAGCCCCGCTCCCTGGCTGCCATGTTTTTCGACCAATCAAGACGGCTTGAAGGAGTCTGATAGAGGGTCACCCAAGGAATAATTCTACAAAATTATTTGAAAATCGGCCTGACACTTTGGTAGGAGATTTTTTTTAAGTTTTCACTATATTTTTATTTTGGTTGCCATGGAAACCAGGATTTGTCATGGATCCAAAAAAAACAAGAGGCCCATGAGGGCCTATGCTCTACTGGCATTGATCTGGCTCGTTTCAAAAGGAACCAATATGTCATCAATATTCAAATACCATCTAAGTTTGGTGAAGATCAGATAGTAAATGAAAGCTCTATTATGTTCACAAGCTGTATTATAGCAATTTTGACAAATTTCAAGGGCAATAATCCAGCCATGCATGGGTAGATCTGGCCGTTTTTTAGAAATGAACCAAACTCTCATGGATATCTAACTACTGTATAAGTTTGATTGAGATACAATCAAAAATAAGGACTGTATCATGTTAACAAGCCCTATTATAGCAATTTTGACAATTCAAGGGCCATAATTCAGTCATGCATGGGGCGGATCTGGCTTGTTTTCAAAAGGAATCAAGCTCTCATGGATATCTAACTACTGTATAAGTTTGGTTGAGATACAATAACAAATAAAGACTGTATCGTATTAACAAGCTCTATTATAGCAATTTTGACCATTTCAAGGGCCATAATCCAGTCATGCATGGGCGGATCTGTGGCTGGTTTTCTAAAGGAACCGAGCTCTCATGAATATCTAACTACTGTATAAGTTTGGTTGAGATACAATCAAAAGTGAAGACTATATCGTGTTAACAAGCTATTTTATAGCAATTTTGACCATTTCAAGGGCCGTAATCCAGTCATGCATGGGCGGATCTGTGGCTGGTTTTCGAAAAGAACTGAGCTCTCATAGATATCTAACTACTGTATAAGTTTGATTGAGATACAATCAAAAGTGAAGATTGTATCGTGTTAACAAGAAATTGTTTACGGACGGACGCACGCACGACGGACAAATCACCACGACATAAGCCCTTCTGGCCTTTGGCCAGTAGAGCTAATGAAGGAATTCAGGAGAGATTATTGAGAGGATGCTTCCTATAAAGTTTCATCCAAATTGGCCAACTGGTTAGGGAGGAGAAGCCGTTTGAAGCAAAATGTTTACAGACGGACGGACGGACGCACACAATTCGCCATGACATAACTAAACATTTTGGAAGGACCGAGTGTGGGAAAACTGACAATTCTCTTGACTCTTAGTCACAGACAATAAAAGAATTCCATGTGCCACATTTTAAAATACTAAATGATGCATAGCTTCTGCTACATAATATTCCCAATGTATCAATAAAAACAGACAATAAGACCTTACCTTTTCCTGTGAAGAAACAGTTCTGGGTTTCAGGATGCCTTTGATGACATTACCAATAGAGTGGAGAACCAATCTTGTATGGTAATCAACTGCCTTCTGGTGCCCAGCACTGAAATAAAAAAATATTTGTTTAATTCAATTCACAGATCAGCCCCCCAACCATATGCACATTTCGAGGAACTCAAGGTAAATGGATGGAGTTAGCATACTCCTGACACTCCTTAAACTTTTAAGTCCAAGAAATTCAAGAATTTATTTATTTATTGGGGTTTTACGCCGCTTTCAACATTATTTCAGTTATATCACAGCGACAGTTCACTTATTCATGATCCCTGGGTAAACAAACCAGTACTAGACTAGAAAATTTGCCTTGCCCAAGGGCACTCCACCATAACCGTAGTGCCGCGACTGGGGATCGAACCCGGGACACCCGGTTTCGAAATCCCCAACGCTAACCACTCGACCACAGCGGATTCCTGAAATTCAAGAAAATCTCATTTTATATAAACAATGTAAAACTTACCTATAACTGCTAAACAGTCCCATCTTCATACTCAGCAGTCTCATAAACATGTAATCCTGCATGTTGATGGTCTGTTTGGAGTAATTGTCACTCAATGTCTGACAGATGTTCATTATCATTCCTGTAATAAAAAACGTTTTCTGGAACAATGATCCATGCTCTATGCAATCCAACTGAGTATTTGTGTAGCATGAGCTGGGTCTGCACCGTTTACGAATTAGTCGCAGATATTTCAAGATACTTCATGAAATAGCATGATGTGCAGATATTTACATTACTGCAGTGGATACAAGGTACAGATTTTATGAGTCTCATCTATCAATTTGAGGTCTTAATGAAACTCCGCTTTGACAAATTTTAATAACATTGCTGAATAAGTACTGGGGCTACACTTCTAGTTTTGTCAGAAAATGTATTCATGTCTATTTACCACATAGATCAATGTTATCAGATGCAATTAGACCCAAAATCGATAGATACAGCTCAGTTACAAGATACTAGTACACTGGAACGCGGATAATTCGCGGATGGGTACATGTAACTGTCTTCATCTTTAGACATTAAAATTTTTAACCATTTACCTAATACAATATTATTTAGAGTCATTTACTATGAAACCATCTGAGAAAAATTTGTAAACAAAATTTTGAAAAGAACATTGAGTATTTAGAGTATGCGATGAACTGCCAGTATGTCAGTAAGTGAATGTTCAGGGTCGCTCTTTGAAGCAATTTCTTTTTCCCCCCCATAATGTTTTCAAAACATGTTCTAAAATCCTTATTTGACCCTCTAACCCTATGTGGCGAGTACTCAAAAGAATCGTCTCAATGAGACGATTCTTTTGAGTACCCAAATCATAGGGTTTGGTTGGATAATAAGAGATATTGTAGGGAAAAGAGCTGAATACTCCTTCTTATCTGGACCTCTGTCACACAATCAACTGTATGAAATAAGACTGACCTTGTCTGACAGCAAGAAAGATGTCCCACCAGTCTTGCCCTGTAATCATGGCATACTCCAACATCAGTACTATCATCGAGGGAGATAACTGCATCGTGCTGTCTCGACTACTATTGTAGATTCGGAACAAGTAGATCGTTCCTCCATTAATACCCATAATCCCACATCCACTTCCTGTCTGAATGACCGACGACAACTGTACGGATAGTTTCTGTCTCTTATCTCCAGGCATTAGGGAGGATGAGACCATTTGACAGAGATTGTCGATATTTGACGTTGATATAACCTGGAATGTGTACCTGTGTACAAGCTGTATAGTCCCGTCTTTGTATGAGGTGGCTATGTATGGAGACAACCCACTGGTCTCCACTACATTCCTACTCATGGGAAGTTTGGGCCCTGCTATACTAGTGAGGAGAGATTTGTGGGAGATGGTGGCTTTATGCATCCATTTGTGGGTTTTGTTAGAGGTGTCTGGGGCAGTGTTCATGGAGAACATTTTGTGTAATGGCATCATCTGCTCTAGGTGCTGCCAGACCTCCAGGCTACTGTAGACAGGGCTTGCACAGCACACAAACAGTGTGTCACTACTGTCATGATTCATGAACATCACTCTCGTTATCCTGCAAAACATAATAATATGAGTTGTCCCACAAGAAAAACCAAAATTGTGGACTCTGCGTAAAGTATCGACCAGGATCAGCCTAAGCATGCCGCACAGGTAAAACCCAGACAAACACTTTTCGCTTCCTGTTGATTGCCTGTTTCAGGAATCATTACTCTATACCTCTATCCCCCTGAGACGGAATGTGTCGGCCTGTGCAGAATATGATATGGGTCAATACATTACGCATAATGTTGGTTTTCTTGTGGAAGGGCTCATATTTACCTTCACCACAACAGACAGACTCTGTAGCAGAGAAAATATCTGGGGAGAAATATGGGATCTCATGGGAAAGGAAAGTACAATGATGGATTAATGTGAATAACATCGTTGAGAACAATGAGAAATTGCATTATAAGGAATCTCCCTTTTGCCACAATGTTTTAAAAAGTCATGTGCTGCAGATAAATAAGTATGTGTTTGCATCTGGGAAAAGGTTACCATTGAATATACTATTCTAATATAAATACACATATTTCTTTTAAATTGAATTTTGCTCTTCAGAATAAAAATGTAAACAATTTATATATGAGCCAGTGCATGAGAAAAGGTACAAGTTGGCTTTTGTGAACACTGAACAATATAAATCCATACCAGCATCTGCACAGTCTGATCCAGATCTACACTGTTCGCATATTATTTACACATGCTTATTGGAAGATTTTGTCAACTTGTGTAGTTCTGATAAGATTGTGTAGGTAGACAAGATAATCTGAACCTACACTGCTCAGAAATGCCAACTTGTATCTTTTCCCGTGCACTGACTCATAAATTATCTTAACCCTTTCCCACATAAGAAAACATTTTGACACAAGAAGAAATTGCTCAAAACGAGCAATTTCTGCTCTGGCCACAGTCTGTAGATCTGGATCAGACTTCCACTTCTTGTCATTGGTTATCCGTTCAATTATAGAGATTTAGCATTTTTTGACAAAATATGTTCAAAGTCGTCTGCTGCAGATGTGTTGTATGTTGGAAAGGGTTAAGAGCACTTCATGAAAAGAACTGAAAGAACAAAACTTGGTATTGCAACCAAACCAGGTTTTCAGTGTAACTTTGTCATTAAATAAGGCTGCATACAACAGACACTGAACTTAACCATTAACAACGAAAACCCATTTCAGTTTTCAGGGAAATTTACCAAAATCAAATGGGTTTCTGTTGCATTTAGGACATAATGACATTGACCCAATCAACCTGGATTTATTAAGAATACATATTGTGAGGTCAAGGTTATTAGTTCAACAAAACCATTTGAAATTCCAACTATCCTAAACAAAGCTATAATGCAGAGAAAAGAGTTCTGTTTATACAAACTGTAACAGTGCATTTAACCTTGATCCAATCAACCTGGTTCTTTTATGTTGCACTTTGTCAGATTGTGGTTATGAAAGTTATGAAACTTATGAAAGTTCTCTAAATAATTCCAAAGAGATACAACAAAGTTATGATCGGACTAGAAATTTTCTATTTTAAGAAAACTATATTTATTCCATGTGACATATCATGAAGTAATGGTTGACTCTTCTGTGAAATTATTTGAAATTCCAACAATGCAATGAATGGTTGAACGGACACAAATTCAGAACAAAATGTTTCTACTTTTAGAAACAGCAAGCTTGATCCCATCAACCAGGTTCTTTCATGCCGCAAATTGTCAGATCATGGCTAAAACTTCAATCAAATTGTTTTAACCCTTTTCCACATACAGACGCTTTATGATGCCTATACAGCAGTCAACTTTTGAAAACATTGTGGCAAAAGGGGAAATCGCTCATAATGAGCAATTTCACCTTTTGCCACAATGTTTCCAATTTTATTCAGTAATTGCTTTTTCATTTATAGAGAGTTTTGAGGTCATGTTTGACACTTCTGCCAAAAAAAAAAAATCCAATCACAAACTAAGAAGTTAGAGAGCACACATGAAGTATTGTTTCCCTTACTAAGGAGGTTTTTTGCACATCTGTCCATCCAAATGCCCCAATCTTACAACAAAAGTTTTCTGTAGAAAAACTATGGAAAACCTGGTAAATAATCAGAAATAGGTAGCAAAAGAATTGTTATATTCTCTCTTCTTATTTTGTTGTGCCAAGTGATAGCAAAGAATCACTTCAAAACTGTGAAGAAAAATAGAAATGACTGAAAATTTGAATCTTGTAGGAAAAGAAGAAAATGTTGATTATTTCAGAAAACACCCTTTCCCACATGCTGAGACGATGTGACACATCACCAATAAACATCTTTTGAAAATATTGTGGCTAAAGGCGAAATTGTGTAGAAATTACTTGTGATGAGCAAATTCTCCTTTTGACACGATGTTTTCCAATCTATCAAAAGGAAATACTTTCATTTCTAGAGATTTTTTAGCATTATTTCGAAGTCATCTTAGGCAGGTAGGTTGTAAGTGGAAAAGGGTTAATATACCTCATATTTTGAGAATCACTATTTCCGTAGTCCATCTGTGTTTTGATGTAGAAGGAGGCACTGGTATTACAAGTGATCTTCACGTTCCTCCCCTGCAACTTCAAGTTCACCGAATAACACTGTATTGCCGTAGAAAGTTGTCCGTCGCTTACAGCCACCATGATGTCACCGTTTCCTGTATTAGCGATATCTGCTGATGTTAAACGCATGTGACTTGGCGAGAGATTCTCTGTTGCTGTGATGACATCATTTTCCCCAAGATTGACTCCAACTGATATCTGGTAAAATAAACCAAATGTCTTGTCAATCACTAATATTCATATTAATCTCTTAAGGCATGACATTGAATGAAGTGAATTTACCCTTTAACCTGAGGCTGATAGCGACAACATCTAATGCCTCTGTAGTACAAGATATTTGAAAACTTAGAACTTTGAAAAAGGAAAACAAATTGTCAGACTGAGCCTTTTCTTACATTGTTTTTATTATTTAATATATAGTCTTTTCGCTATACAGAGACATCTGCTGTAGACGACTTTTGACAACATAGTTGCATATCCACAATTTGCCACAATATTAGTAATAGTAATTTTCCGTATTTTTGCCAAAATGTTTTCCAAGTCATCCGCTGCAGATTTGTAGAATGTAAAAGACTTTAGAGGATTAAAACAATAATGTTTAACCCTTTCCCACATACAACAAATCTGCAGCAGATGACTTTAAAAACTTTTATACAACAACATGGAAATCTCTATAAATGAAAGTTTAATAATTGAAAAGAGTTGAAAACCTTGTGGCAAATGGAGAAATTGCTTGTTTTGAACAATTTCTCCTTTTGCAACAATGTTTTCAAAAGTCATCTACTGCATGTACGTCAGAAACCGTCTATACGTGGGAAAGGATTAAAGGAACACATCTGTCACATATGCCGGTAAGAGAATGTGTGACCGCAACACCGCAACACTGCAGAGGGACACAATAAATAATATTATTAACTCTTTCCAACATATAGAGGCTTTCTGACGCCTCTAAAAGTACTTTAAAAGGCTTTTGAAATAATTGTGGCAAATTGAGAAATTGTTCATTTAGAAAATTTTACCTCATTTTTGCCACAATGATTTCAAAGTCGTCTGCTGCAGATTTGTTGTTTGTGGGAAAGGGTTAAATATTTTCCATTTAATGCAATTCCGTTAAACTTTTTTAACCCATTACCAGATATAGACACTTTCAGATGCCTCTGCAGTAGACGTCTTTTGAAAACACTGACAAAAGTAGAAATTGCTCAAAACAAGCAGTTTATCATTTTGCCACAATGATTTAAACTCTTTTTAATAATTAAACTCTCATTTATGGAGATTTTTCACATTTATGTATACATGTATATGTTTTCAAAGTTGTCTACTGCAGATTTGCTTTATGTGGGAAAGGGTTAAACAAACAGCACTAAAATAGCATAGTTCTATTACTAGTTCTTTTCATTTCACTTTTTCCCACATACAACAAATTTGCAGCAACTGACTTGGAATACATCTTTGCAAAAATGATGCTGTATGTTTTCAAAAGCTGACTGCGTCAGAATGCTCCAATAAGAGGGAAATTATTTATATTTGTACTCGTAGATGATGCAAATGCTCTTCATGCTTGAATAGCAGATTCTTGCAGAAGTATTGTTGATGTACCTGATACATATTACTTCTGATTTCTTATGCAGTAGATTATTTGTAAAAACATGAAAATCAACCATTTCACAAAATCATAACATGTTCTCAATTCATTCTCATATTTCTTAAGATATTTTTCAAAGAATGATACTTGAACTTTCATATGTTGTAAATACTTAAGATGTGTATCTATAACTTCTTGTTTTATAAAAATCTTCAACAATCTAAAAGTGCTGATAATGGTATGAGTATAGTTATGCAGGTTCAAAAGAAAACCTTACTAATCCTGAAGCTGTAACAAGCATCCATCCTTCAACCCGACTCCCTCCAAACTGTGTAAGTGGGGGACTAAATCTTGAATTACGTACAAACTTCTCAATATACTGAGTCTTCTCCCTTTTGTCTGGGTCAAATATCAGCTAAAAAGAAGAGAAAGTAATCCTTAGATCATGTATTACATGAATGGCCATGAAACCACTCAATATGAGTTAAAGCATAGTTATTGAATAGAGTTGAAAACATTGTGACAAAAGGAGAAATTGTTTATGAAGAGCAATTTTTCTTCAGTCACAATATTTTCAAAAGTTGTTGGCTGCAGAAGCATTACAATACATCTAGAAGTGATAAAGGGTTAAAACTAATGAACAAATCTGACCTTTTGGGGTTTAAAGTCATTCTCAACAAATTTTCAGTCACAACAATCTTTCCAAGCAACTAAAATTTATGACAATTACCATAGACAAAAATTGCAATCTCTAGCATATTTTGTCTAAAGCATTCTCCAAGTTCTTACAAGATGCTTGTATGACTAGATTGTCAACAGGCAAAAAAGTGGTCAGATTTCACCAAGATGCAGCCTGATCTTGATCTTCTCTGGTCTGAAAGATCTGAACGTCAGTTGACATGTAAAAAGGCCATTTAAGAAATTCTTAAATTATAAAATTAGTATTACAAATATAAAACAGACCGATTAATAAATAAACAAGGAACAAGTCCATAATAATTATTGAGTTACCTGTAAACCATTCTGAAACCACATAACAGACAGGATTTCCTCTCCGGCTGCTTTCATTGTTCCAATACAGCTCCACTGGTTTAACAAATGGTTCTGTAATAAGATAAAAATATATGTATCCTGTGGAAGGCCACAACCGGTAGATAATAAAATATACATCACTAGAATGGTGCTTGAAGGACGTCACTCCTTGCCTTTTATGTTTCATTAGTTTTCATGAATTTCATGGACACAAACCTTATTTCAAATTCATCATTTTCATGTCAAATACAATTAACAATCTCAAGCTTGTCAGATTCTCCATTCTTCATATTTATTATAAAGGGTTCATATTGAAATCATTAAAACTTTTCTTTGAGCCAGTTGAATTTACAAACATGACGATAATAATTACAATAATTCACTCCTCCTTCAAACTGTTAGGTCAATGACTTTTAACGCTTTTCTTGATACTAACGCTTTTGAGAGAATTGTGGGGGGAAGGGGATATTGCTCAAATTTATCAAAAGTAACTGTTGCATAATTTCTCCTTCTTATTCAATGTTTGTAACTACAGTCGAACCTTGTTAAACCGGACACCGTTAATCCGGAAAATTCGCGACCCGAACATAAAATTCAAGGAACGGATTTTGTATGCTTAATTATTCTCCGTTAATACGGAAATTTACGTTCCGGAACCGGACTATTTTTATTTTTTTTTCTCAATTAGGCCGGATTATACTGATTGCGTAAATCTTGTTGCGTGTCATAGTTTTCTAGTTTTCTAGTATGTCTGTTTGTCCTAACAATATGTCATAATGTGTTAAAAGCTGTGTACTGTATACAATGTAATAGGTCTGTTCCATAATCGGCTAGCGTGTGTCATTGTTTACTTTAATTAGCAGTCATAAAATAGCAGCCAATCAGGCGTTGATTGCCAACATGATATAAACTGATTTTGAGATTAAAATTTCGACATCTTGACCCAGAGACAAGTGGAGATCTGACTAAAAATAATAAGGTGTTCCATATTTGTATATTTTGATGCTCATTTTTTTAATTTATAACATTGTTTACGTATATGTTATCCAGTTTTTGTATATCTCATGATTAAGCTTCGCTTACGACAAACGGTGCAATCTAGAGGTAAATAAAACTTGAAGAGAAAAAATGGTACTGACAGTTTGCAATTATTTAACTATTTGAATTCACCTCAACTATAATCATAATATTGGGTCCGAACCATTGACTCCTATTTTCAGGCTAAGATGACAATTTTGCGCCGGTAAAATTTCTAAATCGTTAATCCGGAATATTCGTAATCCGGACTTTTTTCTCTGGTAACCAAGGTGTCCGGATTAACGAGCTTCGACTGTCTTTTGAAATCTTTTTAATATGTAAATTCTCATTTAATATGGAGATTTTTCATATTTACATAGATTTTCAAAGTCGTCTGCTGTAGATTTGCTATGTTGGAAAGATATTACGATTCATTTTGAAAAAATAACAATGCTAAATTGCAATATGCTAAAGATGATATTGATTCTTGAATGAGATGCTTACCTTCATGGTCCAAACTTTGCAGGTTCCATCAGAATCAATGACCAAGAGCTTGCTACCAGTGACATTCCATTCTAAATGGGTCACTCTTGCAGTTACCATAGTAACATGGAATGGTTCCCATGGTTTGTCCAGATCTAGAACTATGATGTCATACTTTTGGTCATACTGTGAACTGTAAGCAAAGTTTTGAAGACAATACCTTTTATTTCGCTACTATAGTCTATCAGAGCTCTAGATAATAAGAGTACATATTTCACATCCCTAAATCCTTATTTGACCCTCAAACCCTATGTTGTGGGTACTCAAAAGAATCATCTCAGTGAAACGATTCTTTTGAGTACCCACAACATAGGTTTTAGTGGACTCATCAGGGAAATATGGATGGGAAAAGAGACTCATCAGGAAAATATGGATGGGAAAAGAGACTCATCAGGGAAATATGGATTGGAAAAGAGCCTCATCAGGGAAATATGGATGGGAAAAGAGCCTCATCAGGGAAATATGGATGGGAAAAGAGCAACTGTTGACTCCTTGATATCTAGTCCTCTGCTCTTTGAATAAACAAGACGGCCATGATGGCCCTGGATCGCTGACCTGAGTAATGCAATATGATTTGTAATGCCAACCACAATAATTCAATTTTGTTTTACCAATCAACATGGCTTGAAGTTATCTTGTAGAGTGTAACTAAAGGGGCATTTCTACAAAATTATTTGGAAATCGGCCAGATACTTTCGGAGAAGATGATTTTTTAAGTTTTTCGACCAATCAACAAGGCTTGTAGGACTAGGAATCAGTTAAAAGGTCACCCAAGGATCATTTCTAAAATATTAATTGGAAATCGACAAGATAGTTTCAGAGAAGAAATTTTTCAAAGTTTCCCCGCAGACTGATACGGGCCAACACATTCCGTCTAGAGGGGAAAACAGGAGGCGAAAGTTGTCTGTCTGGGTAAGCCTGCGCGGCAGAAGGTGTCTGTACGCTGGAAAGAGTTTTAACCCTTTCTGATGCCTTTGAGCACAGATTTTTTAAAACATGTTGACAAAGAAATTGCTCAAAACAAGCAAATTCTCCTTTTGTCACTATGTTTTTCCACTCTATTCAATTATTGTACTTTCATTTAAAGGGAGTTTCCAATTTTGTTTCGTGTTTGTTTTCAAAGTCGTCTGCTGCAGATTTGTTGTAGGCGCAAAAGGGTTAGCATGGATACACCGGTTCTCGAACTTCTTAACATCTATCAGGGCTCATGGGAATACTTATAAATTCATGTCAAATTCCAACAATACTGACAAATAAATTCAACAATTTATGTGTAAATAAACAGAGCACGGTCACAGTTGTCATACAATTTATTATGTTTAATGTGTTTTTGGAAATATGTAAACAGTCCTTGAACTAAATGTTCGAGAATAGCGCGGTTCGAGAACAGGGACCTGGACGAGAAAGATGACCAATCTCGGTACGAATTCATTTGGGGACGAATCGACTTTATATAAATTTGTAACTTTATTAATAATTTAACAGTGTGATTTATTTTAATCAATTAAATAGCAGATAATTAAATTGGACGACCAGCAGAATAATATACATATTTCCACATTAAAGGTGTATTAATCTTCGTTTTTGATTTAAAAAACAATTAACAAAAGCATTTCACCGGGAGGGCTTACCAGTTTTCAGTTTCTGTAAGTTTGCTTAGAGCCAACACATTACGACATGACAAAGATGCGCATGCCTTTTCTTCGGCCATCCAATCCTTGGCAAATTTCTTTGAAAGGGTGTCAACCGTATAAACTAATTCCATCTTATTTTTTAACCGAAGATAAACTCGATTAATAAACCATTTTCGTTCCCGGAAGTACCAAACTCGGATTTTATTTAGTTTAATATACGGACGTAAAAGTCGAATAATACAAGATTTGAGGATTGTGGTTTTTATTTGTTTGGAACAAACAAATTTAGTTACTGCAATTCTGAAGCCATACGTCTTATCGAAAATTCCATGAATTTCATACGCGTGAAAGTAGTACTCAATACTTGCTCTTACTTTTCAAATGTATCACGATTTTTGAAATAATGATATATTTATATCGTCTTTGTTTTCTTATGTGGTTCTTATATTCAAAGAGAATTTGGAAATAAAATGAAACATTGTATTTTAAAACAAGAACGCGGAGAGATTTATAAATCTCAATGAGTGAACTGCTACAGGGAAAACTATTTCCGATTTAAGCTCCAGATACGGTATTTGAATTTTCAATCACGCATTGAAAATGTAGATAAAAACAGAATTGAAAATATTTTCTTTGTGCCTTGTCGGCCATATAAATATAGTATAAAGAATTAAAAAAACAAATATGTGCGTCATAAAATGCATTTAAAATGAGAGTAACACATTTGCAGAGAAATCGTGATCGTCGAATTCTATTTATAAATACAACGGTATGGGGGGAGGGTCTAAAGTGCGGACGCGATCTGCGGACACATATATTATAGAGGGAAAATGCGGACAAATGCAATATAGTGGGAAAATGCTGACGCTATAGAATATAGAGCAAATCTTCGGACACATAAACAAGTGAAATAAACAAAAATAAGAAATATTTTGAAAACGTATCTCAAATATATGTCTATTGAAAGTCTTAAAGCTTTCTCTTCAGTTTCATGTATAAAGGGAAGTAATCGGAAGTAAAATGTAAACTGCGAAAACTTGACGGAGTAAGTCGCTCGAAATAGTGATTTCTTATGTTTTTGTAGAATTACCTCCCTTTATTGAAATAAATAACATAGGTTTTCTGTATTTAAGTTATTATAGATCATGCGATACAAAAAATAAACACTTATACAATAATGTTATAAATGTATAAAAATGCAATACAAAGATAAGTTCCATGCCGTATTTAAATTTTAATAAATTTTTAATCAAAACCCGTGTAAGGTTCTATAAAGATTTTATAAATTAAAAAAGTACACAGATTCTGTAGCGTTCCTGGGAGTTCTCTGGTATGAAAAAGGTTTGTTTCCGTCGAAGGCTCTACAAGCATCCACATTTCTTGCCCTGGAGACTTACCTGCTTGACTGTCAGATGACAGACAAAATATAAATAGTAGTTATCTTCTTTTTGTGCATTTTTAACTGGTTGAATACAGTGCAATTTATAAATGTTGCTCCCTTTTCGCCAATGTTATTTGTTTGGGGTGCCTAAGATCGCATCCTTAAATATTTAATCATTGCTTAATTAATTAACGACTGGGACTTTCGATCGCGACCACGCTGAGATATTCTTTTACAGTTTTACGCATTCTACAAGTCAACTAAATCAAATATAGGCGGAAAGAAAATATATCTCAATCAATAGGGGATACCCAGTAATCACCCCTACAGTTCTAAAAACAACAGAAATTTAGACTAAATAAATACACTTCCTTATTCAAAGGGGACCTTTAAATCATTACAGGAAGTGCAAAAACATAGATTCCCTTGTAACTACGTAGAAATTTGTAATGTTGTATTCTTAAATTGCACTGTCTTCTTCCCTGGCCGTTGAACAGTTTTATGTACCCAAACAAATGCAGTGCCTTCAGCGCTTTGATTATGGATCCAGTGGATTTCGATAAGATACATTAAAGAAGCATTTTCCATTTTTATATTCGAACGTCTTGTTCGTTAAGTCAATGCTAGTATTCATTGCCAACAAATTAAAACCGATTATTTTTTTGCCAGGACCTGGGACTACTAATACGTAATTTAGTAGTCCCAGACAGGACTAAGAACGTATCTAAGTTCCTGCCAGCAATCGACGTTATAACAAGCCTACCTCTATGTAAGCATACATTAGCCCCCGTTAAGAATAGTCAAAAGTGTTTGTGACAAAAAGAAGAAATTGCTCATTATAAGCATACAAAATGAATAAATTAGAACCGATTCCAGCAAGAGATATATCATATAAATATCTTATATGTCTCTGTTCAAGCGAAATATATTCTATGGTTGTTTGCGTCAATGAAAGAGTGTTCAGCGTTCATATAATATGTCTGTCTGTCTAGCCTCTGTCTATGTATGTCTGTCTGTCTAGCTCTGTCTGTCTCTGTATGTCTGTCTGTCTCTGTCTGTCTGTCTGTCTGTCTGTCTGTCTGTCTGTCTGTCTGTCTGTCTGTCTGTCTGTCTGTATG
>JASEVX010000006.1:80208537-80211037 GCA_031761405.1 Serripes groenlandicus
CGAACGTTGTCTGTCTGGTAGCCTAGCGCGGCAGAAGGTGTCTGTACGCTGGAAGAGGTTTACCCTTCTGATGCCTTTGAGCACAATTTTTTAAACATGTTGACAAAGAAAATTGCTCAAACAAGCAAATCTCCTTTTGTCAATATGTTTTTCCACTCTATTCAATATTGTACTTTCATTTAAAGGAGTTCCTATTTTGTATTCGTGTTTGTTTTCAAAGTCGTCTGCTGTGCAGATTTGTATGTAGGCGCAAAAGGTGTTAGCATGGATACACCGGTTCTCGAACTTCTTACATCTACAGGGCTCATGGAATACTTTATAAATTCATGTCAAATTCCAACAATACTGACAAATAAATTCAACAATTTATGAGTAAATAAACAGGAGCCACGGTCACAGTTTGTCATACAATTTATTATGTAAATGTGTTTTTGGACATATGTAAACAGTCCTTGAACTAAATGTTCGAGATAGCGCGGTCGAGAACAGGGACCTGGACGAGAAAGATGACCAATCTCGGTACGAATTCAATTTGGGGACGAATCGACTTTATATAAATTTGTAACTTATTATAATTTACAGTGTGATTTATTTTATCAATTAAATAGCAGATAATTAAATTGGACGACCAGAGAAATAATATACATTTTCCACAATAAGGTGTATTAATCTTCGTTTTTGATTTAAAAAACAATTAACAAAAGCATTTCACCGAGGGCTACCAGTTTTCAGTTTCTTGTAAGTTTGCTTAGAGCCCAACCATTACGGACATGACAAAGATGCGCATTGCCTTTTCTTCGGCATCCAATCCTTGGCAAATTTCTTGAAAGGGTGTCAACCGTATAAACTAATTCCCATCTTTTTTTTAACCGAAGATAAACTCGATTAATAAACCATTTTCGTCCCGGAAGTACCAAACTCGGATTTTATTTAGTTTAATATACGGACGTAAAAGTCGAATAAATACAAGATTTGAGGATTGTGTTTTTATTTGTTTGGAACAAACAAATTTAGTTACTGCAATTCTGAGCCATACGTCTTATCGAAAATTCCATGAATTTCATACGCGTGAAAGTAGTACTCAATACTTGCTCTTACTTTTCAAAATGTATCACGATTTTGAAATAATGATATATTTATATCGTCTTTGTTTTCTTATGTGGTTCTTATATTCAAAGAGAATTTGGAAATAAATGAAACATTGTATTTTAAAACAAGAACGCGGAGAGATTTATAAATCTCAATTGAGTGAACTGCTACAGGGAAAACTATTTCCGATTTAAGCTCCAGATACGGTATTTGATTTTCAATCACGCATTGAAAATGTAGATAAAAACAGAATTGAAAATATTTTCTTTGTGCCTTGTCGGCCATATAAATATAGTATAAAGAATTAAAAAACAAATATGTGCGTCATAAAATGCATTTAAATGAGAGTAACACATTTGCAGAGAAATCGTGATCGTCGAATTCTATTTATAAATACAACGGTATGGGGGGAGGTCTAAAGTGCGGACGCGATCTGCGGACACATATATTATAGAGGGAAAATGCGGACAAATGCAATATAGTGGGAAAATGCTGGACGCTATAGAATTATAGAAAATCTTCGGACACATAAACAAGTGAAATAAACAAAAATAAGAAATATTTGAAAACGTATCTCAAAATATATGTCTATTGAAAGTCTTAAAGCTTCTCTTCAGTTTCATGTATAAAGGGAGTAATCGGAAGTAAATGTAAACTGCGAAAACTTGACGGAGTAAGTCGCTCGAAATAGTGATTTCTTATGTTTTGTAGAATTACCTCCCTTTATTGAAATAAATAACATAGGTTTTCTGTATTTAAGTTATTATAGATCATGCGATACAAAAAATAAACACTTATACAATAATGTTATTAATGTATAAAAATGCAATACAAAGATAAGTTCCATGCCGTATTTAAATTTTAATAAATTTTTAATCAAAACCCGTGTAAGGTTCTATAAAGATTTTATAAATTAAAAAAGTACACAGATCTGTAGCGTTCTGGGAGTTCTCTGGTATGAAAAAGGTTTGTTTCCGTAGAATAGGCTCTACAAGCATCCACATTTCTTGCCCTGGAGACTTACCCTGCTTGACTGTCAGATGACAGACAAAATATAAATAGTAGTTATCTTCTTTTTGTGCATTTTTAACTGTTGAATACAGTGCAATTTATAAATGGTTGCTCCTTTTCGCCAATGTTATTTGTTTGGGGTGCCTAAGATCGCATCCTTAAATATTTAATCATTGCTTAATTAATTAACGACTGGGACTTTCGATCGCGACCACGCTGAGATATTCTTTTACAGTTTTACGCTTCTACAAGTCAACTAAATCAAAATATAGGCGGAAAGAAAATATATCTCAATCAATAGGGGATACCAGTAATCACCCCTACAGTTCTAAAAACAACAGAAATTTAGACTAAATAAAATACACTTCCTTATTCAAAGGGGACCTTAAATCATTACAGG
>JASEVX010000006.1:80213537-80422219 GCA_031761405.1 Serripes groenlandicus
GTACAAAAGAACCGTTTTGACATGACATTGTCCACATTCGGGCGTACCCTATCTTTACAAGACGCGTAGTTTTTCACATATTTGTTAAATAAAGAAACACTGAAATATGATTTCTTTATTCTTTCCTGCATACAACAAATCTGTAGCAGCCGACTTTGAAGACATCTAAACAAAAAAGCGGAAAATCTGTATAAAGAAAAGTGTTTCTGTTGTAAATAATTGAAAACCTTTTGACAAAAGGAGTATTGCTCATCATGAGCAATTTTCCCCCCAGAAAGTGCATTGAAGGGGGAAAGGGAATGGTTAAAAGCTATTGGAGATATTCTGCCAAATACAATGTTAAATTAAAATATAAATAATGCGCATTTCTCAACAGATAAACGTTTTACACGTACTTGTAACATAAATAAACACCGAGACATGTATTCTTAAAGATTGGAAGAATTCTGCCAAATATCTTACACGAAATAATATCAGATGTTGCTTTTATCTATAGTTAGACACGAAAACGAAATTTACCCTCAGGTTCAAAGCTTTGTCAGAACTCTTTATTTACAACACGTAAATGTTAAAAACAAAAATGAAATAAATCAAATGTTTTTATTTCTTTCAGATCTAAAGATTTGTTTATTTGTTTTATTTACCGTGGAATGACCCACTTCGTTTTGAACAAGTTAAAAAATAAACGAAAGACTGCATTTGTTACTGAATCATGAT
Source organism: Serripes groenlandicus (assembly GCA_031761405.1). Lineage (NCBI taxonomy): Eukaryota > Metazoa > Mollusca > Bivalvia > Cardiida > Cardiidae > Serripes > Serripes groenlandicus. The sequence continues at coordinate 80,214,255 of JASEVX010000006.1, forward strand.
CGTGTATTTAATTTTAAAGAAACAACAATCTAGTTAGTTCAAGTATATTCAAGAACCTTTCCCATAATACGGACGCGTTTTGACGCATCTGTAGCAGACGAATTTTAAAAACATTGAAGCAAACGGAGAAATTGCTCATAGAAGCAATTTCTCCCTTTTGCCACAATGTTTAAACTCTAACTTACGTTTATTTATAGAGATTTGCCCATGGTTTGGCGTTTTAAAGTCGTCTGCTGCAGATCTGTTGCATGTGGGAAATGGTTAAGAACGAAAATGAGATGGGAATAAAGAACCGTGCCAAAAATCCAGCGATAAGACCTCGGTTATCTTGTCAGTTGGTGTTAGGAAGCGTAGTAGGAACTCAATAACAATAAACAATATCTGTTATCCCCTTCCCTGATATCGTCTGCTACAGACAGCTTTACAGCAGACTGTGTCTAAAAATAATGAAAGGAACGGCAAATTGCTCAACATAAGCAATTTCTCATTTTCTCTCTATTTTTATTTATCTATGTATGTTGTTTTTTGTATGACTTTCTCGATATTAATATTTTGTCTTGAATCTATTTCAATGCTGATTTTTGTTTGTTAAATAGACTTGTTCCGATTTCAATTTGGAAGAGTTCATAGCCAGTTTTAGGAATATAAAGATTACAATGTTGAGTAGAGTAGCCAACAGTAACGAGAAAGGTCAGCCGGCAAGGAATCGTCGGGCCTGCCTATATACTGAAAGGCACAGGTTTCACTGTTCATCGTATCCAGCAGTCAAAGGTAAAATGCAGGCGACTAAGGAAATGTTTTATCAGGTTAATGACTAGCCGGATACGAAATCGAAAACAATTGCCAAAACAAACTTCCACTTCCCCTCTCTCGCTTCAACGTAATAATTATTTCCTGATTTTAACTCTTTCCCACATAAAACAAATATGCAGCAGATTACTTTGAAATCATCTAGACAAAAATAGGAAATACTTCTATATAACTGATAGATTAAATATCGAATAGAGTTGAAAACAGTGTGGCAATAAGGAGAAATTGCTCATCATGAGCAATTTCTCTTTTTGCAACAATGGTTTCAAAAGTCTCCTGCTGCATGGGCGTCAGAATGCGTCTGTATGTGGGAAAGGGTTAAATTACGACTTGATGCAAGAAAATGCCTTTATCCACTGAGCAATGGCACACAAAAAAAAAACGTTATTAGCGATCATCGTCGTTCAGGCGTGCAATCCTGCGTGTCGCTTCTTGAGACCGATTTTGACCTAAGTTCGACTATACAAATATGCAATTGGATCGTTACTATCGTTGACTTCCACAACTCTGATGGTCGTTGGTTGAACTTCGTGGCTCCAAGTACATGCATTTAAAAAAAAACACCATTGGGACAAAATGAGACATTGCTTATAATGAGCAATTTCTCCTTTTGCCACAATGTTTTTAAACGACTTTCAATGAGTGTAATCATTATTTAAAGACATTGTCCATATTCTGACTACATGTTTTCAATAGTCTCCGCTGCAATTTGGAAAAGGGGGTTAACATAACTTTGTCATAAAACAAGTGGGATAACACTTCCATTGTTTTGTCAAAATCTGCAACTTAACGTGGCCATTTTAAGGTGGCTCATTTGATGTTCCCGGATTCGCTTTATTGTTGCTTCCATTCCGTTTCACCAATATGTTAATGTCTTCGACTTGGTTTCAACAGGTGCAAGTATTGTTTGAATCAATATACAGTTACACCTGTTTGGAACATTATATCTTCACAGATTTGTAACACTGATGGTTGTACAGATAAGCTAGATCTAGGTAACGAACACGATTCGGCGCCTGCGTCAAGAACTGATAAAAGAACTATCGAAAGTCGAAAAGGATATACCTCTTGTAAAAATCCCAATCTTTTTCCTGGGAAGAACAGGGGTGAGCATTATGTTTTAAACTTGTTTTTTTTTCAACATAGTTGTACAGAAGGAAATTATATAGTATGATAAGTATAAGCTTTGTTGACGTGGGTGACTGGGCAGGCAAACGTCCAAAAAAGTAATACTTCAACCAATAAATTTAGAGGGCTTACAATTTGCCACAATCGAATTTCCTAGAATTTATTTGTAAACTTAATTGATATGTGACTATATAAATTAATGGTAATCGATAGATTTCCGGTGTGAAATGTGATTATATATATTAATGGTTGTCAATAGATTTCCGGCGTGAAATGCGGTTTCGATTGCATGGACAGATACCATTTGCCTTTCCCAAACCTTGAAACATATAGACAACAATATGGACAATTCCTATAATTGAAAGACGCATTATTCGAACGAGTCGAAAACATTGTTGCAAAGGAGTAATTAATCATTACGAGTATATTTTCCATTTGTCACAATATTGTCAAAAATCGTTTGCTGCAGATGCGTCAAAATGCATCGGCAAGTGGGAACATGTTAAACATAAGTTTCGTATCATTTAATAACTATATTTGTGTTACGACCAAACCTCTTGATAGGAGCATTAATTTAGGTTTTCATGTTTGATAACTTGAGTCAAGATAAAGAAGAATAAACCAGTGAAATTCCACTTATTATAAACCTAAATGAGTGCAATTAATTATAGGTTTGCTTAAGAGGTTTGGCAGAAGAATAATGATAGGTTATTTGTAAAGTGTCGAACATTGCATCCATCAGCGTCTTCAATCGATTATGTCGCATTCCGTGGAATCTTATTTGAGTTTTACGCCGTTCTCAACAATAGTTCAATTATTTAACGACGATAAAACACTTGTAAATGACCCTGTATGACAAACTAGCACTTTCCCAAGAACGGCTTTGTCCAAGGGCACTCCATTACAGCATTTCAATGATTCTGATGGCTGTTATTCAATGCACTGTGGAATGAATTGTTACCAGTTTGATTCAGTTTAGGATGCCAATAACTATATCAATCATCATCAAATTTCTATAGAATAGTTGTAACGGACTCACAATATAAATTGATGTAACTAACCCCTGTTGCACCTCTCCCACTTAACAAGGAGAGGATTTCTCAACAGCACATGGTTTATACATATCTGATATCGAGACAGAGACTATAGTATTGGTTTTTTTTTTATAATTATTCAAACCTAGTGACTTAAACAAGTGTTCTATATTATTGTTTTATATCAATATGAATAAGTATTTATTTTGGCTGGAAGTGCTGTGTGCTGCTTGTTTAATATGGCCAGTAAGGAGTCAGGTAAGGAAAATAAATTGGAAGGAAAAAAACTTATGTTTTGCTGTTAATCTAAAATTAATTTTCGTTATTGTTTTATTGCAGATCTAAGTATGGGAAGGTTTACACATCTACATTGATCGTCACACTTATTTACAATGATTTAATGATTGAAAAATAGTTATTTTGATAAATTATTGCATTTTCTCCTTTATCAAAATGTTTTCAAACGTCATCGGCTTCAAGTTAGATATGGTAAAACATCTCACGCAAGCTAAACATTAAACCGAGGACAGAGCAGGATTCTTAAAACAATTTATCTGACAATTTAATTTTAAATAATACATTGATTGATTGATTGATTGTGGTTTAACGCCGTTTTCAACAATTGTTCAGTCATATCACGGCGGCCAGTTCACCTACTCATATGTTTCCTGGTTTTCTCACACCAGTACTCAACACAACATACTTTCCAAGCAACTGGCTGCTTTTCCACATAGACTGTTAGCCAATTGGTGAAAGACTAAGTGACTTTTGTCAATCGCCGGAAAGAAAGTTGGCCGAGCTGGGGTTCGAACTCACAGCCCCTGGATTGAAGGCCCGCGTCACTACCGACTGAGCTACCGGAGCACGGCTTTAAATAATATAAATGTTTTATACATTTGTTTTAAAAGGACACCAGAAATGTATTTAGATTTACTGTTGGCGGTTGTTAGCCGGATCCACCAATTAAATCGCATATTTTAAGTGGCACACGCCGCTTCCCGAGTGCTTGGTCAGTTAGGTAAAGCTGAATACACTGCATTTAGCATTGCCTCTCTGTGCCATAGGAGCCTGGTACGCTTCTCAAAAAAAGAAGGAAATAGAGCATACGTTTTTGTTTAAATAGCGTGCCAGGCTCTGTGCAATGAATGTATCAATTTGGTCCAGTAAAGCTCAAGATATCCAACAAATCTTACCTGGAGCGGGTCGGTTTTAATGATATGGAGTGCACATTACCTATTAGATCACGTGACTAAGACACTATGTGAACTGTACTCAACTGTCTTATGTCGAGTGCTCTTTGCCATAAAAACATAATTTTGATAAATAATATTGGTTCATTTACTTTGTACATATCTTGTGCATGATAAGTGAGAGAATAAAGGGGAAACAACATGCATGTAAAAAGTTATACAAGCAGGATGTACAGCGGAATAATAGAGAGATATTTTTCTTTTTAAATATTTATAAAATACAAAGAGAGTGAAACTTTATGACAAAGAGTGTTTCTTTGTAATTGTTATCGAGCAGCTCTTACTGAACAACAACCTCTGAGTACTTGTCGCAAGTTGTGGCAAGTGTAGCAAAGAGCTTACGTTGCTTCCGTACCCTAAAAGTAAGCTTTAAACTGCTTGAAAAGAAGCATATTGGAAGCTTTAATGACTAAATGGCGAACGAGATCAGATGAGCCGCTCAAATATTCTCGATTAACTCTACTAATTATATCAGTCTCATTGATATTCAATAGGTGTGGCATTAAGTCCTAGCCCCAAAGATTGGTCTTATATGTTATCCACCAACATCACGGGTATTGCTAATTGTTCGACATTGGTCTATAAATGTACATTTCTACGACCTAAAACTGTCCAGAAAAAGTATCATCGGCGATAAGATTATCGACTGATATAACAATAAATAGAGATACGAATACCACTTCTAAAGCCTTGCTGTGGAAGCCGGCTTTTATAGCGACGATGATATGGCGGTGTACTTTTTCTCGAAAATAAGCAACGTACAGCGCGGTTTGTGCCTGGATGGATGAACTCCACGATACAATATGGTGGCAGATCTAGACTATGGTTTGATATCATAACCATCCCTTGGCTCCGTCGATTCCCGTTTATGTTACAAAAGCTCATCTCTGGTGCAATGATAGTGCGCAGCTGTGTGACTTCAGATCGAAGGCAAGATACTAGAGGGATATATGTAACGGGAATGGCGTATATATATATACCAATCCTACAGCCTTGCTGTGGAAACCAGATTTTATAGCGATGTTGGTAGAGTGGGTTTAACACAACGTACATAGCGATTGGTATCTGGATGGGTTACCCGCGGTGGCTTAACTCCGTGAAGGATCCGGTACACGTTTCACTATCGACTGAAAGATAGATAAATTAATAGAAACTATCGACTGAAAGATAGATAAATTAATAGAAACTATCGACTGAAAGATAGATAAATTAATAGAAACTATCGACTGAAAGATATATACATTAATAGAAACTATCGACTGAAAGATAGATAAATTAATAGAAACTATCGACTGAAAGAACACTTCTCCTCCAGTCACCGTAGGGTCAATGATCGTTCAATCTATAGGATAACCAGTCGTAGATTTGTAATTATGCTGGAATGACAATGGAAATTAGATGTACCATGATTCCTGATGACCATTAATCCAATCTGATAGTGTCAGTCAGGAGTTACGAACCTGCAATCGGAAGCTGAAACAAAACCAATTGACATGTTGACCTTATATTAACCTTCTGCCACGATGATCGGTCTTATCGTACGAAATAAATAACTAGATTGTGGAATTCGCTGGTAATTACATATTTTAGGACAGAGTGGTAGAGTAAGAAACATTGATTGATCAAATAACTAATGTTATAGTTCAGACACAGGAATGACAAATACTGGATTTTTCTTCTTCAATCCTTCCCCACATATAGGCGCATTGACGCATCTGAGCAGATAGCTTTTGAACATATGACATTATAAGAACCTTCTGAATAATTATACTTTCAATTACAGAGTGTTTCTATATTTTGTCCGATATGTGTGTAATGTCGTCTGCTGCAGAATTTGTGTAAATGGCCTTTGACATGCAAGGGCCAGTAGTTTATCTCCGTTGCAAGATGTTAATGCACTTTATGAAGATAGCTGAACTATTTCATTACATTTGGAATATGAATAAATATGGAACAACACAAGTAATGCTTAGCGTATACATGTACTACAATACTCCAAGGTCAATCAGATTGATTTGCATACTCACACACCATTTGTAAAATCTCGTATGCCTCACCAGTTGTTACTTCAAATAAGTATGTATGACGACGGAATCTAAGACATACCACGACAACGCTCATAGCAATGTTAAACTTAAGCCATTTTAAAATTTAAAAAAAAGAAGAAATTTTATCACAGAAGATGTCACGACAACGCTCATATCAATGTTAGACTTTGACCATATCACATGTGTTTAGAAATAAACGATATGTTATCATAGCTTGTATCAGAAGCTCCAATACATATAGGTTACATTGAATAGATTGCTTACAGCATGCATGCTTCAAACATGAGCGCATAGCCGTGAACATTTCGGACAAATCGTGTTCATGTTTGCGCCCTGTAATTGACGCCGGTATAAGATAGGTTTTAATTTTGTACCATGGGGTGACGTAATCGAAAAGGGAGCAACCAACATTATTATTGTTATATGTTTGAAAAAAAATCCTTTATGAATAAATAAATTGTATAAAATGATTTAAGAAAAAGCAAGATACAAAATACGTATGTCTTCTACCGTTATTACAAATTTTTAGACACATGTAATGGGTATTTAATAACTTTCCCCTAACTTCCTAGGCTACACTTTTTGTTATAGTTTGGTTTACGACACGATTCATCAAAGCTCAGAAAAAAAGGTTTCTGGCGATGTTTTTGCCTATTTACAATATTGAGATATTTAAATAAATTGATAATCTTTAAAAATCAATGTTGATTCATTTTAATTACTAACATATTACAGTATTATTCTAGAAACTGTAAAAACAACGTTAACCCAACTATGCAATAGGCATGGCCGTAACGTGACCCGTTCTATTATTTGTAAATGCAGCATGTCATCGATTGGCGATTTTGGTCATTCTTATTTAAAAGACGACAAGGTGTCATCGGTTCCCATACAGTAATTAAGTTGTCTATGCTTCCTTCCGTTATGAATACTTCGCTGTTTTCACGATTTCATCCGATTATTCATGTTTAGTTCGAAATAAACGATTCGTACCAACTGGTTTTCGCTCTTTACTCTTGGGGAACTGACTCGACAATTTTCTTTTGTTTACTTTTCAGTTTTCTACTGGCATGTTCAAAACGATTAAAGTGACATTACAAACAAACAAAACAGACTTAATAATTCTTGATATATGTTGACTAAACATATGAAATTTCATAATGCTCAATCTTGATCATAAATATATATATTTTCTTTTTTAATTACTTCGTATTTTTTGTTTATATACTCCCATTTTTGCTTTAAGACTTCTGCTTAACTGGAAGGAGAATAGACTTCCCCCTCTCCTTCCAAACCTTGTGTCATACTTAACTTATAATTAGAGGCAATAAACCTTAATATGTGTTAATATTTAAGCACCTATGGTGGGTTTTTTTATCTAATGGATCCAGTTTAGATGATTTAAAACTTCAGCTTGTATGACATATTATAGTTGCAGTGAATGTTAAGCAAACCGTAAACCAAATGGTTTCAGGACTTAAATTGTCATTTCACGACTTAACTTCACATGCTGAATATCACATAGATCGTAGCATATAAAACGTATAATCCCTACGTCAATATTGACCCTTTCTGCTTTTAGTAACGTTTTTGTGGCGATTGGTTTGACAATCGCCACAATGCTAACAGAAACAACAACAACTAAAAATATTTAAGGTTTTGAAAAGTCGGATGATATTTATTTTCCTTACTGCAAACTAATTTACTCACATCCGTTATAGTTCCATCATTGATGCAGAGACGCGATTAATAATAATTATGTCAGTGCTACTTTTGTACCGGATTGTTACTAATATTTGAGTTTTATATCGAGACATTATCTACATAGAGTTAAAATATGTAAATATTATCTTCGTCATGATTGGACAGATAATAAATATCATTGCGCGTTCTATCTGCCTTGCAAATAACTCTGATGATTTTCAAATCTGGAAATTCCAAAAGGTTCTATTAATAGCTCGCGAGACTGGTGTTCTTAAATCTCAATATTATAAACGCTTTATTTTGTAGTTGTTTAATTATATGAAAGCGTCTAGATGATTGGTTTACAAAGGTTTAAAGGACACACGATGTCAATGTGTACACACGTTATGTATACACGTCTGCACGTTCTAGAGTCAATTAGCAATCAATGCTGAAAGTGTAGCCTAATTTAGTTTGGAGATCGAGCATTATAATATATGCCTATATTTTTATAAATTGAACATTTTGGCAAATAGTGAAATTGTGCAGCTTTTTGTGCATGTTTTGTGTTTGTTATTGCACTCAAATTTTTCGAAGCAGTTTAATAACCTCAGAGACATATAAATACATGTACACTGTGTTTATACGTCTCTGACAACCTTCAATCATGCAATGTGAAGGGACTAAATTGAACAGACCTGTTTAATATCGGACATCATTGAAACAAACACCAATACTGTTTTCTGTCCTTTCTTGATAATTTTGTCATTTCTAAAGTGTACGAAATATTTTATCTTAATATGGCCTAGCGACCTGGTGATGAGCATGTGATTACCCGAACAATTTAGATTACAAAAAGCCATTCTAATGAGCTAAAACGGCAGTCTATCGAGTACCAACTAGATTTTTATTAAATTTGGAATGGCCTAATTTTGAACACATCATGACCAGTTTCAGAACGTAACTAAATAATCACCAAGACAACATTCTGGCAAACTAACATTATTATACTGTCAAAAGATGCAGGGTTGATACATTCTCAAATTTACCCGCAGCAGAGTGCACTATTATTGAAAATAGCAAGCCCTACACCGATATACTGCTTGTTACTTTGCAGGATTTTCCATACGATCGCCACTACAGTGCCATTGGCGCTTTGATTATATAGGCTATGGTAGCCAGGTGAGCAATATATGCACATATTGGCCTTCTTGTTTAAAATAAAGGGACATTTGGCCTTTTTGTTTGAAATATTCACATCCTGCACAGGTTATTTAAATGTACTGAACTACATCTGCTTCCTTTAAGTCAATTTCAAAATCATGCACGGCGTCTTTGATGCTTTGCAGAACTCTTCTTCTAAATTTAAATTCTATTTTTAATCATACGAGCCGTTTACGCGAGAAAACCAACAGTGTGGACTCTGCGTAAAGTATCGACCCGGAGCAGCCTAAGCGTGCCATGCGGGATACCTTTCGCCTACTGTGGATTATTTACCAATCGAAACGGTTCACCTAAACTCGTAAATTGGATCATGTTTCGTAAAAACTTGAGAAGGGCCTAACTGCTTGTTTTGTAGCGGCGTTACTAAGGATTGAATCAGATGCATTTTCTGACCTTATTAAGATGATTGGTTAATCGCAATCAATGATGTAACAATAGGATTGACCCGAGTCAAATCCTGTCTCGGTTTCGATTGTTGAACTCGAGTCAAGTAGTTATGTCTTTAAATTAATGATATGTATTTTTTCTTTAAACTGGAAAGGTTTAACATGACATATTTGTAGATGACTTAAGATAGTTGTTATTTTGACATTGGTTAGATTTAACGGGAAATGGACCTTAAATCTAGTCAATAACTGTCATCGCGTCTCCAACAAGGCGTCTGATCAATAGTTATTATTCTCACAGTTGAAAATAGTTTACAGAATTCATTCCAAAAATTGCCAAACATTAACTGTTTCCCAAATCAACAAACTGCTTTGAAAACACCATGCCAAAATATGAAATATTAAATTGACTGAAAATGTCCTTTTCCACATACAGACGCTTTCTGACGCTTCTTCAGCAGACGACGTTTGAAAACATTGCGGCAAAATAAAAACTGTTCACAACACTATTTAATGGTGTTATAACATTCATATGTACAGATTTACCATAGTTTTAGCCAAATATTTTCAAAGCCGTCTGCTTCAGAATGAGCAACTCCTCCTTTTTCTCAAATTGCTTTAACAAAGTAGTCTGCTGCATATGCTGCAAAAAAAGTCTGCATATGGGAAAATATTAACTCTTTCCCACACACAGCAAAACTGCAGCAGACGACTTTTAAAACATATTTGCAAAAATGCGAAAAAAACGCTTAAAATAGTTGTTTGATAGTTTGAATAAAGTTGCAAACACTGTGGTAAAAGGAGAAATTTGCTCTAACTTTGTCACAGTGTTTTCAAAAATCGTCTGTTGAAGATGCGTCATACAGCGCCTATATGTGGGAAAGGGTTAACAGTCGGATCAGACGCTAGTTATGATCTGATCCTGTAGCAATGCATCCTCGGTACCCTGGCTATTCATAAACTATACAATATATTTCATGAATAGCCTGGGTACCGAGGATGGTCGCAATGTGTATTACGAGGACATTAAGTCTTACGGCGGTCCATGGAATCTGTAACATGTAATTGCACACTTGATTGTGTCGCCTGATTCAAGATTACATCAAATGAGATAATTCCGGTACAACTACTTATTAGTGAATTAGTCCATTGTTCCGCACTTGACACTTGGGGGGAACGGTAGTGTCATCACGAGAAAATTGACCTTTAGTACGCGACGCGCGTGTCACCGAAGCAGTCCGCACCTGTTCATAGTGTAACCAGTGTAGATTTATTCGAAGTTAATGTATTCAACCATATAAGACGACTCCGTGGAGTTCTTATGAATATATAACTATTTAGGAATTGAATTAGAGTTCCAGACATATACAAGACGTATGTTTGATGCAAAGCATCAAAGAGAAGCCGCAATATTTCGTTTCACATGAAGAAATAAGAAAAAAGATCATTTAAATCCACAAACATTAGAACAATTTAATCTGTAGTCAGTAATGCTGATATCGATTATAGAAGATATAAGTTTTATGTAGGATATTTAACCTGGCAGGGTCAGTGTTTTAAGTGAATGAGATAATTTAAAGTTAAGCTGATCATAAAAAGTGACATATAATACTAAAGATAAATGGACAAGAGGTTATGATAAATTTAAATTAGTACCAAAAACAATCAACTATTTGTATTGAACACACGCCCTGTTATGATAATGTTTTATCAAATAATGCTGACACACAGAAAATCTGTTTTTCGTTTGTTTCGGTAAGTCATAATAATGGATAAGGGTTTCCCACATAAAACAAATCTGCAGTAGACGACTTTGAAATTATCAAGTAAAAAAAAATCTCTATAAATGATCGTGTGATAATTGAAAAGTGTTGAATTATTGTGGCAAATGCAGATATTGCTCATTATAATGAGCAATTTCTCCTTTTTCCACAATGATTTCAATGATGTTTACTCTGACAGACTTTAAAATTATCAAGTACAAAACATAGAAAATCTCTATAAATGATAGTAAGATAATTGAAAAGAGTTGAAATTATTGTGGCAAATTGAGCAATTGAAAATCAAAGCTGTCGGATTACAAACGCACAATCTCGAGTTGACGAAACTGATGTGAACTCGTGTCGTGATTAGCATTCAGAAAAAAAGTAAACGTATTTCTTTGTACACATGATCCGAAAGACTGACAATAGCTGCAGCGACTTTTGAAAACATTGTGACAAAAAGAGAAATTGATCACGAGGAATTTATCCTTTTGCTACAATGTTTTCTACTTTATGTCCATAAATTATACCTTCATTTAGCAAGATGTTCCAATGTTTACTTAATGTGCTACGTATAAGGGAAAGGCTTAACATAGGAACTAGTTTCATTTTTTTTGAAAACGTTATAGACCCTATTCTGTTGTGTAGGTTCGTGACCTTTAACATCGATTTTCGCGCATGCGCATTTCGATATGAAAAAGCGAGTGATATTATTTTATTTTAGACAAGTACAAGACGAATGTTTGACGCAAAGAGAAGCCGCAATATTTCGTTGTACATGTAGAAATAAGAAAAAAAGAACATTTTTAAATCCACAAACAATAGAACAATTTAAACTGTAGACGGTAATGCTGATATATTTTTCCTTTTGAAGACTTTTGTTTTCTTCAAATTACCTCCCTTTAAAGCAATACCAGGATATTTACCTTGTGATTCGAATAAGATTGACAAACATTGAAATTATATGAATGAATACTATTATTTAAATAAGTAACAACAGCAAAATTAAATTTAAGCCAAGATAAATGTGTACACATTTCGTTAATTTTTTATAGATACCCTAATGTAGGTATGAATATAAAATTTATAAGTAAATGTTTTCATTTCAACGTTCCTAATGTGTGAATAGACTAAGGAAAGTCATGAATACATAAATAAATCAATGCAATCTTTTCCGGCGACATTGATGCCTTGCATCAACTTTCTCTTGTTTTTTTTGAAAACGTTAAACCAGTGCTTGAAAATTTACTTGAATTTATTTCTCAAACTGTAAATTTACCAGTTGAAATGCTGTCTACATTTACAGTGATAAGTTAAATACAGTTCAGTTAATCCGATCACACTTTGTTTGTAAGAACCAGAAGATTTCATTTCATTTAAGTATTCTGGATGTTCACATCGCATCCGTAATAAAACATGTTATTGGCTAGGCAAAATACACCGATATCGTGTTTACCGCGATATTCATGAAATATGGAACTGCAACAGCGAAAAAGAACGAAATTGATCTTGAAACAGATATTTCTGTGGTTTAAATCTTTTTATGTCTGCATTTTGCGATGACAATTGTACTCAAAGTTAACTTTGAATCCAGTATGTACTGAACATGAAAGTCAGATTATTAAAAGCAAAGCAAATGAAAAATGTATGTGAAATTGCGATAAAAATGAAAATCTATAAATAGACTATAGATGAATGGTACTGTCTTTTATTTTAGCTCTTAACTTGATTCAGGAACCAGAGTCGCTGCGTGGCCGCTTATGACATTTACACACTAGACCAAATTGAGATCGGTTTAAAACGCGTTGGTGAATACGGATTAAATCTAATTAAAACGTGGACTAACTATTAAGATTTAGATTTAGACAAATATCTAACTTGAAAAGTTTAGTGAATACGGGACGAGGCTTCTTCGTCTAATTACTGCGTAATATATCATAGTATGTAATTTTAAGGAACCAGACTACATTTACAAATTCAATAGAATCTATTTTAAAATCTATTTTACTGTCTAGAGTAGATACAGTATGAATTTCGCTTAAATAAAAATGTATATACATTCAATTAATATACTGGCCTTTGTCTTTTGTTTTTAATTTGTAAAACTCACACATGTATATAGAGTGTAAAAGGGATGTTTTAAAAGTCATTACCTTAGATTAATGTACTTAGAAAGGACAAAGAGAAATCAAGATATGTGGTCACGCTGGCAGGTCTAAATATTCTCCTTGACCGAAAATTAAAAGCATCCCTACAGGAAGCCGCCTCCTGGTGGCTTCCAATTAGTATATGCAAGATGTTTGGTTCATCCTCCCTGTGAGTGCATTAACCCTTTCCCTCATACGACACTTCTGCAGCAGACGACTGAACGTATTTTGTCAAAACATAGAAAATCTCCATAATTGAATGGATAACCTATGACAAAAAGTGGAAAACATTGTGGCAAAAGGAGAAATTGCACGTTTTGTTCAATTTCTTCTTTTGTCTCTATGTTTTCAAAACGCCGTCTGCTGCAGAGGCGTCAGAAAGCGTCTATATGAGGGAAAGGGTTAACCAAACCAGTATATGAAGTTTCAGTGTATTGATTGGTTGAGATGTGGTGTGATGCGGGGATTCGCATTAGGGCTCAACTATCCTATGACTTAGCTATACTCACTTAGACTACTCAGTTACTATCATTATGAGTTGAATATATCTTTTACACTATACTAATTATTAGCTGTAATAACGATGGTAACATACATGTATATGCACTTGTTATGTAACAAGAAACGTGAGTGTTTACGTTACGAAATAAAGTGTTTAAATCTTGAATCTCGAATCTTACGACTAGAAGTGTAACGGGCAATCATGTCAAGTACTATTTAACCCTTTCCGACACAAAAAGAATCAGAAACTGGCGTCTTGAAAATATTGAAAATCTCTAGTAGAGAAAGTTTAATTATTGAAAATAGTAGAAAATAAGTTAAAACATTATGATCAATTTCTCCTTTTGCCACAATGTTTTCAAAAGTCGTCTGCTGTGGGAAAGGGTTAAGAAAACGTCGGATCTTGTGTGACATGACTCATTATATGTTGTTGTTTTTTTCAGTTAGATAACATGGATTTTAATTGGATGTTGTCAGGTGTGGGTAATTACACAGATCTATGTCAATACATGGCCCATGAGGACTGTCAAAAACGTAAGAACAAAAACATTAACATCCGACAAAATATTGGAGGCAGATAAAATAAAGCTTACTTTAATCGTACCCCTTCCCAGCATGCAGAAGCTTTCTGACTCATCTGCAGCAAACTTCTTTTGTAAACATTGTGACAAAAGAAGAAATTGCGCGTATAAGTACAATTCCAGGAGTGTTTCCATAGTTTTGCCCAGCTGTTTTTAAAGTAACCCGACGCAGATTTGTTGTATGTTGGAAACGAGGTCAAAATGTATGAGGCGCCGTTTTACTATTTATTCCTTATTTTTGGATATCAGGAATTCGATTTTTTTTATCAGAAAATGGATTTCTTGATATCAAGAAATAAACAGTATTTTCTGATATCAAAAAATGATTTTCTGATATCAAAAAATATCAAGAAATATGCTCTATTTTTCCTTATCAGATGATTTTCTGATATCAAGAATTCGAATTCCTGATATCAGAAAATGAATATTTGATATCAGAAAATGTTTTTCTTGATATCAGAAAATAGATTATTTGATATCAGAAAATGGATTTCTTGACATCAAAAAATGATTTTCTGATATCAATAAATGGAATTTCTGATATCAAAAAATGTAAATGATTCCTGATATCAAAAAATAGATTTTTCTGATATCAAAAATTGAATTTTTGATATCAGAAAATCTATGTTTTGATATCAGAAAATACTCCTTATTTCTTGATATCAAGAAATCCATTTTCTGATATCGAAAAAATCGAATTCCTGATATCAAAAAATAAGGAATAAATAGTAAAACGGCGCCTCATAAAAATGCACGTTGCCGGTTTACATGAGCCAAGTTTGTCAACGGTATGTCAGTGAAGATGACAGATCAAGTTCGGTTTGAACGTGTATTACTTAAATGTGTGCCTTAAAAACCCCAAATCAGTTTGAACTTAGCTTGTATGGTACGTCAAAGCAAAAGTAAGAGTAAGATAATATGAGATCGACCCCTGTCTCATTGAAATCTGATCAAACTACTTCGCTGTATGGGCGTTTGCTACTGCAGCGAAGTTCAGGTCTGTGTTTTATGAGATTGCATTGAACCATTACATACACAAACTCTTCTCACAAACAAGTAGCTACATTTGTTTTTTGAATAATGAGCACTGACATGGGGAAACCGATCTTCAGAACACTTGCAATCAAATGAAGTTAATGTTTAGCATGTACAGTCTGTCAAGGGGGTTTCCCTGTTAATCATTTAGTATACAACTAGTCTATATATATACTATTTTAGGACAATTGTTTACACTTCTTAAAGTAGTATCATAACTATTATTTCATTCGTTGTAAACATCGCTTTTCGTATGACATGTCCTATTCTTATTGGCGTACCGATACATATGATAGTCCTGTATGTGTGGAAGCCTTCAAGGAACAAGCATTTTGTCTTATCAACACATGTTTTATTGTAAAACAATTACATGTACTTTTAAATTACACCATTCGTCTAGATAATGATGTTTAAATGTAAGGGTTATGCTATTTAACCCTTTTCCCGTATTTAGACGCTATCTGTAGCAGACGACTTTTGAAAACATTGTGGCAAAGGTGAAATTGCTCGAGATGAGTAATTTCACAATTTGCCACAATGTTTTCAACTCTATTTAATAAATAAACTTTCATTAATTGTTCATATTTCTGAACAGATGTTTTTAAAGTCGTCTGTTGCAGATTTTCTGTATGTGGGAAAGGGTTAATAATCTGGTTTTAATTATTCTTTAAGTTATTGACGAGATGGAGTTTGTTGGACAATCCGGGGATAAAGTAGCAGTTTCTGGAAAAGGTAAGTATTCGTTATCAAACAGACAGACAGACAGACAGACGCATGTTTACTTTTAAACGGGGTTGCACTGTAACACCATGGTATATACATACACTATTAACATGCAATAATCTACATTCTTATGATTCGGTCTAACGACTTGAGGTCTTATCGACTCTCCGTAACGTGATCATATAAAGGTAAATCGGTGTAAAACTAATGGGGCCACAGTTCTAGATTTTGATAAGCGCTGCATCAAGGACTATATAACATATAGATGGACAGTGGAGGCTCTGATGAGACTATGGATGCACGGGCTCGTCTGAGTGCATTTTAAAAGACCAATTTTTCATTTCGCCAGAATGATTTTAACTCTATTCAATATTACATTTTCATTTATAGAATGTTTTTTAAAGTTTTGCTTTGATGTCTTCAACGTCGTATGTGCTGTATGTGAGAAAAGGGTAAACGTGAATTACAGATTAGCCCAACCCTTCACTTTCCTCCTATATTAACCCTCTCCCTCATACGACAGTTCTGCAGCAGACGATTTTGTCAAAAAATAGAAAATCCCTATAATTGTATGGATAACCTATGACTAAAAGTGGAAAACATTGTGGCAAAAGGAGAAATTGCTCGTTTTGAGCAATTTCTTCTTTTGTCACTATGTTTTAAAAAAGCCGTCTGCTGCAGAGGCGTCAGCAAGCGTCTACATGAGGGAAAGGGTTAATTGTATTTGACATTTAAAGCGCTTGATGTAACTTCTGACTAAAGGCTCGAATTGTACTTTACTACTTTTTCACCAATAAACCTTTATAATGTAATGCCAAGATGGAATTTCTAAAACTATAGGAAGACCCACCATATCTCCTGACGCGAAACAGGTAAAGACACGTAAATCGAACACGTTACTCTTTCCAACATACAACGCATCTGCAGCAGACGACTTCGTAGACTTTGAGACAAGTATATCGAAAATCTCAACATATTGAACAGAGTTGAAACCATTGTGGCAATGGGAGTAATTGATCATTATGTGTCACAATGTGTTCAAACGTTGGCTGCTGCAGAAACGTCAAAATGCGTCTCCATGTGGGAAAAGGTTAACTTAGTTTATACAAGAACATCTACACTTGCCACTAGATGACATAAAACACATGTAAAAATACGTGTATTAGAATGAATGCATTCCGTATTAACCCTTTCCCACATGTAACAACTCTGCAGCAGACGACTTTGAAAACTTACCTAAAACATTGGAAACTCCCTTTTAATTAAAGTACAATAATTTAATCGTTTTGAGCAATTTCTTCTTTTGTCGCCATGTTTTCAAAATGCCGTCTACTGCAGAGGCGTCAGAAAGCGTCTTTATGAGGGAAAGGGTTAAAAGAGTTAAGGAGAAAACAGAAGGGGTTGAAAATGTCTGATATTTAATGGTTAGTGATTGCCTCGAAAAAATGTAAACAAGTTCATAGCTTGGTCACATTCCTTCGTATAGTGGGCGTGAGAAATCGTTCACTTCAAATGCTTATGTAAATTCATAAATTCTGCAATTAAAAAAGACAATGATAAAAGAAAGCGTCCCCAAAATGGATCAGAACCGTCTGTCTGCCGATTGAATGAGATGCGCATGGAAATGAGAACATATTGCTATTTGTGCATTATTTACCATTTTCCACATGTAAACGCATTTAGACGCTTCTACAGCAGACGACTATTGAAAACATTGTCGTCTGTTTATTGTTTAGTCTGATCAGAATATTGATTGTTCCAAACGGCATCCCTCTAAACAATACGAATTGCAAACCGACGTTAACGCAAATGTTCAGACCCAGTTCAGTCTTCACAAACTGAAAGTGGACTTAAACAGGGTTTATAATAGCATAGACCGGATTTGATTTATTAAAACAGGGTTTGCAATATCATAAACCGGATATGATCGATACAACCAGAGTTTAAAATAGCATATACTGGAGGTTGTCGACTAAACCAGGGTTAACGGATATGGTCGTCTAAAACAAGGTTAACACTACAATATACCGGATAGTGTAGCCTTAAACAGTTTTAACAATAACATAGACCGGATATGATATTCTAAAACAGGGTATACAGTAGCAAAGACCGGATATAATTGATCATTTGATGCTTTTAGGACCACAGATCGCAAAATTCGATGCTTGTAATCCGAGAATGCAGACGATTGCCATCCCCCGTCACCCCGACCCAGAGATAATAATATGGCCGCCATGTACCCGGGCCAAACGTTGCGGTGGATGTTGTACCAGTGACGTCTTTTCTTGTGAACCAACGGAAACCCACGATAAATACGTAAAGGTATGACGTCAAGAGTTTAATGATCAATTCAATTTTCTGTCAACAGCGGTTTCTGATGTTTGTTAAACCTCTATCACATATAACAATTCTGTTTTTGTTTCTGAATGTGTTCAAAGTCTTCTGCTGCATATTAACTGTATGCGGGTTAAGTTAAGTAAACCAAAACACTGAACATAAAAGCAATGTTAAGAAGCTTTAATTTGCTTGGTACCATGCATACGGTTGCGCCGTTTGTAAAATTATTTAAGTTATATCACGATAACATTATCATTATTCGTTATCCTTGGGTAAACAAACAAGTACTGGGCTAGGAAATGTGCCTTGACCAAGAACACTCCAAAATTGACCGCGCCTGAAGATCGAGTCCGGTTTTAAATCCCCGAGGCTAACCACTAGGTCAAGTACGGTTGATTTCTTAGCACTGTCTAGAGTATCATGTATCCACAGACGTGGCATCGATTTTGATTCCTTCGATATATTTTCAGGTGTTCGATACAAAACTAGCCTACCCTGGAGCACAAAGATTTACTTTCGTTGGAATTCGAAATGTAAGGATTGTTGAACACACACAGTGCGATGCCCAATGCAAGACAAAGCCTCACAATTGTCACAAATACCAAATGTAAGTTAATCATATGTAAATATTGTCATGTGCGTTTCAATGTCATTAAAACCAGACATAAACTCCGCTGCAGTAGCGAACGCCAGTATATATCCAATGACTGTCTGTTATAGTTCGTTTCAAATTGACCTTTGCTTCAGCCAATCAAATTGTCGCCTATAAACTCGTTATATATCAACAGGGAGGTAACCCATGTAAATACACGAGAAAGAGAAACTGTGATTGTCGAGTGGTCTGATTGTTTAAAACATTTAAATGTATAGGGTCAATTGGAGACGACCTTTACTGCGATGACGTCAGATGCGTACAGCGACGTGATTTGGTCTGATTTCAATGGGATTGGTGCAATTCGTGCTACATCATCGGAACACAGGAAAACACTAATTATTATATCATTTTGATTAAAATCGTTATTTAATATTCGCCACACAAAAACGTACCATCGACAATTGTGAAATATTTGACGATTACGATCCGAAAAGGTAGTTGGCTTTTGTGAACAGCGTATGTCCAGATCAGATTATGTATCTGCATATGCTGATCACTTTCTATTAGTATCTACACTATACATATAACTAACAGAACCTTGTTAGAAGTTTCTGTACACTTTATATATATCCTGCTAAGACTCATCAGCAATTTCCAAAATGTTTTTAAGTCTTTTCAATAATTTAAAAAAAATAAAAGAGAATTTCAATAGTATTGTCGAAGTGTTTACAAAGTCGTCTGCTGGAGCTTTCGTAGTTGTGGTAAAGGATAAACCAGCTTGCTCATTTCTGTTTCGTTTTCTATCACCAGATACAGGCACAGGAAATGTCGCTGTGAATGCAGTTTGGAGCGTATGAAGTTGAGGTCCACGTGTCACAAGAATCAGCGATGGGATGATTCCGAATGTGATTGTATCTGTCCGAACAGAGCTACCATCGAGTGTCCGCCGCCCTTCCGCTTCTCCACCACAATCTGCAAGTAAGTGTTATATATGCCTCGTCTGGTGATCACGGATGGTATTGTATCTCTGGTCTGCCTTCACATTGTTTTCATTTTAACCATCCCGCGAGAAAACCAACATTGTGGACTACGCGTAAAGTATCGACCCGCATCGACCGAGCATGCCGCAAAGCCTAACGCGGCCAGACACGTTTCGCCTCCTGTGGGTTTTTTGTTCCAGGAGTCATTACTCTATACCTCTATCCCCCTGAGACGGAATGTGTCGGCCCGGATCAGTCTGCGCGGATTGCGCAGGCTGATCTGGGTCGACACATTACGCAAAGGCCATAATGTTGATTTACTCGCGGGACGGCTCATTTATACTGATGTTAACATTGTGGGGCTACACTTCTAGCTTTGTTGTCAGACGATGCATTCAGGTCTATATAGTACACGGGGGACATTCAAAACTCGGATAAGACTGTGCGTCATCACTGGACGCAGAGGAAGATCCAAAATATTCCGACACGGCTCTTACCTTTCATGTTTACAAAGCATCGTACCAATTGATTGATTGAGGTTTAACGCCATTTTCAACAATTTTTCAGTCATATCACGGCGGCCAGTTCACCTACTCATATATTTCCTGGTTTGCTCACACCAGAACCCCACACAACATTCTCTCCAAGCAACTGGCTGCTTTTCCATATAGATTGTTAGCCAATTGGTGAAAGACGAATGACGCTTGTCACAGGGATTTTTATCAAACGTCGAAAAGAATGTTGGCCGAGCTGGGGTTCGAACTTACAACCCCTGGATTGACAACCCGATCTGTCTTTTTTGTTAACTTAACTTAACCCACACACAGCAAATATGCAGCAGACGGGTTATAACACATTTAGACAAAATTATGAAACAGCTTTATCAATGAAAGTACAATTGTTGAATACAGTTGAAAACACTTTGACAAACGGAGAAATTTCTCCTTTTGCCGCCATGTTTCCATCAGTATTATACTGTAGGTGTGTTAGACAGCGTCTGTATGCGGGAAAGGGTTAATCGAACGTATTACAGTTATCTCTTCAAACAACAGTTGTGTTATTATTTTCTGACGCATTATTTTGTTTTGTTTGTGTGGAATTTTTCTCGCCACTTACGACAACGTTTAGTTAAATCACGGCGTTTCATGGGCTAGTAACCAGTACGACTAGCTAAGCCGTAATGCTAATGTTTTTCAAAAGTTGTCTGCTGCAGAGGCGTAAGAAAGCGTCTATATGTGGGAAAGGAACACTGAGAACAATGTGTGTGTGTGTGTGTGTGTGTGTGTGTGTATGTGATACGATTGTAGATTGTAGAGCATCTATACAGCAAATTAAATCTACTATAGTGTTAAAGGTTGGCATCTGCAGCAGACGACTCTTGTTACACTGTCTTATTCAATAATAATACTTTCACTGAAAGAGAGTGTTTATTTTTTGCTTAGATGTTGTTTTTTAAATTATGTTGTATGCGAAAAAGTTTTTAATTCGAATATACGTTATTTAATTCTGCACTGGTTTAATTAACATAGATGTACAATCAAGACGGAAGTGACGGGTGATGAGATCAACATGTATGACCTTATGTCTCAGATTGACATTAACATGATAAAAGTCAACAGAAACCAAGACAACGGTCAAGATACCATCGACATTGGTTCCTTGTTTCGGTTAGCTGGAGTCGATGGGGGGAGGAGTCCCTTTAACGAGAATGCAGACGGTGATGGTAACGACAAAGAGGAGGGTACGACTGAGGCACAACTGGAAGAGGTTACGACTCCGGCCACGACCACGACCACCACTGAAGCTACGACAACAGTCACGGTCCCGACCACGACGACCAAGAAAATAACGACAACAACTAAGAAACCGTAAGTGGTCGCTTTTAAGTTGTAGTTGGAAGACAGTGGTAGGGCGTCAGCTTCTCGTACCAAAGGTCCCGGGTTTGAAGCCCGTGATGATCGGGCTCTGCCTTTGAAATATTTCCACACGCAAAGGCGCGAATACTGGTTAAGACATCGAGCGTGAATAATATAAGCTGAGAGCTTGTTTCGTAATCGATGTAAAATAGATAAGTTTAAATTAAGTTGAAGGTAGAAATAATAAGTAAACATCGGAGGGCATGTATTTTCTATCTGATTTGTTCTTAAAAATGACTATGTAAAATACATGTCTACGGCATGTTTACAATGTCTTCATTACGACTGTAATCTAAATGTCAACAACCATCAGGACATGTTACCCTGCATGATGCATTATGTTTGCCGTAACATTCATTTCAGCGAGATTACGTATACATCCTTTCCCATATGACAAATCTGTAACAGCCGACATTGAAAATATATAGGGGAAAACATTGAAAATCTCTATAAATAAAAGTATCAATATAAAAATATAAAGTAGTGTTTAAATCATTTTGGCTAAAGGAGAACTTTTGCTCATTATGAGTAATTCATTCTTTCGTCACAAGGATTTCAAAAGTTGGCTTCTCCGTAGCCGTCAAAATGCGTCTGAAAGAGGGAAAGGGTTAATTAATCAAGATGTTTTTTAACTTATTTTCATACCGTTCCAGGAAGCCTGATTGTGCAACGCAAGTTAAATGCAGGGGAAGAAAATGGGAAGCAAGGCGAATGAAAAACGGCAGATGTGTGTGCCTTCCACCTATAGCGATTGCGAGGATGCGATATCATTAGATTTCTGAACATTCGGGTTTCGTTCAACCTTACAACTTGTATGCTATCTGATAGTTTAATTAAACCCACTTTCCCACAGACAGCAAATCTGCAGCAGACGACTTTGAACATGTCTACTCAAAAATATGGACAATCTCTATATGTGTAGGTATAATTACTAAAAAAAAGTTTTCAAAAGTCGTCAAAATGTGGTAAATGGTTTACGTGTTCATTTATGATCATGTTCTTTGAATACATCCGGGGATAAAGAAATTATCATTTTGTAAATTGGCAATAATTTTAATTTTGGATTGTAAACAAAATAGGAAAAGAAAACAATGTTGATTCGAGCAATGTCTCCCTTTTCTCGAAAATGCGTCAAAAAACGTGTGCTGCATACACTTCAAATATCGTGTGTATTAGTAACATGGTTTAAACCTATACAGACGGACTAAAGTTATTTTAATAACAATCTTTCTTGGATGTTTTCAATCACCTGCTGTGGTATCTAGGAAACAACTAAAAACATGTAGATCAGTTATATCACGGAACAGTTAGTAGCTGATTTAGAAAGGTAGCATTCAAATATGTAGATGTGCTGTATATTTTATTCTGTGTCGTATTATGTTGTTAGACTCAGTTATGTGTGTTGTAATAGAAGTTATATGACGACAGTGCATTTAATTTACTGTCAGTATCAGTATAGTGTCATACAATTAACAATCTTGCGAGGGTGAGTTACACGAACTACTGATGTATAAGTGATGGCACCATTGCGCATTCTGTCAATGCGCCTGCAAAAACGTTAATATTGAAAATAAAAGATACTCGATCAGGAAATCTTTTTGGACATTGCAACAAGCAAATATCCATATCGAGGGGCTAAAACAGACAGGAAAAAACTTCCCACATATAAAGAAGCATTTTGACGCCACTGCAATAGACGATGTTTGAAAGCATTGTGACAAAAGGAGAAATTGCTCAAACGAGCAGTTCCTCTTTTTGACACAATGTTTTCAACGTTTTTCAGTAATTATAAAAATAATGTTCATTTATAGAAAAGTGCACTGTTTTAGCTTAAATGTTCTTAAGTCGATTGCTGCAGAGTTGCTGTAATGTGGGAAAGGGGTTAAGCGGTGCAGCTGTACGGTGTTTGATTACGGTCCGTTCTAAGGATCCAAATAGAAACTACTTAACAGAAGATTCTCGACTAATCAGCGAATAATGCAGAACGAGATCAGACTTCACGACTGTGCTCACTAATCTAAATATACACCTGAAGCAAATGCAAATGCTTTATGGCTGGTTTTCGTAGAGCGTCGCTTAAATATGTTCTGGTGTATGCAAGTGGGTGTTATTCAAAATAAACTGCTACGTCTGTGTTCGGTGATAACGAGGAATGGTTGCCAGACTGGGATACAGAAAACCTTCCCATAATCCAACATACATCCTCTTTCATTGTTTACACTTTTCCACTTTCAGTCGCTTTTTGATTCATCTACAGAAGACGACATTTGGAAATATTGTGATAAAAGCAGATATTGCTCATGGTGAGCAATTTCATCCTTTTGCCATAGTGTTTACAACTCGTTTTATTAATTAAACTTTTCTTTTACCGGTTTTTATTTGGAACTTAATAAGTGTGACAGGAGAACCAACCTTATCGATGTAATGCCATGCATAGACATATAGTTGTAAGTGCGTCTATTCAACCTGTTTAAAGTTTCAACCCTTTCCCACATACTGCAATTCTGCAGCAGTCGACTTTGAAAAGCATTTGCAAAAATATGAACAATCTCTATAACAATGGAATAAAGTTGAAAGCACTGGCAAAAGGAGAAAATGCTCGTTTTGGGAAATTCCTCCTGTTATCAGTGTTTTTCAAAAGTCGTCTGCTGCAGAGGCGTCTACATGTGGGAAAGTGTTAAGGTACGATTATTGTCCGCGTTTCTTGAAATCATCTTTGTCTATAATGATAGCAGTGCAGGGCCAGATCAAATACTACCGGTTTCCCTCGCCGGGACTAAACCGGAGCACACAATTAACAACGGAAAAATCACAATTGGCTGTAGCAATACCGCTGTAGTGCTCTGTATCACATCGCTAAGAACGGCAGGACTGCGGTAACACATATGTACAATTACAGTACACATTGATGCCACAGGAGAGCCACCGGTCTATTACGGGGCATGTTCAAAATATTATACCGTCGTCTGCCGTTGCTAATTTTCTCGCTGATGTTCTGACGATGTCCTGACGATGTACCTACAACATAGGGTTTAGATGATTCATAAGCGAGCTATAATTGGGGAAAGACCACTTTACTTTTCCTTATCTTGTTCTCTGCATAAAATATTGGCATTTTGAATTACTCAAAATATACTTGTTTCATTGCAACCATGCATATGAAAATTTATTTTAAAAATTGCCGTTTTGAAATTGAATTCATTCAATGTATGCATCAATCGTTTATATGTTTACGGATTGTTGATGTTTTATACGTGTACACATAATAAATGTTTTTCTTCCTTAATTGTATTTGGTTGAATATTTATAACCGCAGAAATAAGAATTGAATTTCACAAGACCCACGTACGTATTTTTTAAGAATCGGATAAAAAGCCTTAAGGTCTCTGATAAATGTATGTTTACATTAAAGGATCTTTGTTATGCTCCCAGAATGGTTTTCGGGACGAATATATAGTTGCTATTGGTCCGTCCGTTCGGCTGTCCATCCCGTTATTCCCAAGCAACTACATACTTGAATTCAATGACACTTTATGGGAAGTTATTGTCCTTTTAATTTCTTTATAATATGACAAAGCACAATGCTGTCCGGGCTATTTCTCAGCAACTGCTGACTTGAATTCAAAGAAACTTTATGGGAAGCATCACTAACAAGAGGAATTGTGCATATTATCACCATGTTCCGGTTTCATGAGTTTTAACAGAGTTATTACCCTTTTATTATCTATGTAATATGACATAGGAAAATTCCGTCCATCTTTTGTCCTTGCTATTACTCAGCAACTGCTGACTTGAATCCAATGAAACTTTATGGAAAGCTTCACTAACATGAAGATATGTGCATATAATCACAATGATCTGTTTCGATGATTGTTTTCATAGAGTTAATGCCCTTTTAATTTCAATATTATATAACACAGGACAATTCTGTCCCGCTTTTGACTGAGCTATTTCTCAGCAACCACGTACTTGAATTCAACGAAACCTTATGAGCAGCTTCACTAACAAGAGGAATTGTGCATATTATCACCATGTTCCGGTTCCATGAGTTTTAACAGAGTTATTGCCCTTTTAATTTCTATGTAATATGACATATCACAAATATGACATAGGAAAATTCCGTCCATCTTTTGTCCTTGCTATTACTCAGCAACTGCTGACTTGAATCCAATGGAACTTTATGGAAAGCTTCACTAACATGAAGAGATGTGCATATAATCACTATGATCCGTTTCGATGATTTTTTTCATTATGAGTTATTACCCTTTTAATTTCAATATAATATAACACAGGACAATTCTGTCCCGCTTTTGTCTGAGCTATTACCCTTTTAATTTCAATATAATATAACATATGACAATTCTGTCCCGCTTTTGTCTGAGCTATTTCTCAGCAACTACTGACTTGAATTCAATGAAACTGTATGGGCAGCTTCACTAACAAGAGGAAATGTGAGTTATTCAATATGACATAGGAAAATTCCGTTCTGCCTTTTTTTGTTCGAGCTTTTTCTCAATAATTACTGACTTGTAAAAAAAGGGCCATAACTTGCATAAGATGCAGGATAGATTAATCAAACTTGATTATTATTATTGGGAAGCATTGTAGAAGGTTCCAATGCAATACATCTAGTAGTTACTGAGCTTTGGTGTACTTGTATGCAAAACCTTCACCAAGTACGTGTGACGCGGACGCCGATGCCAGGGTGAGTAGAAAAGCTCTTATATTCTCCAAATAGACGAGCTAAAAACATGCTAACTAACCATTGAAGATGGCAAAACATGCTTAGTGTTACTTTTTCTCTTCTGGACCGTTTTCGTTTGTCCTAAGTACTTAGCGTTTCGTTGGGTAATACTTACTACATTTTAATAATTAAAAAGCATGTACGCCTAACACAAAATGTAATTGTGTTTACTTCGAAAGAAAGGCTTAGAAAGCGGACATATTCCCCATCTTACAATATCAACTTGTATATCGCCAATGTAGTCGATCCTCCTATAAGCAAGACATTTATTTCAATGTCCTATTAGCTAAAAGTTGTTGCTAATTTCGATCTCAAGTTTAATCCTTGTATTAAAAGCTTTCCATGAGTTTCACATATGTTAACATGTTTCTGATAGTTTCAAGAGCCTTCTTCAATCTACGTACACGTATATGTTTTATATGGCATCCTTTTTTTCACCGCTCTTTCTTTTACATGTGGAAAATTCACGCATCTTTATTAGGCAATATATTTGATAATTAGTATTATTAATATTTATCATCCAAATATCAAACGGAAAAGGGTTTTTTTTTCCAATGAAAGATTAGTCTTAAAAGTCTTAACCTATAAATGAATTGTTTATAAGATCAAGTTCTCATTTAACCAGTTTTATTTTAACGTAGCCTAACCGTTACAGCGGAGAAAAAAAGATGTTGACCTAATGCGTAACTCGAAAAACTTGATTTACCAGATAGGCAGTAGTCGCTATTAGATAACGATGACATATTTAATGATGGAAGAATGTGTGCATACACTAGCACGTCTATGGCAAATGTATTATATTTCACGAACTAAACAGCATGCATGCTCCGAAAACGTTGAGCGCTAATGCTATATGTATATATAATAAATCGGTTAGATTGAACGTTTAAGCTGACCTCATTAGGACATGAACCTCAAACGGGACTACTTTCTGTGTTATTGAGGTCATGAACACATATTTACTTCAGCACGTAGTTAGTTACATATCGCGGATCGTTGCTCACTGTTTATCGGATACACCAGGGACGTAGATAAGATCTACGTCCCTGGCTACACTTAACAATTTGACGCATACAACAAATCTGCAGCAGACGCATTTGATATTATATGTGCAACAGCTTTAACAATATCTACAAATGAAAGAATAATTCATGAAGAGTTTAAAAACATTATGGCAAAAGGAGAAATTGCTCACTGAGAGCATTTTCTCCTTTTGCCATAATGCTTTCAAAATTCGTCTGCAGCGAGAAAGATTAACGAAGGAGACATTTTGTTTGGATCTTTATCCCCGCTTTTGTTTTTTGAGATTACAAGACTTCTTCTGCAGACAAATGGAAGGAACAGTGTATTCTTAAGTCATCTGCTCTATATGCCTCAACGTGCAAAAAGAAAAAAAATGTAGCCGACTTCGAAAATATGTAGGCTAATATATGGAAAATCTTTATAAAAAAATATCATAAATAGAGTTGAAAACAGTGTGAAAAAAAGGAGAAATTGCTCATTATGGGCAATTTCTTCTAGTGCCACTTTGTTTTCATATTTCGTCTACGACTATATGTGAGAGAGGGTTAATAGTGCAAGTCGCAAGCTTATACGGTCACTGACACATTGCTCGTATTTTGTCATAGTATGGCAATCCTGATTACGTGATTCGGGGCCGTGTACTGCGAATTACAAAGTTTCCAATTGGTAGAAAATATTGCAACAAGAATAATTCGTCCAAAGTAAGTTCGCAGTTAAACAAGAAAGAATGTTTTTGAAAATAATGTTAGAAAGGCAGTTTGTTTTCGTATTGAATAAATGTGGGGTTTTTTCATCAGAAAAGCTATTTTGTTTTTGCATATCTTTCATTTCCACTATATATTTTTACCATGTGCGCCCATGGACAAGGCCATTAAAGGCTATTGTGAATAATAGAAGAACAAAACGAGACAATTGCCACCATTACTTTTTTTATTAATATCATCCTCAATTAAGTTTGTTTGACAAAAAACGAAGAAAATGGGTATAGAACAAAAACACCAAAACGCCATAATTCTGCGTATTCAGTATGTTTGCAAAATCAATTCCTCATAAGTATGACAATTTGAGAGGACACAACATGAAGTCATGAAGTAAAAAGCCCGATACAAGCTAGCCTCATATAGCGATTTGGGGTCTTAGTGCCTCTGCGTACAGTGAAGTCTCATGTTAGACTGTGAATTCGCCCCATCTCACCAAGGCCTTCACTATCTGTTTACATGGAATTAAGACCTAGGTGTGTATTTGACAAAAAATCGAAACTGTAAGGCAACTTACATTTTTCCATTCCTGTCATGTACAACCAACAAGATCCTAAATCGACAGACACAGTTCAAATAATAATACATATAACTTGGGAAATGTTACGAAAAGTTGTTTTTATGCTTCATAATTTAAACAATGTTTACCATCGAAAAATTATATTTGAAAATAAAACAGATTTAACAAATGAATATGATGAAATTTCATTTTTCACAATGAAAAGTGACAAAAACATGTTAAAAGATCTACACAACAAATGATCATATAAGACCATGAAATGTAGAGTAATGGCTAGACCTTTGTGTTGTATCAAAGAAAGTACTTCCATGGTCTTTCAAAAACTAACACACCAGCCTTCATTGGGTGGAACAAGTAAGCTTAAAATCAGGATGTGTAGGAGAAACATGTAACCTGCGAGATTCCATACATAAGAAAAAACAGTGAAATAAACCATGTAACTAATATTAGATTCTTCCAAAAAGAAATATTTTTTTAATGTAGAATAACAAAATTGAGAAAAAGAGATATTGCTTCATTGGAACAGTATCTCCCATTCTCACACTGTTTTCAAATCGTTTACGATGCAGACACCCACCCCCCCCCCCCCCCCCCCCCTTTTTTTTTTTAAAGTAAAACAGTTGTATTTACTTGCATATAAAGCTTGTATTCTATATACAGCGCTCCATATACATATAAAATATATTTTTATCATAAAGCTAATTTCAGAATATCATGAATATTTGCGGCTTCAAAGCAGTATGAATAATGGGTTGCAAAGCTGTACATATTTGCATGTAATATATATACAGATGGAAATGTCATTCATATTCAGCCTTTCTCTCATATCTTTTAACTATCTCTCTGCTGTTTTCTAACCTATATATATAAATCTCTCTCTCTCTCTCTCTCCTTATATCATCCTTACAATAAGAGTCCTTTCAATGGCTCCCATAGACACATGATATAATGTCTGCACCATATGTTTCTCAAAACTTCGTAGGAAAATGAGAAGTTGCTTATGTCTAGAGCATGACAGCAAATGAAACAGTTTTGAATACTTTTAAAGTCACTGATAACCCTTATATTTGATACAGACATTGAAAACATTGTTGGGAAAAGGAGAAAAAGCTCAGTTGGGCAATTTCTCCTTTTCCCCCCCAACACTGCTTTCGACTCAGTATCAAAAATATACTTCAATTATTCAAGATATATATTTTTTTTATAATTTTTTGTCCAGACTTTTGTTTTTCAAAGCAGACTTATCCAAATGTGTCATGCCAGTAAAATGCATAATGCATTAACCCTTTCCCTCATACGACATTTCTGCAGCAGACGACTTTGAACATTTTTTGTCAAATAATGGAAAATCTCTATAATTGAATGGATAACCTATGACTAAAAGTGGAAAACATTGTGACAATTTCTTCTTTTGTTACTATGTTTTCAAAAAGCCGTCTGCTGCAGAGGCGTCAGAAAGCGTCTATATGAGGGAAAGGGTTAAAACAATAAATGAGATATCATATTGTCCTACCCTTTCAATTAATTCTTATTCTTACCTGAATAACTAGCAAATGGCACATGTAAAACTGAATACCGTATTTTATCATGTTATTACACAATTTCAATACATAAGTTTTGATTTTATTTTGAGTAAACTATAGCACTACTTAAATGCAAAATATCTACATGAACAAATATTTATAACCACATCTAAAATCAGAGCAATTTTATGTGAAAACTCCGCCCCTTATAACAATTTTGATATCAATTGAATTCTGAATGTATCTTTTTTAGCTGCATTAGGTCAAAAGGGGTTATTTGACAATATCACCTAAAGTCACTAGGAAAAGATATTTAGCCGTCTTTTTTCTTTTTTGGTTTCTTAGAAATGACACCAAGGGCTCTTTTACAATACATGCGAGGGTGAAGGGACTGGTGTGACAGTGCAGATGCACAGCCTCTCCAGTATCCTAACTCTTCGTACATGATTATTTGATATCACCCACCAACAACTCTTCTGCAATATGAATGTAATTGATCTGGTCTCGCAAGCATGAATATTACAAACAAATGGAAAACAAGTGCCAGTGAAAACAGAAATTTATATGGATAAATGCTAGAAAGAAGCATATTACTAGTTAGGTACAATAGTACTTTATTTACATGATGTCGCTGACTTCATGCAAAAGGTCTTTACACATCTTGTTCTGTATGAAGTCATTGATAAACTAAATGTGGGGTACAATGCTAACCCTTTCTCACAAACAGATGTTTTCTGATCCGTCTTCAACTGCTGAAAACACTGTGGCAAAAGGAGAAACTGCTTCTGTGGAAAAGGGTTAAATAGTATTGCTCATTTTATAAAGATAAACAAAATATGTGTGTAAGTTTGTCTTAATATATAATAAATTATTTCAAAAAACAACAACAACTCCAAGGCCTTGTCTTGATATTCATCTCTCAAAAATAACCGCTTCTCACTTTCTGATAGCAGACCGCAATCAATCACAATCTATACAACTTCCAAACTACCTTAGGGCCCTTAACCCTTTTCCACATACAGACACTTTCTGATGCCTCTGCAGCAGATAACTTTTGAAAACATAGTGACAAACAAAAATTGCTCAAAACAAGGAATTTCTCCTTTTGTCATAATTTTTTTTTTAACTTTTGTCAGTAATTTTTCTTTCATTTAGAAAGATTTTCCATGTTTTTGAAAAGATGTTTTCAAAGTTGTCTGCTGCAGATTTTTAGTATGTGGGAAATAGTTAAAACGTTTTGCGACTTCCATAAAATGTAACTATTTCACAGATAAGGATATATTTATAACCCAGTGGGACAGACTTCTTTTGAAAAGTACTGGCAAACTCCTCAAAACCAGTAATTGTTCATTTTCCCACTTTGTTTTCATGTAATAGCTTTTTAATCATTCAAGATATTTAACTTTTATCTCAGATTTTCTTATAGCAAATCCCTCTTAAAAAAATTATTTAGGTAATTTGTTAGCATTTAACACATCATCTGCAGCAGATGACTTTGAAAGTATCTAGCCTATAAATCATCTAGGTACAATTATGATGGATCTCCATTAATGAAAGTGTTAAATAGAGTTGAACACATTATGGTAAAAGGAGAAGATGCTCAATATGAGCAGATATTTCCTTTTATCATATCTTTTAAAAATCTTTTGCTGCAGAAGTGTTAATGTATTTATAAATGAAGAAGAAATGAACTGCTCATGGTTTGGTGTTTATTTTACACAGGTCTATATTTTGTGATTGACGACTATGTGCAAGTCAGAAAGTGAAGCTTTTTATGGTCCCTGAAGATTATCAGAAAAAAGAAACAAAACAAATTGCACAGATGTTTTATAGCCTTCATTTCAAATAGCAAAAGAACTTTACTTTCCTTTCATAATTAAAATCATAACTAAATAAAAACAGAATAACCAACTAGCATCCTCTCAGCTTTTCTCACTGTTTTGGATGTTGTGACAACAAAGAACCTGCTTCCGTTGAATACTTTCACAAAATATATTAATAAAACTAAAGAAATAACAATTTGCCCTCCTAATACGGTAAACAAAAAAGAGCTATCTTAAATGTATTCATTTACATCTTCTGTACAAAGAAAGAACACAAACAAAATGTTTTCCTGTTTGGGTTATGGCGTTGTTATTTACAAGCTGCTTAAAACTCAATAAAAATCTAAATCTTGCAATTATGTACAGCAAAGGCGAGTTTTGGATAATGGAAGATTTCTAGCCAACATAATCCTTATTTCCATGTTAACGCTTTCTGCCATACAGACACCAAATGACATCTCTGAAACATTGTGACAACAGGACAGGTGAAATTGATCATAAAGAGTAATTTCAACTTTTTCCACAAGTTTTTCAACTTTTTTAAATAGTTAAAGTCTTATTTACAGAGATTTTTTATATCTTTGACAAAATGTTTTCAAAGGTGTCTGTTTCAAATATGTGGTATGTGGGAAAGGATTGATACCAACAACGTTATTAACGTATGATTTTAAAGCAAATAAGAGTATGTTGGATCATTTACACCCTTTATCAAATACTCAGAAAAGTAAAACTTATTCTTCTACACAAGCAGTGCAGATCAATCTATTTCAGAAAATAATGGGTTAATCTTTACCATAAAGGCAAGGCAAACATAATCTAATAATATAGAACCTTTAAACAGTTCTCGACCCTTTATTTCATTCCCCTTTTCAGTGTTACATTACAATATGAACTCCTAAGTTCAATTATACTTTGACATTTAAGCTTGCTCAAATTCAAAACAATATTTATCTTGTGTATCCGATTCAAAGTTGGAATGAAATAAAGGGTGAAATAAATTTATTTAACCCTTTCCAACTTGCAGACCCATTCTTACGCATGTGCAGCAGACATCTTATAAATCATTGGGTCACTAGAAAAAGTTGCTCATAATGAGCATTTTTGTTCTTTTGCGAAAATAATTTCAAATCTATTCAATAATTATACAATAAATTATTGAGATTGTCCATGTTTTTGCCTTGGTGATTTCAAAGTCATCTGCTGCAGATTTGTTGTATGTGGGAAAGGGAGTACAAATAATCTATCATATGGCATGAAATGTTATGAAATAATAATGACAATACATTAATAATACTACACTGTAGCATATTTTCTCATCTTGTGGTACAAATGACATAAATGATATTGAAAGACACATTTTTTTTAATACAATTTTTACAACAATTTTTTTTTACATTTTTTTTCATGGTTTTTGAATTATGAATTTTTTTTGTGAATAATTTTTTAACCCAACAGCTCCATATCCATGGAATAATGCTATGTGGAGATCATGTACGTTTACGATACAGAGCTGCACTTACTTTTTATATATTTTTTTGTTCTGTTATTTGGTGGCACTGAATTAAATTTAACATATCACTTAAATAAATTATTGTCATAAATCTTTCCCATTTTGAAATACAGACCAATCCCTATTAAAATCTTCAAACCTTTTAATCTTAAAATCTACTATACTTATATAAGAAAAGAAACTTAAATACCACTTCATGTTCTAGAATTCAAATCATCCAAAAGGTTTTCAATTCTTTATCTTGAATTGGGACAACTGTTTTCTCAGTGGGATTAATTTATATCATCATTACTGATTTTACTATTTTTCAATTTCAAGTTTGTTTCATCAAAGTTATTGATTCATATTTGATTGCTTAGCAATTTTCTTATGCCTTTGCTGAGAAAATTTTAATTTTTATTCCTTTACCAAGTCCTAACTGGAGATACTTTTTTCCATAGATCTACAAGTATCAAGAACTACACATTTTCCCTCATATAGACGCTTTCTGATGCCTTTGCAGCAGAAGGCTTTTTGAAAACATAGTGACAAAAGAAGTAATTGCTCAAAACAAGCAATTTCTCCTTTTGCCACAATGTTTTCCACTTTTAGTCATAGGTGATCCATTCAATTATAGAGATTTTCTATTTTTTGATAAAATATATTCAAAGTCGCCTGCTGCAGAATTGTTGTATTGAGGGAAAGGGTAAAACATAGAAAGACAAAACAACACAAATATAACATATTCAGAACATTCCATCAACACTATCTTCCACCAATTAGATTGTTTAGACACACAAAATATATCACAGATACCGCTAAACTAAACAACCTTTTCCCTCACAAAGACAAGTTATTTACCCTTACCCACATGCAGTTTTGAAAACAATGTGACAAAATGAGAAATGGCTCATTATAAGACATTTCTCCTTTTGCTACATTGTTTTTTAATTCTATTTAACTATAAAACTTTCATTTATATAGTTTCCATATTTTTACATAAAAGATTACAAAGACGACTGCTGCAATTTTGTTGTATGTGGGAAAGAGTTAGAGAATAGTCAAAACTGTTATTGTTTCTCAAATTTGCTGGAGTAATGACATATGCATAAAATGCCATTTGTTTCTAAATAGCAGCATAATGTCAATGAGTAGAGAACAACAAAGAGTCAAATTAGAAGACTCTACTTATTTCTATATATTTTGTTAAAATAATGGTTCTCTCAACTTTGATGTGTTGAAAACAATCTTGGTTTCAAATGTGATTCAGGGAAAAGACAGAGTTGAGATTGAATCCTAGAACATAAGTGGTACATGTAGCAATGATGAAATAATCAAATTGCTTTACTTAGTCCATAAATAACTGCTATTTGAGATGGAATTTTTCCAATCAAATATTTCAAAGTATGTCATATGAGGAACACCATGATAAAACATCATCAATAACACTTACTGATAGCATGTGCCGATTAACCGGTTCTCACATTCAACAAGTCTGCAGCAGACGGCTTTGAAAACATCTTATCAAAAATGTGAAATATTCCCATTAAAGACAGTTTAATTATTAAACAGAGTTGAAAACATGGTGACAAAAGGAGAAATTGCTCGTTTAGAGCAATTTATTTTTTTGTTGCCATGTTTTCAAAAAACCATCTGCTGCAGAGGCGTCAGAAAGCATATGTGAAAATGGGTTAAAAAGATGGGATGTTTTCTGATTAACATAACAGTAAAAGGTTACCCCCTACAAATGTCCACTGTTCTTACAAAATATGAACAATTTGTAAGCATAGGAGATCGTTTTAATAACAAAGAACAACCTAATGACTACGGCGTTAGATTTATCAGAATTATTCCCTTTTAAAACTTTGGTCTGGCCATTCACATGCTCTGACATCTTCCAAAATTCATCTACTGCATGTATAATTGATTAGATTTTACCACGGAGAGGCTCATATTCTATCAGGATTTAATTTACTAGTTGGCACTGACTGGATGAGCCTGTAGTAATGATGTTGCTGTCGATGTATCTGTATCTAGCCCGACTTCGGACCCACATGACTTCATCACGCTTGGGGCTTCGTCTGCATACAGCCTCTTTATGCCATCATACACATCGTCCTCAAGATCAACTTGTTCGGCCTTCCGTTTAAAGGACCGTGACCTTGAGACAGATGGGTGCATGATGGGTACAGATGGCTGAGCTACTGTGACACCCTTTTTAAATTTGTAACCAGTTGGCAACAAATTCTTTTCTTTCAGAATCTCTGCCGCTATCTCTCGACAATGGATAAGGGAATCTATCTCAATCTGAAAACAAAAAAGACCATCAAATGTTAGGAAAATAAAAAAAAATGTTTAAAAGAACACATTCAGAGTGACAGATAGAATACAGGAAAATGATCCCTATCATCACTCTATCAACACAAAAACATTAACAACATAAATTTTATTTCAATAATCTTGACCCATCCCTGAACATAAAAGAATATTTATGTACCAGTTAGTATTTAACAAGAAGATGTTCAAAGTTTTCTCTATATATTTCTATATAAAACAAGTGACCCTGGGGCCAATTTTGACAAATCTGCAGCAGATGACTCTGAAAACATCTAGTGAAAAATGTCAAAGATCTCTATTACGTAAAGAGTTATTATTGATAAGAGATGAAAACATTGTGGCAAAAGGAGAAATTGCACCTTTTGTGCAATTTCTTCTTTTGTTACTATGTTTTCAAAAAGCTGTCTGCTGCAGAGGCGTCAATAAGCGTCTATATGAGGGAAAGGGTTAAGAGTAAACATATGTTAACCTGATATGATACTTCTTAGCCTTGTAAATTTGAAAATATCTGCATGAATATATTTCATCAGGGAAGTTAAATTTTAATACATACTTACATAGTTGAAAACATAGTTGAGAAAGGATAAATTGTTACTTATGAGCAATTCCTCTTTTTTCCTACAATGTTTTTAAATTTATCTGTATTAGGGAAGGAATTTACATACAATATATCTTAGTACTTACATCTGCAAGTTTCTGTACAGTATTGATGATAGACAACCATCCCAAGGTGATCTGTTCCAACTCTAAGCTGATGACTGATAACGTAAGAGTTATAGGTCGAAATTTCACCATCTTGTGATTAGCAAGACAATGGAACAGGTTCCGAGACAGAATGGACAAATGGCGTGATGGCGTCATGTTGATCATACCCTCTAGCAGATGGGGGTAGTAAGACATCAGTAATGAATGGATCTGAAAGAAATTGATTCATAAAACATTAGTTATATGGAGATATAATTGTTAAGTCATGTCTCATCCACTGCAACTGCAAGGGAATTGAAATTGAATTATGTACCAGAAATATTTCTGAGATCTTTTGTATCTTGCTCTTTGATCAAATATGATGATAGCATATCCTTTTAACCCATTCCCTCATACAACAATTCTGCAGCACATA
This sequence comes from Serripes groenlandicus, assembly GCA_031761405.1. Taxonomy (NCBI): domain Eukaryota; kingdom Metazoa; phylum Mollusca; class Bivalvia; order Cardiida; family Cardiidae; genus Serripes; species Serripes groenlandicus. Next base: position 80,251,733 of record JASEVX010000006.1, read on the forward strand.
TTTTGTCAAAAAATAGAAAATCTCTATAATTGAATGGATAACCTATGACTAAAGTGGAAAACATTGTGGCAAAAGGTGAAATTGCTCGTTTTGAGCAATTTCTTCTTTTGTTACTAGGTTTTCAAAAAGCTGTCTGCTGCAGAGGCGTCAGAAACATCTATATGAGGGAAAGGGTTAAATTACATGGGAGCTATAGTTTTCTTTAGATTGTAAATGCACCCCATTAGAAATTATCAAGTTTTGGATGACAATATGAATATCATCATTTACCACCTTTTCATTTTAGAACTTAACTTAATGTTGTTGGTTCTCCCGGTAATAATCTTATAAAGAAGTTAACAATGAGTAACAACAACATGGGGTTTAGGAAACGCACAATGAATTTATTTATTTATTTATTAGGGATTTACGCGCTTTCAACATTATTTCAGTTATATCACGGCGACAGTTCACTTATTCATGATCCCTTGGTAAACAAACCAGTACTAGGCTAGAAAATGTGCCCTGCCCATGGGCACTCCACCATGACCGTGGTGCCGCGACTGGGACGCACAATGAAGGCTTCACATACTGTATAAAATGTTTGATCAGATATTTTATATCCCTTTCGACAGTTTATAGCCCACATATCAATAATGGTGATCAATTAGTACCAGGGCAGGAATGTTTCTTGCTATGGGGCATTACTAGACTATGCAATGGGCCCAGTAAGTGGATATTCAAAAGATCTCTAAGATAAACAAGTTAATATTACAACTTACAATTTGAAGGAAGTCAATCGAAGTGACAGTCTTTGGGTTCCACTTTAACTTATCTAAAATGATCATCTCCATGCGTAGTATGTCAGACACAGAGCACCCACATTGACTCGTCTTCACAAGATCCACAGTACTAGGTATTACCTGTAAATTAACAATCATAGATACTAGAGGTCTAGATAAGGGGAGTAAACAGGTATTTTTCACACAAAGTATATCTTATTACTTAACCCTTTCCCTCATACGGCAATTCTTTAGCAGACGACTTTGAACATATTTTATCAAAGAATAGAAAATCTCCATAATTGAATGGACAACCTATGACAAAAAGTGGAAAACATTGTGGCAAAAGGAGAAATTGCATGTTTTGTGCAATTTCTTCTTTTGTCACTATGTTTTCAAAAAAGCTGTCTGGTGCAGAGGCGTCAGAAAGCTTCTATATGAAGGAAAGGGTAAATGTAACCCTGTGTTTTGGGTACTCTCAGAGACATTTCTTTTGAGTTCCCACAATATAATGTCTAAGGGTCATATAAGGAGTTGAGCACATGAAAGACACATCTTATCTAGAGCTCTGAAAGTCTTTAGCAAAGGTCTTGCATGAACAAAACTTTAGCTTACTTATATTTTGCTTTGCCCGGCTGGTTTTCAAGGTATGACCAATACCCAAGACAACATTTTTCCTAGGCAATCTTCCCACATACAACTCTGAGCCCATTTGAAGAAGACAATGACTTTTATCAATAATTGGTCAGAATGAATGGCAGAGCAGAGATGCTCTTATATTTTATAATATACTGCACAATTGAAATTCTAAGTCTCTTGAATAATCATATATTGACCCATAATAGGTAAAAAATTAAATACCAGAAACAGAAAGTTTGAATTAATCGATTACTTTCATTGTCAAGTAGACAGTCAAGTTGATTGTGCCTTTTGATAAATGGTCCAATATCTAAATAATCTTACAGCCACCCCTGTGATGACAGGAGGATGGAAATTTCAGTTATGATAAGAAATTATCGTTTCAAGATAAAGTAAAAAAACATCGAGAGAAATTGCCAAAACATGAGCCATTTATTCTTTTGGTTTCTGGTGTTTTCAAAGGGGTTGAGGTATCTGGAATGGGCTTCTTATTACCAGTAACCCTTTATTTGGATCAGAGACCTGAGGCTTAAGCAAACAATTAGTATATAACATTAACACTCTTATGAAGAGTTCAAACCCTATTCCCAAGGTATTCAAAATAATCGTCTGAATGAGACTGTTCTTATGAATACCTACAATATAGGATTTTTAGGTCAAGTTAGAATGTCTGAACTCGAAAAAGCGATCTAGAGCTCCGATATGATGCAGCCTGTCTGTAGTCAAACAAATAAGAAACTTACTTCTTCTTCTTCCAATGTTTTGGCAGCTATGTAGAAACAGCTGATGGCAACACATTGACTGTACTTGGGACGCACCTAATCAATTCAAAATGAATATGTGGTCAAGAATAATATATAGAATTTTGTTTTAAACAGAACAAAATAGATAATAATCAAAATTTAAACATTGAATAGTCGTTACAATCATACAATGTATACAATTTTTCAATCATGAGATTTATCTCTATGGTTAGTTTTTTCATTCTTCTTGTCATATCAATATTTGGCACCTTGCCACCTGCAAAGTTAAAAAACTGAACACTGTATTCAAATATCATAAATGGAATTTATTGTTCAACCTTTTCTTACATACAGACACATTTAAATGCATCTGCAGCAGATGACTTTTGAAATAATTGTGGTAAAAGAGGAAATTTCTCATAATGAACAATTGCCTTTTTTTTCATACTGTTTTCAACTCAATTAAAAAACTAAGCTTTCATCTATAAAGACTTTAAATATGTTTGCCGTATTGTATTTTAAAGTCATCTGCTTCAAATTTGATGTATGTGGGCAACAATAAGTTGTTATCAGACAATTGATAATAAAAATATTTTGCCGACTTACACTTTTGTTTTGTATGTTTTTAATCTCAGATTTATCAGTATTAGTCTTTTAGATAATAGAACCAACAAATCTGACAGAGTGTAAATTATCATATTCAAACCAATTGTCAGTTACTATAAATCTTTTTATTTTAAGACTTCAAAAATGTTACAGTTGTAGATTTATTAGATTAGAAACAATTTGGAAGAATTAACACTATACTGACTTATATTAGTCAACTTTTGTAATGTGTCCCTTTACTTCTTGAAGACGCATTTTGATGCATCAACAGTGGTTGACTTAAAATTAAAAACATTTGGACAAAAAGAAGAAATAGCTCATGAGCAATTTCTAATTTTGCCAGTGTTATCAAATATATTTAATTATGTTTCTTTACTTGTTTGACTACGTAGTCCTCTGCTGAAGATTTGATAAATGTGGGAAAGAATTAAAGAAAGTCTTACCTTAACAAGAACAAGGAATCTATCCAACATGGCAATACTCAAGGCTACAGTTTCTGGAGTAAAGCGAAATTTACAGTTGGTGTGAAGCAGCCAGTAAACCGCTTCATCCCTATGGAGTCCTCCTACCTCCTACAAAATAGTACATTAACACATTACGAAGCATATAATTTTTAAAACTTAACAGGCCTTTCCCACCAAAACTTTGTTATCATCCATTTTAAAGTTTTAAAATGTGTCTGCTGTAGCTCATGATCAATAGTTACCTGTATAGAGAAGGGGTTGATCAACTCCTGAAATAAAATTTAACTTTATCTAACTTCAGTCTGCAACCAAAGGGTGTTTTGGAATTTTCAAATATCATTTACATCAGAGTAAAGTGTGGATGAGTTCCAATCCTTTTTTTCTTTTCCTGTTTAATAAAATTGTTTCAAGTTACTTGTTAAAAATCAATACAGAAATGTATTACTATTGATATGTCATGAAACAAAGTGTGGCTGTTTTGACATGTCTATCAAATTTAAAACACTTCAGCAAATAAAGGGTAAATACTCTGTTTTATCAAACCAGGTCAATAAAGTCCAATGAACGGATTATCTAAAGGTGAATGGCATTTCCTATTCAGGTTAAAAACTCTGTAACTGTTTAATCCTTTTCCTTAAATGATGACAATATTTTGAAATGGCAATATTTCTTTTTCTCCACAATGTTTCAATTCTGTATCAAAATCATATTTCCAGTATTCAGACTGTTTTGTTTCACTTAATATTTTATCTGCATAGTGAAAATATTATTTTTGGTAACCAATAAAGTTATAATCGATGAAATGTTAATTTATCTTGCATAAATGTATCTGCTGACTTACTAATGGGCACAATTACACTTACATTTTTCACCAATTAAATTTATAAGCAAGAACATTAATTTCTGTGCTACTCAAACTTGTTAAATAATGAGTTTTTGTTTGTGAAAATGCTCATATTGAGCAATGCTGCTTTTTCAGCAAAGAAATGTCAAGGTTACTCTAAATCAAATTTGAAAACCCCATTGAGAAATGGGAAAATAAAATCAAATCTATGCTTATGTAAGTTTTTGTCCCGAGGGTGAAATTTTTACCCTTTGATAACCAATGTGGCAAGGGTAACCGTTCTAAGCACATACCACAATTACAGATAGACAAATTGGTCAGTGGCATGAAACCGTTGATATATATAATACTAAAATAGGGAATAAATAATCATCTGAGTTTTTCAGGCTTACTTGCTAACGTTAAATTACTATACAAGGGTTCTGGGCAGGACATTTTTGTAGATGACGAGATGGTTATCTGAGCAGAAGTGACCTTTTTAAACCGTTTTTCTATTGGTTTTCACATCATCATAAACAAAAACCCTTTATGTATTATTTTAATGGCCCGACACTGCAGGTGCTCTGGGTTGGAATTTGTTGCTGTAAAAACATTCAACTAAACTGTACGCTCCAGCTGGATTTAGGTATTAAACTATATTGTTGGATGTGATTATTTTTTTTGTACATTAACTTTATTTTAGACTTTGATGATTTTGTCGCATTGGAGTCAAATTGAATGTTCAAATGACAAATATCTTATTTTAAAATCACAGCACAAAGAAATATTTTTCTTTGCTTTAGGTTATAGTTAAAAATGATAGAATTGAACTTCAAGTCTTGGTGCTTACTTTCCTGCCACTAAACAATGTCAATCAGTACAAGCTTTTGAAGTATTACAGAAATCCAATGAATTCACTGTTACTGTTTCATTACTCACCAGAGGGCCTGTGTTGGATTTGTACTGGACAGATTTCCATTGTTCCCTTTCTTTGATAAGGGCATTACCCAGCATCTTCAACAAATGCTGAGTATCCAAACCATTTTGAAGTTTCATATTTGTCCCCCTGATGCTAAAAAGATATCTGAAATTGTAAACAGTTCTCATTTAACAACAAAATAATTAAATGCATACATAACATAGTGATACAAATAAAAGACCTGTGTCCTAGGTAAAATTTGTCATTTATATTATTGATTTTATATCATTATATTTAGTTCATGATATATCTTATAGGTAAAACTGATTTATTTAAACATTTTATTAGAAAAACAGCGGTATCTCAAATGAATTTCTTACTCGGTTCCGAGCGTAAACATGTCTTTGGATCTTTCTGTCAAGACTTCATGGCTTTTAATTGATATTAACTGCATACATTTTCTTATTAGTCCTGCATTAAATGTTGGGATTCCATTTCAAACGAAACTGACGGACTATGGTGAAATTTTGGGGGAATTTGAGGAAGGTTACATCAGATTGCACCGATTTATAAATAACGGCTTACTTAATCAAGGAAGTTACACTTTCTCGAAGGTTCCTTATCTCAGAAAAAGGTCGAATTAATTCTAAAAAAGCATATATTCAATATTATACATAGATGTGTTCTTCAAACAAATATTACTACACTTAAATTTTAAAATAATGAGACTAAATCGGTCAGAAGTGTCGAAATAGTAATTTAGGTCAATTCAGCATTTTTGTTGCTGTCCTTGAAATCGTCTGCTGTCAAAATGTTTTTATTTACATACCTGGACGAAATCAAGCAAACTGCTTGAACCAAAGTGTTCCTCTGGTTCTGAAGCTTGTGTTGTCTACATTTATTGGCTGACTGTCTCCATTTTTACGGAGAAAGATAAAGTAGAAAAATAAATAATAAGAAGCTGTCCAAAATGGTTTCCACTAATGAATACTGCCGAAGCACTTGTAGTATAAGTACGCTAATCTAATTGCTTCCAATCATCGACTTTTAAAAAAACCGTTCGTGTCTTTTTCAACATTGCACTGTATGTTTTACGTTATAATAAAATGAATTAAAATTTACCTAATAATCATAGAGTATGCATTGTTTGGTTTTGATCGTGTTTGTTTTGCTCTATATTCTATGCGGACTTCTACAAATTCCGACCTTGAGTAAGTTGGACGTTCCGCTTCAGCTGGCTGTCAAAATCTTAAATTCTGTTATCTTCGAAAAATTTATAGTTTAAACTACATGGTACTATTCCTTAAAGTCCATTCCTTCGATTTCAATTCATGCATTTGAGCAAAAAATCCGTTTGATTAGAGAAAAGTCCAGTTTCCTGGTCTTTGTTTACGCCTATAAACAGTCTAATATTAGCAATATGCTAATTAGCAACTCAACCAATGAAATTGCTTTCTCATAATCCTTATCCAATCAAATTAAAATCCAGCTAACTGGCCGTCCGCCAAGATTCGAACGCCTTTGACAGCTGTCGTCTGTAAACAAAAGTGGGAGCTCGAAATATTTTTTGGATCCATTACTTCCGACAAATCAAGTACAATTCTTTCAACGGTACTTGAAAAACCAACACACCGAGGTTTTATCTACGTATTATGGTGGAATTTGAAGTTCAAAATGAAGAACAAATGCCCGAAAGAAATATCAAAGAAGAGATCGATGGAGGCCATTTTTACCACAACAAAGGGTTCAAGGAAACTAAGACCTCCGAGGTGACAGATTCACAGTTTGCAAGCAAGGTTTGTATATATTGCATACATTTATCAAAAACTGGTTCAAAATATTTCTTATTTAGAGTTTTGTCCTAGGCCAATTATTACTGACCTAAATAATATAAGTAAGTCTTTCTATTTTGTTTTTAGATAAAGACCATTTTACAAAAAATACAGAGACTAGCAGCAAAACAGAATAGCCAACATATCACACTAAATCTGGTAAGCCGTAGACACTTGATAACTTTTTCTCTATTTTTAGATGGATACTTTGAAAATGCACAAGTTGCAATTTTTCAAAGTCAAACATATTTGTATATAACAAAACTGGTGTCAATGGAGAAAGTCATCTTCAAAAGTGTATATAAATTTTTAAAAAGAACATTATACAGTGACATTCTTTTTTGCGCCACCTCTTTCGCAAATGAGTAAAAGTTTGCGCCAAATTTGCAATTATGGGGCCAATTTTTTACCATCATATCTGGCCGTAAATATTGTGCAATTTTTCCTTTTGCCACATTATTAATTTATTTCAACAGAATACAATGATTAAAATTTAATTTCAAGAGATTTTCCATATTTTTGCTTCAATAGATGTTTTTAAAGTTGTCTGTATAGGTTCTGTAGATAAAGTTATGCATTTCAATCAAGTTTTAAAGCATATTTACCCATGTAGCAGTTGGGGATTTATGACATTCTGCTTAAAGTTAAACATTAAATGGGCTACATTTCCATTTTATTTGTCAGGAAGTGAAAAAAGGTTTATAACCAAAAATCCTGAAGGTGAAGACCGGACTCTTGTGAGTCTGTTAGGGCGTATAGACTCATCTCAGTCCTGATTTCGTGCAGATGATTAATTGATTGGGGCTTACGCGATTTTGAAAAAAAAATTCAGTCATATCACGACGGCCAGTTCACCTCATCATGTGCAGATGCCTTAAGACCCAACTCCCTAAGTCTACAGTGTATGTGTTTAATATATGCATACAAATTTGATCTACTTTTGAAAACATCACATTTTTCTTAACCCTTTCCCAAATAAAGATGCTTTCTGACGCCTCTGCAGCAGAGAATTTTTTTAAAACACTGTGACAAAAGGAGAAATTGATTAAAAAAAAGCAATTTCACCGTTGGCCACAATATTGTTTTCATCTCTCTTTAACAATTAAGCCATCTTTTATGGAGATTTTTCAGGTTTTTGTTACTATTTTGCAGTCTTCTGCTGCATATTTGTTGCATGTGGGAAAGGGTTAATACTAAAAATGAATTAATATTAATTTAATTTGCATGTATTTCAGCCTGTTATTGGTGATGATAATTCTGTTGGTATGTCTGAGCGGGACTCAGCAGTCACTTCTATCAAGTCAATGCAGAAATTCTACAACTATGGAAGTGATACTTTAGCTGCTGCTGTCTGTTATTTGGACACATTTCTGTCCAAAGTGAAGGTACGTTTAAAATCTTTTATATCTGGTTCGTGACCTTAACACTATCTACTGAACACTTGTCCAGCCTGCTAAAACTAATCCTATCATTCTGTAGTTTTAAGTTTGTCCTAAGTCGATAGTATGCATTGAAAAAACAAACAAACCAAAAATAACCCCTTCCCTTAGCCTCTGTAGACGACAAATTTTAAAAACATTGCAACAAAAACAGATACATTGTATATTGCTCTGCCTCAAAATGAGAAATTCTCATTTTGCCACAATCTTTCATCTCTATTTAGATATTAAACATTATTTAACAATGATTTTATATAGTGTTTTCAAAGACATCTGCTGCGAATTTCTTGTATGTAGCATTTGTCTGGTTCTGCACTACACTGTGTGCCAATTTATCACAGAATGTATCAAGAAACTTCTGACAATTATTTTATGGATTTGCACTGGATTGCATGAATGTTCAGGCAAATCTTTATTTTAAATTGTTCGATAAATACACTTATGTTGGTTTCCATGAAGCACAGTTTTTTATGCCTCAGTTAATTCATATACTTATCCTAGGTTTTGTCAGTTTTGCATTTATTTCGAAAATCATTTGACCTGCAGACATTAACATCTAAGCAATTGCCTACTAGGCTTTACCCATTTATTACACATTTTTTGCAGGTCAAAAGGAGATACTTATCATGTATAGCAACAGCTGCATTCTTTTTGTCAACAAAACTGAATGAAGAATCTGAGGTATTTATAAACATCATTGATTTTCCTCTGTCAACAATTCCAAAGTCAAATAAACAACATCAACAACAACAAACTCATAAAAAAGTGTCTATTTATTTATATTTAACTTAATAAATATTACTTTATTGAATTAAAATAATTATTCTTAATTCTTATACTTCACAATAATGATATATGATCATATACCCGACTTCTTTGGATCTTCAGATTTAATTAAAAACTTAATTTAATTATGCTTGTGTTTACTCCATTTATTCAACGTTTTATTACTTTTTTTCAGTTTCATCCAAGTGCGTCTGATCTTGCCTCTTTAAACAGACACACATGGAAATCATCAGATTTAAAAAGAATGGAGAAAGTTATCCTTGAGAAATTGGACTGGGACCTGCATCCAGCAGTGACCTGTTTGGCTTTCCTTGAGATGATTTATAAAGTATTGTGCCTATTAGATCCTTCAATCAATTCCTCATTGTTGTCTTCTATGATAAAGCAGTCAGAAATCCTACTCAACTATACCTCCTGTGCCAAATATAGGGTAAGTCTATAGTAGATGTTATTTGGTTGCCTTTAGGAGATGAAGTTTACGGTATTAGTTAATTTAATATGACAGGAATTTTCAAAATCAACTGCTTTGAAACAGCTGGGAAAAATGTGACATCTTAACAATTTGAAGTACAATTCTAATACAGACTTACAAAATAAAGACAGGAAAGGAGAGATTTCAAAAAACATTATAGGAGTGGTCTTTGTCTGGATTAATTAACTGAGGCAACTGTTTTTGTACTCATTGATAATCATATTTGCTAAATTCTAGTATTTAGTCAAGTGATGCTATTCTGATAGGATGGGTATATATATATCGAGTCTTTGAACATTGTTTTTAATTGTTGTTTCTGATTGAATTGTTTTGACAAGCTTTCGAGTTTAAAAACCTACTAAGGTATATTTATAAGTTACATTCCCATTTCCTTTTTAGCAATTGGCATTCCTCATTATTATTCCTTATCGTAGAGTTAGTTAATATTAAAACATGGCTTTTATCAAATTAATATACATTGTATTTCCTTTTCAGTCATCAACCCTAGCTGTGTGTATTACACATCAGTGTTTAAAAGAGGCAGGTCTTTCAACAAAGTCGGCAAACTATTTATTGTTGCACATACAAACAATTTGTAAAGTAAGTTTCATCTTTCACTTAACCTTTTCCCACATACAATAAATCTCTAGCAGATGACTGAAATCATCTAGGCAAAACACAGAACATCTTGATTAATAAGGGTATAATAACTGAAACATTGTGGCAAATTGTAGGAAATTGCTTGTTTTGAGCAAAAACAAATTTTGTCACATTGTCTCAAAAAAGTCTTCTGCAGATGCATCAGAAAGTGATTATATGTGAGAAAGGGTTAATAACCTAGATTATATATGTTCTTTAACTAAAACTGCTATGACTGAACATCTTTTTGTATGGATTGCCTTGGCAAGTTGTCAAAGAGAGATCACTTCTGTTTTATCTTTGTCATACATTCACTAACTGAAGTATACGAGGTGACACATGTGTTCCTTTAAACTTTTTTGTTAATGTACTTTAAGCTTACCAATTTTGAAGACACATTTAATAAGAAAATGAATTATTGTTCACATAAAAAGGGATTTACCGTTATATTTGTTGTTTAACTTTCTTCTGATTTTGTTTCACAATATAAACTTTTATAAACTGCAAAGTGATCAAAGTGATAAATTGGTCTTTAGTTTTATCAGCATATATGCTATTCTGTTCATCTTTTTGATATGATTTATAGGTTACTATACCATTACTACACTATGACTTTTATTTGAACAAAGAAAAAAATGGCATGAAATATATATGAGAATACATTTTGTATATATTTGTTTTCATTATTTATTTCAGTTAAGTGACTCTGAGGTATTAGATTGTCAATGTGCAATATCACAACAGTTACAGCTGTATAACACACACCCGTCCAATCATCCACTCTGTCTCCCTCTTCCTAAACTCATCCCACGACCAAACTTAGTGAAAAGACCAAGTTATTACTGTCCATCGGAACTTCCAGTAATAGAAGAAGTGCCATATAGTTGTGAATCAAAGTAAGTGTAAACAGTGTTATAATGTTTTTAAATCAGCTCATCGATGTCTGTCTAGCGTTAAAAACATAAAATCTATAAACTTTGAAAAGCAAAAGTATACATATTTCAAGCTTTATAAAGAACATTGAGTGCACAACTGTTAATAAGAACACATATATGCATCAAAGGTATCTAGAATGGTTTGTTCAATATTGATTGTGGATTTCTGCAAATGAAATAGATTACTGTCTGCATTTTTAAGGAAAGTGTAATTTATTAAATTACTTGAAATAGCTGCTCAGAAACAAGAATGAAAATCTTAATTAATTGAACCCTTGGTTTGATTTACTAACTTTAGTGCCCACATTTACCGTAGTGTAATACCTTTTTTGATCACAGAGGATAAAGAAATGGTTATAAATGCTCGAGTTTGCTCTAGACCTTAATCATGCCAACTTAATGATTTCTAAAGCTACCTGCTGTTGTTGTATCATATATCATTCATAATCATTTCATGGGAAAGGTTGAGAGATGAAATGTGAATGGCACCAAAGTAGAAGAAAAGTACAGGAAATCGTTTAGATTTCAACATTATTTTATATTTATATTATATTTTTTTTATTATTCAGAGAAGAGGCAGAACTTTTTAGTTACCAGGCAGCTGGTTTGTACCCTGTTTGTCCAGTGGGCCAGTACGGAGTTGTTGTTCAGCACTTCATGAAGACAAATCAGATAGTGTGCCTTTTACGAGATTCATCATACAGTAGAGCCTTTGGTGCTGTGTATGGAAGTGTGCAATAACAAAGAAAATATCAAATATTTATTATTTATTAATTATATGAACAAGTAGAGATAAAGCACAGTATTAGATCTTTGGGTAAAAACCCAAGAAGTGAAATATATATAGTGAAAGAAAAGCCTTGATGCCTGAAAATGTGTAATTGGGAGATTGTGATCAGTGTAGAACCAAGTAAGCCTGTGCATGTGCACAGTCTGATCAGGATCTGCAGTGTTTGCAATCAAGCCAATCAACCATTAAGAAATCTTCTATTTTGGATCTCATATGCATATGGATAGTTTTGAAAGGTTTGATCTTATTTATATGTTCAGAGGACAAATGCCTGAAGTCCCTTTTTACCATGTCAAGGCTCATAGGAATGGACTTATCAACATCTATCCAATGTTGCTTGGTGTTTTTTGCCAATATAGTTTGTATACACTGGTTTGCAATCTCGTCCTAGTTTTCAAAATACTTTTCTCCCCTTATTAAAGAATACCTTTCAACTTTTTAAATGTGATATGTAAGCGTCTTAAGATATATTTCAGGTGATATAATGTGTAAAGATATTATAATTAAAAGTGGATGTTACAAGAACATATGTTACTCTTATTTGCTGGCAAACATTCTACGCTGATTTAACGTCATTTTAACAAGTGACACTTCAAAGTTACATTGATATCTGTTAACATAAAAGTATTCATAGACTAATATAAATATCTTGCACCTAAAAAAGGGGGAAAGTTATATCTTGTATTGTTAGTTAACTTAAGTAATGCAACTTTGTTTTTAAAACATGCCTATATGGTATGTTCTGTTAAAATTGAAATTATACGACAGCTTTAAAAAAGTTTATGTTGTATTTGTGTGCATGTGAATATGTGTGTTTTAACAATGTTAATTTATTGGATGATGACACAAGTAAGTTTCTATGATTGTAAAGCAGAATGGCTTAATTTTTGAACAGCTTGTCTGCATACATAGTGGATTAATACCAGCAATATGTAGGCTAGATCCATCTTGTTGGTCAAACTACAAAACAGTGATAACAATTGTGTCATTATTTTAGGCTAATTTGAAATAATTATGCTTAATTATTTTGAAGTTCGGATAAAAGATGGCAACATCTTTAAATAACAAAGCCTTTACAAAAGAGAATGAAGATGTAAATACTTTATAACCAGGAATATAGTTGACTGTGATAAAACATTCCATTATCATCTCATCATCATTATCATAACATTTTAAATTGGTGTTCAAGGGAAATCTTTCATTGAGACATATCTTGCAACAGTGGTTAACCTATGGATTTCTTACAAGGATGTAGACGGTGAAAGTTCTGGCCTGACTGTGTATATTCACAGACTTGTCTAAGTTTTTTCTGTTCACATATGAAACAAGATACTTTTCACAGCCAGATGCGACTCAAACTGATTAGCAGTAGTGGTATTTTTTGTAAAATGATATTGTCATGGCATCTAAATGTTACCAAAAGTAACTCTTAAAAAGTGACTTTCCAGATTCATATCTTGTTTCAACTGCCTACAGTGAAGACTTGGGTGAGCCTGTGCATGTGCAAAGTCTCACCAGTTTTACTGTCCCATCTACAAGTAATTTAATCCTAGATGTACCATTTGATGAATAACTAGAACTGTAGCTCAATTAGCTTTACACCAATTTACATTTTATCAGTTTATGATCCCATTTTGGAGTCAATTAAACATCTAATTACCAGACGCATGTAACTGTTTTGCAGTCAGTTAAAGTTATGTTTGATAAAGATTTATGGTAACTATGCTACAGTAAGTGTTATTCCCAACTTGCAAGGTTTGTCTTCTGGAATAGCCTTGTCATTCTAAACATTATTTTTAACTGCTTTTTGTTTGCCATATTGCCTCCATATCTATTCTAGGTCCATGATATTTAAGTTCTGAATTGTTGTTTATTTGTAGAGGCAGGTCAAGTTACAATGAAAACAGAAAATTGTATAATTAAATAATCTCACATCATGAACGATGATCATGGAAATAGCAACTACGCTATTTATTACTAAGCGTTGAACTTATTTCGACCGTTTATATTCAAAATACATAATGCATGTTAGTAATTGGTCATCATATATCTGATTAGGAGTTAATAAAATACCAATGTCTTACCTATTTTTATATGTTAATATACATAAAAAACAAATTAAATTAAATGTATTATAAGGATTTGGTTGTTGTTTGTTTTCTTGACTCACATGATCTGTTTACCTTTACAAAAGAGTAAAAGGAGCTACAATGTATATGGATTCTTTAAACCTTTTCCTGTATACTGGCATTATCTGACATCTGCAGCAGATGAGGCACACCCACAGATGGAGAAAGAGTTAATATGGTCATTTTACGTATAGATGAATGGAAAACACTATTTAAACAAGAGGGCCAAGATGGCCCTAAATCGATCACCTGAATGAAAGTAAATTAGAAGCAAATATTTAATTGCAAATATCTGTGAAAATTTGATCAAGAGATCAAATGAAACTGCAAGGAGTGGACACTCAGTTAAAGAAATAGTTAATCAGTAAAAGCCATTTGTATCTTGAAATCTAACAAGAAATTTAATAAGAATGGAATTATAAAGTTTTGTCATTTTGCACCTTTCCTGATGCCGCTTTGCTGACCTGATTGTTAACAAAATCAATATGGCTTAAACAGTTTTGGTAGAGAGTCACTTAAAGAACATTTCTGCCAAATCATCTTGGGATCTGACAAATGGATTATGGAGATGGAGGTTTTTAAAGTTTGCGTATTTGTCTCAATTTCTGATGCAGCAGCAACAAAAGTTATACACAGAAGGTAATTTAAGTCTTTGAACACTTTTGAAAGAGGACCATCAAAGGAATATTCCTGTGAAGTAATGTTGAAATTGTTCGAGTGGAATGGTAGTTGTCAATTTGTAGCTAAAAATTCAAATTACCCCTTTTGTGATGATGCGAGGTTGCTATGATTGTGCAACTAATCAATACGGCTTGAACAAATTAAGCAGATGATCACTGAAGCAAGATTCCTATTCAATTTTCTTAATATCAGACAAGGACTTAAAAACAAGAGGGCCCTGGATCGCTCACCCGAGATTTTTTTTTTTTCACTTTAGTTATATAAGCCCCGCCATAGTTTCCGACCAATCAACTTGGCTTGAAGGAATCTGATAGAGGGTCACCCTAGGAACATTTCTACAAAATTATTTCAAAATCGGCCTGACACTTTTGAAGGAGGAGATTTTTTAAGTTCACTATAGCCATATAATGCAAAATAGCCCTGCCCACTGGTGGCCATGTTTTTCGACTAATCAACATGGCTGGAAGGAATCTGAAAGTGGGTCACTTAAGGAACATTTATTTGAAAATCTGCCTTACACTTTCGGAGGAGAAGATTTTTTAAGTTTTCACTATAGCCATATAAGGCAAAATTGGCCCCCCCCTGGCGACCATGTTTTTCAACAAATCAACATGGCTTGAAGGAATCTGATAGAGGGTCATCCAAGGAACATTTCTACAAAATTATTTGAAAATCGCCCTGACAATTTGGAGAAGATTTTTTAAGTTTTCACTATAGCCATATAAGGCAAAATAGCCCCACCCCCCTGGCGGCCATGTTTTTTGACCAATCAACATGGCTTAAAGGAATCTGATAGAGGGTCATCCAAGGAACATTTCTACAAAATTATTTGAAAATCTGCTAACCAGTTTGGGAGAAGAAGAATTTTGAAGTTTTTTTCATTTCGTTGCCATGGAAACCAGAATTCTGCATGAATCCCAAAAATTTGAAGGAAATCGGGTGAGGTCATTGAGAGGATGCTTTCTGTGAAGTTTCATCCCAATTGACCCACTGGTTACTGAGGAGTAGAAGTTGACGCACGCCGGACAAAAGACGATCACAATAACTCACCTTGAGCAAAGCTCAGGGGAGCTAAAAATGGAATTTCCAAATGTTGTCATTTTGCCCCTTTTCTGATGTCTCCTGATTGCCATGTTTTTCAACCAAGCAGTATACCTTGAATTATCGTTGTAGAGAGTCACCAAAGGAACATTTCTACTAAACTATATTGGAATCTGACGTGCAGATTCAGAGGAGAAGATTTTTAAAGTTTAGACATTTTGCCCTCTTTCTGATGCCGCAGCAACCAAAGTTCTCCATGGAATTTAAATCTTTGAACAATTTTGAAAGAGGGCCACCAAAGGAACATTCCTGTAAAGTTTGGATGAAATTGGTCCTGTGGTTTAGGAGATGATGTTTACAGCTAAAAGTTAACAACGGACGATTTTGCCCCTTTTCTGATGCCTCCTGCCTGCCATGTTTTCAACCAAACAGTATGCCTTGAACAATCTTTGTAGAGGGTCGATCACCCAAGGAACATTTCTACCAAACTATATTGGAATCTGACATGCAGATTCAGAGGAGAAGATTTTTAAAGTTCGGACATTTTGCCCCCTTTCTGATGCCGCAGCAACCAAAGTTCTCCATGGAATTTAAATCTTTGAACAATTTTGAAAGAGGGCCACCAAAGGAACATTCCTGTGAAGTTTGGATGAAATTGGTCCTGTGGTTTAAGAAGAGATGATGTTTAAAGCTAAAAGTTAACAACGGACGATTTTGCCCCTTTTCTGATGCCTCCTGACTGCCATGTTTTCAACCAAACAGTATGCCTTGAACAAACTTTGTAGAGGGTCACCCAAGGAACATTTCTACCAAACTATATTGGAATATGACATGCAGATTCAGAGGAGAAGATTTTTAAAGTTCAGACATTTTGCCCCCTTTCTGATGCCGCAGCAACCAAAGTTCTCAATGGAATTTAAATCTTAGAACAATTTTGAAAGAGAGCCACCAAAGAAACATTCCTGTGAAGTTTGGATGAAATTGGTCCCGTGGTTCAGGAGGAGATGATGTTTACAGCTAAAAGTTAAAGACGGACGACGGACAAAAAGTGATCAGAATAGCTCACCTTGAGGCTTTGGCTCTAGGTGATCTAAAAATATATATATTAGATTGACAAAAACCCTTACAAATGTACCAACCTTGGACTGTTTACAAAGTATCTCAACACATAAATTAATAGATCCATGTTTTGTTTTTTAATTTTAATTTATACAAAGCATCGGTGAGAAATACTAGCTCCTGTCATATGTTTTTTAAAGTTCTGTTAGGAAAAGGCACCAAAGCTGCTTAATTGACTTCAATAGAACTTCACTACGATGGTACATACAACATATTGAGCACTTCAGAGTTACTTACCTTTGTCAACAAGATATCTGTGTATTTAAAATTAAGAATTTGGTTTAGATGAGCTTGGATAGCATCAGTTAATCTCGTAAAGATGGCTCAAGGACATGATTTGCCCAAGACATCAGTTACTATTAAGAAAATCTCAGTCATCTTATTATTATATCCCTCAACAAAGGCTTCTCTGCCTGTCTGTACCCTCCATCCCAAGAGAGGATAAGTACTAGTTTCACCTTGTGTGTCTGTCAACCTATGATGATTTCAAGATTTTCATCTTTGCGACAAGTGGGATAAACTATCATGCACATAACAGCACTGAACCAAGGAAGATTCCTATTAATTTTCAGGATAGTAGGCCAAAGAAGGGCTTTGAAAATTGTTTTCAGATTCATCCTATCCCCCCAGTTCTAGTTTGAAAAATTGGAAGTGTAATTTTTATAAACTTGTGTTTTTCAAAGAAAAAGAGTCCGGGTATTGTGATACCCTTTGCGTTGTCGCAAAACTTTAACCTTACCTCATAACTCTAAAACTATTCAACATTTTTAACCCTTTCCCTCATATATACGCTTTCTGACGCCTCTGCAGTAGACGCCTTTTTGAAAACATAGTGACAAAAGAAGAAATTGCACAAAACGTGCAATTTCTCCTTTTGCAACAATGTTTTTCACTTTTTGTCATAGGTTATCCATTCAACTATGGAGATTTTCTATGTTTTGACAAAATATGTTCAAAGTCGTCTGCTGCAGAGTTGTCGTATGAGGGAAAGGGTTAAGTGAAACTAAGTACACATGTTCTTTTGAACAATACGCATGTTAATACCAAGTAGCATAACTATTCAGTAATGCCCCTATTTTGACTTGGAAAAGCAGACGAATGTTGGTGTTCGCTTGCAGCCGTCCGTTTTCGTAGAAAAAAAATCAGGGTATTGTGATACATTTGGCTTCGTCGCATCGTCACAAGACTATGACCTTACCTCACAACTCAAAAATTGTTCATAATTTTCAAATGAAACTTGGTACACATGTTTCTAGCAACAAGACACATGTCCATACCAAGTTACATAACTCTGGCTTCAATGCTTATGCAGCAGCACCTTTTCAACTTAGAACAAAGCAGACGAGCATTCGCATTAGTTTATGGTCCTTTTTGTTATAAACAATATTGTGGAACAATAGTGCAAAACCATTCACCTAAACGCTGTTTTCCCCCAAAAAATAATGCTACTTTTCATTCAAGACAGCTCCCATAAAAACTCTGAACAAAAAGAGGCTGCCTTTTTATTAACTCTTTCCAGCATACAGACACATTTGCAGCAGACAACTTTTGAAAACATTGTAGCTGAAGAAAAAGTTGCTCATTATCAACTGTAAAAAAATTCTTACATAAATAAAAATTGTCTGCTGCAGATTTGATTTTTGTTGTATGTGGGAAAGGGTAAAAATTATATGTTTCTTGAATTTGGAAACTTCCATATTATTTGGCAAAAGTAAGAACAACTTTTTAATTTAAAAGATCAAGATCAGCATGTGTCTTTGACCAGTTTGTTTTTAGACACAGAAAGGCATTTTACACTGAATGACTGCATACTTGTGCAATATCAGCATAATTGTTGTTATTTAACCCTTTCCCATCTGAACTAGATGACTTTTCAGCGCAATAACTCCTTTTGCCACATGTTTTCAAATCAATTTAATAATTAACATCTCAATCATGCAGATTTTTGACAGATGTTTAAAAAGTCATCCACTGCATATTTGTTGGAGGTGGGAAAGGCTTTCATTTTCATGTAATGTGGCCATGTAATAACTCAGAACTAAAATTATGTTTGATATGGACACTGCTTGTCTTGTAGATTTTAATGGAAATGATAACATGATGTTACAAGCAACTCAAAAGATAAACATTTTATTTCACAAAGTATCATTTTTTGAAAATTCAAAACTCATACCGATACACATCTGTACAAAGTATACTGTACAACAAAATACCAAACATATGAGCCGTTCCACGAGAAAACCAACATTATGGTCGTAATGCATCGAGCCAGATCAGCCTGTGCAGTCCACGCAGGCTAATCCGGGCCGACACATTCCGTTTTAGGGGGGATAGAGGTATAGAGTAATGGTTCCTGAAACAGAAAATCAACTGGAGGCGAAGATTGTCTGTCTGGGTTAGCTTGCGAGGCATGCTTAGGCTGATCCCGATTGATGTTTAATGCCACAATGTTAGTTTTCTCGCGGGGTGGCTCATACTACTGTAATTATCCAACATTAAATTAAATGTTTAACACCTTTATCATATGCTAGTTTAACACCTTTATCATATGCTAGTTTAACACCTCCATAATTGTAAGAACAAAGAATGGTATTGAACATCTGATTTTAAAGAAAAATGAACGCTGTCTGATTTAACAGATTTGTGAAGCCTATGCCACCAGTATAGAGCCATATTTTCCTAGAATTGGCTATGGACTCTTACAAATGCAAGACCATTTAAAAATTCAGCAATGAAAGGGTTAACATTCCCATCAAATGTAATATGTGATAAACAGGGTTCCTTCCCACTCTAATTGAGAACTTTTCAAATGTTCAGGATAATTTGATGGTGTTTAAGTAACAAACAGAAATCTACCATGACACTGTTATCCTGCTTTATTTAACTCAAAACACTAAAGAGTCCACCCATGGAAAAGGTACAATTTGTCATTTCTCAACAGTGTAGGTTCAGATCAGTCTGTACATCTGCTTTCTTTTATCAGAATATACACATTTCTAACAAGCTTACAATACGAACAGTGTAGATCTTTATCAGACTGTGCTACTGTGCAATTTGGATCTACAATGTTCACAAATATCAAACTGTATCTTCTCACAGGGATGGACTTATTTGTAAACAATATCAACATGGATTATTAGCCTGCACTAACAGGGAGTCTACATTGTTAGCTTATCTTGGCTACACATTTAGCAAAATAATCCAAGACTATATAGATATTTCCAGATGACCATTTTGATCCTTCCAACTTCCAAGATCTTTCAAAGTCTTGAAAATAATTCTTAACTTCAATCACATGTTCAAAGAGAGTGGGAACTCTGGACCATACATAACTATTGGGGCCAACACCTCAGGAAATATGCATGGAGTGTTATAAAGACAATGAGATAAAATGGAGAAATAGCTTTCTCTTTCTTTACAAACAATATTTTCTAAATGAGCTGCCACAGAAGTAAATTGAGATTATGGACTGTTATTGCCCTCTCTTGTTCTTTCACAGACTCACCTGATACACATTTAACTGTCATAGTATTTATAGATAGATTAACTATAAAACGAAGATAGTTTGCCATTAATTCTAACTGTTAAAGTTCAAAACACTATTTAGAATAGAATTAGTTACTGAACATACTGGGAGATTGATCAGATTTAACCCTTTCCCACTAGCAGATACATTTTGAAAACATTGTGGCAAAAGAGAAATTGCTTTTGATGATAATATCTCCTTTTGCCACGATACAATAACTTCACTTTCACTTATAGAGATTTTCCATATTTTGACCACAATGCTTTCAAAATTGTTCGCTGCAGGGTTTTTTTGTATGTGGGAAAGGGTAAAGGTTTTTTTGTAATCATCTCTTGGTCTACTATGACCAGATGCCTTATTCAAACAGTCTGTAATTTCTTTGTACACTCGTTTCCACGAGATGCTTTCACTCTACGAAACGTATGAATAACAGTTATTGGTCAAATCAAGCATTTTCTCCATAAACAAAATATATCAATATCTGTATCAAAATCATGTTTCCTTTTTCCAAGATGTTTTCACACTAAAAGTTAACAGACTTGTCAGTTAATTTTTTGGGTAATTACCAGTACTTCTTATCCATTTCTACACTTATTCATTCCTTTGTACAAACTTCCCTATATCCTAGAAAGTGAAGCACCTTCATACACTTTTGTATGCACTGATCACATTCCATTTTCACTGTTCACAATTGAACCCTTCCATGTTTTAGTCAAACAAGTTTCACGGTACAGATTGTTCCATCATATAGCTCCTAGTCAGGGCACGTAACTCTTGTAATGTATAATCTTCAGGCATAGGTAGATTACTAATATTTGGGGCCAGTAGTCTGAAAGAGAAAAGGAATGCACACATTAAATTGTTTTTTCACTTAAAGTGAACACTATTCAACTGACTATTTGATCAAAGCAAACATTGTGTAAAAGTATCTATTCATATAAATGAGACGTAAATCTCTTGTCAGAAAACTTCTTAAACATTGTGGAGAAAGGAGGTATCAATCAAAACAAGTTTAACAGAGCTTATGTTGGATCAAGGAGGTTCCTAATGATTGTTTGGTGTTTTACGCTGCTTTCAACAATTTTTCAGTTAAATCAGCATTTCCATGGTAAGTTACCATATCACAGCATTTCCTTGGTAAGTTACCAACTCTTCTGGTCCTTTTATACTGACACCAGCCAGTTATTCTGCCAGAGATTGAACCCATGACCTCCCCCACCCGAGGCGGACGCTCTAACACTAAACCACCGAGGCGGTCTAAATAGCATTTAAAATATAATGTCCAATACTTTCTAAGAAACACACATGTTACAGTCAGATAACTACAAACAATTTTGTCAAAGATGGACAGACAGACAGACACAGACTGAAACAGAAATCCCTTACAAAAGGACTTCAATAATACCTTTCCCAAAATGAGCAATTTCTCCTTTAGCCACAATATTTTCAACTCTATTAAAAAAGTATGCTTTCATTTATATAAATAGAGATATTAAATTTGTTTGCCTAGATTTATACACACTTTGAAATTAAATTGCATGTAGGTAGGGAACATTCAATGTCCATCGAATATGACTGATGAAGGATGTGGGCAACTCCGAGAGTTCATGCCTGAATATGACATTACCTGTCAATGCTGACCTGATCCCGACCTTTGTAAAAAACAAGAGGGCCATGAGGTCCTGGATCGCTCACCTGAAAATGGGCTTTTTAAGACTTAACTCTTTCAGCGCCAATGGCAATATCATCAAGACAAACTTTCTGACAAAATTTCAAACTGCTCAAGTCAAAAATGAAATCTCTATAGTGTTAACAAGATTTTTATACAATATTTCCTAGTAACCTAGTTTTTGACCCGACAAAACCCATATTTGATTTGGCCTAGATATCTTCAAGGCAAATATTCTGACAAAGATTCAAAATGACCCGTAATGGAACTTGGCCTAGATATTATCAAGACAAACATTCTGACAAAGTTTCAACATGTTCAAGCCAAAAATGTGGCTTCCAGAGTGTTAAGAATTTTTCTCTTAAATCTAGTTTTTGACCTGACATGACCCAGTTTCGAACTTGGCCTAGATATCACTAAGACAAACATTCTGACAAAGTTTCAACATGTTCAAGCCAAAAATGTGGCTTCCAGAGTGTTAAGAATTTTTCTCTTAAATTTGACCTAGTGACCTAGTTTTTAACCGGACATGACCCAGTTTCGAACTTGGCCTAGAAATTACTAAGACAAACATTCTGACAAAGTTTCAACATGCTCAAGCCAAAAATGTGGCTTCCAGTGTTAACAAGATTTTCCTTAAATTTGACCTAGTGACCTAGTTTTTGACCGGACATGACCTACATGACCCAGTTTCAAACTTGGCCTAGAGTTCATGGAGATATATGTTCTGATAAACTTTCATAAAGATTTGATGCAAAATGTTAGAGTGTTAACAAGCAAATGTTGAGGACGGACGACGGACAAAAGGTGATCACAATACTCACCTTGAGCTCTGGTGAGCTAAAAAACCATTTCAGTATGACATGTATTTTTATCAAATTTAAACCCCCCTTTCCTGCATTAACCCTTTCCCTCATAAGACAATTCTGCAGCAGACGACTTTGAACATATTTTGTCAAAAAATAGAAAATCTCTATAATTGAATGGATAACCTATGACTAAAAGTGGAAAACATTGTGGCAAAAGGAGAAATTGTTTGTTTTGAGCAATTTCTTCTTTTGTCACTATGTTTTCAAAAAGCCTTCTACTGCAGAGGCGTCAGTCAGAAAGGGTCCATATGAGGGAAAGGGTTAAATAAATCTGCAGCAAACGAATTTGAAAATATGTAGACAAAAATGTCTTTTTCCTTATTTATATATATAAATGAAGGTAAAATTATTCAATAGAATTCGTGACAAACGCTGATATTGCTTATTGTGACATTATCTTAACCCTTTCCCTCATATAGAAGCCTCTGCAGCAGACAGCTGCTCAAAACGAGCAATTTCTCCTTTTTTCACCATATTATCAACTCTATTCAATTATTGTACTTTATATAAAGGGAGTTTCCAATTTTTTTTTGGTATGTTTTCAGTCATCTGCTGCAGATTTATAGTATGTGGGAAAGGGTTAACAAATGTGGGAGAATTATGTTTACTCCATAAAAGTATACATCTATGTACAAAGGTCAGGATCAGGTCAATATTGTTGAGTTATATTGCAATACTATAAGAGATTAGACTCACCTTATAGGGGGGTGCGATTCACCACGGGCCTGGCACTGTAGTGTTAGAATAAAACGGAGAAGCTTCGCAGCTTTCGTTGCCATTTCTGACTGACATAATCTACAAAAGCAACAAAAAACAGTTTCACCAGTACATTTCATGCTTGCAGGAGGCATCACCAATTTCCAACTAGCTGACACATTTTGATACATCTGCAGCAGAGGACTTTTGAAACACTGTGGACAAATATCTTGTTTTACCACAATGTTTTCAATATTAATTGTATTTATGGGGGTTTTCCATATTTTTGTCTGGATGTTTTTAAAGTCATCTCTTGCAGCAGTCTTGAAAAATACTGTTCTTTTGTCCATATGTTTCTTCTGTTTTGTTATTTTTATTGCGATAAAATTAAATACAACTTATGTTACAATTATAAATATATGTTTGACAAAAAGAATTAAACAAAGGATGGTTAGTTGATGTAAATATACATATAAAACAATCATTCAACTGTCATGTCCTGCAAGTGCGTTATTATGTAATATTTTCAATAATGGCATTTATTAATCTGACGGAACACAAGAATGCCTGCTAATTGGTCAGATAGTGAAAGCCTGACAGACAGACAATGGAGAAGAGATTCTTTTGTGGTACCCTTCCAAGGCAGGCAGTACACAATCTATACATACCTATCTTTAGAGTTTCGAAATGGTATACTACCAACTTTGGTACATAGTGATTTTACTTCTGGCAACAGTCTATCCAACTCATAAGGACTGGGCTCTTCTTCCTGTTGTATGAAATACAGAAGTCTATCATAAAACTTCTCTTACTATCGTAAGATAATTATTATGGCTGGTATGAAATGAATGACCTTTAATTCTTACCCCATTCTCACCTGTAGACGCATTTTGATGCATCTGCATCAAAACAAGCAATTTCTTCTTTTGTCACAAAGTTTTTTAACTTTTTACAGTAATTATACCTACAATTATAGAGATTTTCCATATTTTTTAGTAGATATTTTTAAAGTTGTCTGCAGCAGACTTTTTGTATGTGGGAAACGGTTTTGAAAATCATTCCACACACATTTTGACACATCTATAGCAAAGATCAATATTTCAACTTTATCAAGAAGTTTCCTCTGTAAGTTACCTGTACATCCAGTATTATTTATTATAAAACCCATGTATCAGCCGTAAAGTTATTTAGGTAGTTCAAAATGGAATGTTATTTTCTTTGATGGCCTAAAGAATAACAATACATCTGTAAGTTGGAAAGGGTGAAATAACCATTTCAATTTCAATGTTAATCTTGATACTACTCACCCTTGATAGTTGTTTTATACTTTCACAGATATTGATATAATCTAGATAGACTTTCCCTCCAATATGCCAGTCTAGTATCGTACTACTATGGGTTGGTACAGCAAACTCTAACAAATACTGCTTCAGTTCATCATAATTCTCTGTAAATATATCAACACGTTTTGTAAACTAAATGTAGATATCTCCCTTTCTCACATACAACAAATCTGCATCAGGCGAATTTGAAAACATCTAGGCAAAATTATAGAAAATCTCTTTAAAGGAAAGTCTTATTAGTAAACAGATTTGAAAACATTGTGTAAAAAGGAGAAAATGCTGTATCCAAATGATTTTGGGAAAGGATGAACTCTTTACCCAATGAACTATTTGTATTCAATAATTGGACAGCAAGGTCAACGAATAGGATCTTGATATATTCTTGAAGCTAATACTAGTAAACCTTTTCCCACTTGCATCTTGAGCAATTTCTCCTTTTGCCACAATGATTTCAACCAAATCCAATAATTATTCTTTTGTATATTAAAGAGATTTTCCATATTTTTGTATTGATATTTTCAAAATCATCTGCTGCTCATTTGTTGTATGTGTGAAAGGGTCAGTCTTCCGACATTTTAGTGACTTCAAGGTGACAAAACACTTATTCATGATCCCTTGGTGACATATCATACATGGCTTTGAAACGTGGCAAAGGAAACTCCTACACTCCTCGCCATAAACGAGGTTTGGGATATGTAGTTCAATGTCAATTATTTCTTTATCCCTAAACAATGTTATAGAGACTCACCATTTATGATGGCATCAGCAGCTATATGTCTCAAGACAACGTCATGACTTTTATTCCAAAGTCCAGACTTCAGTAGTTGCCACGCCTCTTCTCTGTGTCTACTCTCATAGTTAGCTCGTATTGCCTGAATGAAATAAACATGCATCAAGATCATCACAGATTTAATCAAACCCTTACATAAGTGGTAGACAGTGGTGTAGTAGTAGTGTGTCGACCTCTCATACCGAAGGTCCCAGGTTCGAATCAAGAGACGAGCAGGTTTAGCATTCATGAGTGTTCCATAAAAACTGCACGAGTACTAGATAAGACACCAGCAAGCAGACATTGAGCCTGATTTATATAAGCTGAAAGTTGTTTCCCAGTTAAATAAGTTTAAACTAAATCTTTATATAAAATGCTATAATTTTTACTTATTTATAAATCTGAATGTTGTTTTATGCTGCTTTCAACAGTATCTCAGTTATATCACGATGCTTCCTGGGAAAATAACAATACTGCTGGTAAGATTATATCCTGACATAAAAATAATAGTCATAATGTTATCTTCATATCTATTTGATGTCTTCAATTTGCATCGGTCCAAAGTGAAATAAGGCTCAATCTAAACTAGAACTATCACTGAAGATGATAAATACCCCCTAAACAGCACCTTGACCTACACCATAACTTAATAAGTAAAAGGGCCATAACTCTGTAAAATAACATGCAATTGTAACCCCTTTAGGATATGCACATCTCTTGGTATAGAAGCTTTGGTTTGTAAGAAATAGGCCGGACAAAATATGGCTTCCGACCGACAGACAGCTCGACACAGTATAATTAACAACAATTAATAACGGAGTTCTGCTACAGAAAAACTAGATACAGAATGATTGTTTGTTCCTCAACGATGTCCAAGTCAAATGAAAGGTGTTTGTAAGAATATTCTCTTACAAAATGGCCAACAATGTAGATCAACATAAGATTGCAGAGACACTGGTTGCAAATGCATTTTCCTGGAGCCGAGCTTATACCTTAGCATGATGTATCCAGGATCTAGGAACCATCAACTTTTCTTTCAATAGTTCCTCTTTGTCCATATAATATTCATCATCTGTAAGCTGTATGTGGCGATTTAAAATGCTCCTAACTGCTGATTCCCGACTGAAATAAATAAAAGAATGCAGAAAAAACTACACCAAGAGTTCAATCTTTGTTTTTCTGACAAGATATTTCATTGCACTTTGGGAATAAAACGAAAACTAGCCTGGCCAATCCCTGGCTGCCATGTTTTTTTTAACAGTAAATGTAGCTTTAATAATTTTGGGAAGAAGGCAACACAGGAAACAATCCTGTGGTGGCCATGATTTTCAACGGATCAGAATTATTTGTTAATACTGGATAAGAGGACCATACATAGCAATATCTAAGCTCAGGCCTTTCAATTTCAGATTTTCAAAGTTTTTCTCTATATACTTCTATGTAAAAAAGATGATCCCTGGGACCGGGCCAATTTTGATCCAAGGGGCATAATTTGAAAAATCTTTCTAGTGGACCACTAGACATGCTACACACCAAATATCTAAGCTCTAGGCCTTTCGGTTTCAAACAAGTTTTTTGAAGTTTTTCCTTTTGGTTCTGCATGGAACTAAATTCTTTGGACACCTTTGTAAGAGGATCACTCAAGGATTAATCGTTTTAAGTTTGGTCGAATCCATATAGAGGTTTAGGAGGAGGTGATGTTTAAGGAAATTGTTCACGAACGAAAGGCGATCACAATAGCTCACCTTCGTGCACAGATGAGCTTAAAAGTGTTTGGCTCCTCCATATTTTTTCATCTTCCAACAAGAAGCTTAATAGTGTATATGAGCTTGTTACCTGGGAATGACATTTTTTGAAAAAGCATGGAAATGCAAGTTAAATTTGTCGCAATTATATAACTGAAATACTTTTGACAATCACATAAAGCTCCAAGCAATCAATCAATTAACCTACCTCACAGGGTTTTCAATATGCATAGCTACAAAAATGGCCCATTCCCAGAGATCTACAGATTCCAAATGGGAGGCAAAGTTCATATGAAGGCTGGCTCTGTGGTACGGGGACATTCGTTTGTAGGATAAACTCTGTAACACTTGATTCAGATGCCAACTGAAATGAAATAATACACCATCAACATCAGTTGTCTGGAAATTTAGTCAACTATCTTTATCTCTTACCCCACAACATGCAGACACATTTTGACACATTTGCAGCAGATGGCTTATGAAAACATTGTGGCAAATAAAGAAATTGTGCATATTGGGCCTTTTTTATTTCTTCTATTGCCAATTTGTTTCCAGCTCTCCTAATACTGTGACTCACTTAACTTTTGCTGTATATGACTACTTTTCTCTAAATGTTTTATTTCTCTTCATTGAAATAATGCTTTTTTAATCTCAAGATTAAAATATTCTTTTTAGATAAAAGTCTGTAATTTCTTGATATTTATGAAATCCTTGTACATGTCTTACTAAGCATTTAAGTTTTGAATGAATTTTAAAATCAAGTGGATTCAAGTTCATCATAAACATGGTCACGATGACAAAATGTAACTACTATTGCTGCAGTTACACAATGCAATCCTCATGTGAGCGGCGGTTCAAAGAAAACAAACCTTATGAACACATAGATCCAGATCAGCCTGGGAATTTGTGGTCTAATCTAATCTTGATCTGCACTGGTTGTGAAATACTCACAGAGGCATTCAAATGTTTTCGGTTCTATAGTATACATTTGGATGCACAAACTGATCTATACATGTCCCTCCCAAATACACTAAGGTTGGTTCTCACAGATCATATCATAACTCTCAACTGTTTATCACATACAGATTCTTTCTGTAGCCAATGCAGCTGAAGAATTTTGAAAACATTATGGCAAAAGAAGAAATTGCTCATGATGAGCAATTCCTCTTTATGCCACAATGTTTTGAACTCTATTAAATAATTACACTTTCATTGAAAGATATTTTCCAAATTTTTGCCTGGATGATCCAAAGTTGTCTGCTGCAGTTTTGTTGTATATGGGAAAGGGTTTAACCTTACCTAAGTCGGTAATCCAACTGATTAACAGTTGATGTGATAGGGTTCAATATCTCCTCTAACATGTGTCGTTTCTGACAGTATAAACAGAGAAGATGATAGCATGTATCTTTGATCTGGCGGTCTCTATCAGTCAAATCAAGCCCTTCGCTCTCCCCCAGGTATGGGGGTACAGGGGGAGAAGTGTATGAGCTGTAGTCCATGCCATCCTGGTAGGATCTGTCATAGATCTCCACCGCCTCCTGGATTGACGAGTCAGCTTGACAGAAAAACCTAAAACAAATGGAGACTGTGAGTTTTAGAGCTCTAGATAAGGAGTTTGCATATTCTAAAATCCTGTTTGAACCTATAACTCTATGTTGTGGGTACTCAAAAGAATGTTTTCAATGAAATAATCTGTTTGAGTACCCACATCATAGGGTTTGTTAAGAGGTATTGTTGGGAAAAGAGCTGTAAACCCCACCTTATCTGGACCTCTGAAGTTATCATTATCACCGATAAAGGTATGCCTTGTTATCCTCCTTCTTCACTTTCAACTCTTTCAAACATACAATATTTCTTAAAGTTGTCTATTACAGGGTGTCAAGAGAGATAACCGAAATGCAGAGACTTGATTTGATGGCAGAAAAATGTTTGCCCCCTGATAATATCAGTAAACAAAAGCTTGACAGACAAACAGAAAGGAACATAATCCCTAACTGTAACTCTGCCAAATAACAAGAGCTGTCCATAAGACAGCATGCTAGACTGTTCGGTCATTTGTTTCTATAGTAAACAGTGGTTAATGAGAGTGGCTTCATGCGATGACATCAAATACGTTTGTAAAGCAATAGCATTTTTGGTTTGTGAGAAAAAACATAACTTTAACCAAATTTCTAAATCCAAAAACAGACTTTCAGTCTGATGTAGACTTGTCTTGCAAGATAATGTGATGACATTCATTTGAGAAAGACTGTGGATGCATAACTTTAGCCAAAGCTGCAACACCGACGCAAAAGCGATTGCAGTAGCCCTCCTTATACCTAGAATAGTCTAGCTAAAAACTAACCATAAATGTAAAGCAAAGGCGCGTTTCCAATCGAGATCCTCGCAAGTGTTGATGGTCATGTTTGGACAAGACAATACCAGCTGTCCTGATAACAAACTGTAGATCTTCAATCGTGACTCACTGATGTAGTTATCTACCTGTTTAATTATAAAATATTATCATTAAATTATGTTTGTTTATTTAAAACACAAAACTTTCTCTTTCATGTCCTACCAGTAATTTATCTCTAACCCTTTACTATATGTAAGCAACATTTAAAGCATTTGCAGAGAACACTTTTTCAATACATAGTGGCAATAGAAGAAATTCCTAATAAGGATCTATTTCTACTTTACCCACAGAGCTTTTCAACTAATTAATTGCTCTGTCATGAATAGTTTTTGTATGTGAAAAGCGTAAATTTTAAATGTCGTTCTTGTAATGATAATGTTTCTTTAAAATAGCTGATACAAATGGTCAGAATATTAATGAAAAGAACAGCTGAAGAATATTTTTTGTGAAAAAGGTCAAGTTCATTTTTCTCTGATAAAATAATATTCAATCTGAATAAGTTTACTAATTTGAATAACACTTTTGAAAGGTTGCAAGTCTTTCAGAAATAATTACTTCAGTTTGCTCAACTTCTGAACCCATTAATTACCACACATACAGATGCTTTTTGATGCATCTGCAGCATCTTAGCCAGCAGACGACTTTTGAAAATGCTGCTCATTATGAGCAATGTCTCCTTTTGCCACAATATTTTCACTTCTATTCAATAATTTAATTTTCATTGATTGATAGATATATATCAGTCAATATTATTGCCAAGATGTTATCAAATTCTTCTCCTGCAGATCTGTTGAATGTGACAAAGGGTAAGACTGCAAGTAATACAGAAGATAGTAACTTCAGTTCGCTCAAATACTTATAGCTTTAGGACCATGCCTTCCGTGGCAGGTAAAATGAATGGCAAACAGACAACAACATACCCCTAGTTCAATCCATTCTTCAAGCTGTTTACTAATTATCTGTCTGGGCATAAAACTACCCACAGCTTGTGAGAGAAGTAAGGCAAGCTTATGGTCCCCAGCATCTTGCGCAATTTGACATGCCTCTTTTATTTGTTTCCCCGTTAATGAACTCAGAATGGCCTGGAGGTGACCTTGGTCCTGAAAATAATTCAATATCTTACTGGATGTTTCAAAACGTTTTAAAATATATTTCTGTTAAATCATACTAACTTCAAACTCACAGACAGCTGAATGAGGACAATCAATACCAGAAGGTAAAGACTAAATGATGTACAAAACACAACACAAACTAGAATGCGGAGCACGTGTGTCATGGTACTGTATGTCCCTGTGTAGTGCAACACGGTACCGTGTGTAAGTGTGTAATAAACACAAACTAGAATGCGGAGCACGTGTGTCTCCTGCACCTGCTCATTGAAAGTGTGACGAAAAAGTGTAGTGTGACACATTCAAGCAGACTCATCTAGATTGCATACCTCTTCGTCACATAAGTTTTCACAAAGTATCTTACAATCACTGAACATTTGGATCTGATAATTGCTTTGACAGAGCTTTATAAGCATTTGTCAAAGGTCCATTTGTTGATCTCTAGAGCAGGGCTCAAGATATATGCTGATATCAGAATTAGTAAATTCTAGTATTAAGACTTATTTACCTTAAATTTGTTTTCCTGTACCTCCTTCTTGATGATCTGACCAGAAACAGAAGATAACCATTGAGTGACTGCCTCCCTTCTGGCATTATGGTATAAATAACTGTCGCGACCAGCTTCTAAAAACATAAACAAGTGATTATTTCAAAAGTCATAAGTAGTGCCCAGCATACAGAATTTTTGCACCAACAGATATAGTTGTAGTAAGAGACCCATAGTGGAGTGCTAGATTTGTGATCTAAAGGTCCTAGGTTGGATTGATTGGGGGTAAATGCCCATGAGGAAGGCCAGATCACTTCCCCAAGTATTTCCTGGCCTTCTCACACCAGTCTTTTCAAGCATGTGACTGCTTTTACATAAACTGCGAGCCCATTGGTGCCTGTCATATTATTGACTTTTGTCAAATATTGCGTATAATGTAGGTCTAGCTTGGGTCTGAGCTCCCTGGATTGACAGTTCGCTTGGCTACTGACTGAGCTTCCGGGGCTTGGCTCCTAGGTTTGAATCACCATTATTGAGTTCAACCTTTGGGATATTCAGCACAAGTACTGCCTGCAGATCCAGTTAACAGATATCAAGAATTATAAATATAAGTTGTAAAATCTTGTTTCATGAAAGTAAATAAGATATAACTTTACTTGTGACTCCATTCAGACATCAAATATCATTTAGTTTCATGAACCCTTTCCATGATTGAAACATATTATGACTGTCTTGGGAACAGCCAACATTGATGGTAATTGTACTAAAGGAAACAACAGCTCATGATAGGCAATAGAAAATCAACAACATGTATCACATTTATCTGTGCAATTATCTTCAAGAGGCTTTAACCATTTCCCTCATAGACGTTTTCTGGGGCCTCTGCAGCAGACAGCTTTTTAAACACATAGTGACAAAAGAAGAAATTGCTTAAAACAGGCAATTTCTCCTTTTGCCACAATGTTTTCCACTTTTAGTCATAGGTTATCCATTCAATTATAGAGATTTTCCATTTTTTGACAAAATATGTTCAGTCATCTGCTGCAGAATTGTTGTATGAGGGAAAGGGTTAAACAGCAGGTCTTAATTATAAAATACTTCTTGACACATTGACTACTGAAACTACTGGTGTAAAACCTGTGTCACCCGTATTTAGAAGTTCAGTGAGTGCATCTCAGCTGTCCGACTAGGCTCTATACAGTTGGCTGTTCAAATAATAAAAGTTATTGCCAAATTGTTCCTAGAATTAGCAATTAGTGAAATGCAAAAGCGGACCAGTCCATTTTTAAAATTCAGCATAGTAAGGGTTAAAGAAACTTAAACCAAATGTTTTGAGTTGCCACTAAAAATGGAACCATAATTGTATACTGCACGTCAACATGGATTCCATAATTGGTCTCATGATTTTTACATCTGGTTATGGTTACAGAGAATGTTAGATATTTAGGACAATTAAAAAACCATACCTGTATCTTCTAAATTTCCCCATAATGCAACACAGAGATCCCATACCATACCCATATGTTTGACAGTGGACTCATCCGGATGAGAACCTGTAATACAAAAGTGGAACCATTTTAAGTATTCTGTGGGTAGTTTAAAATAATAACACCTGGTTTTGTTCAGCATAATGTAATGCTTCCACACCAGGAGATGGTGTGAACACAGGACAATCCCTCTCTATGGTACTCGCTGAGTGGACTAACTGTATCTCCAACATCTCACAGTGACTTTGCTGAAATTAAATACAATTTTTACATTTTTATAAATGTTATCATTTGACTGATGTCATTTCATAGATTATCTAACCGGACAAATATACTTTCAGTCCTGAGCATTTTGAGGCATCTGCAGCAGACAACTTTTGAAAACATCGTAGCAAAAAGAGGAATTGCTAATGATCAATATCTCCTTTTGTCGAATAGTTTTCACCTCGATTCAATAAATATACTTTCACCATTGTAGCAGATATTATGAAGTATTAACATGCTGAATCAGGTATATCACTTACTTAAGTTATCCAATTCCACCTGGTTTTGTTCAGCATATTGATGTAATGCTTCGACACCAGGAGATGGTGTGAACACAGGACAATCCCTCTCTATGGTACTCGCTGAGTGGACTAACTGTATCTCCAACATCTCACAGTGATTTTGCTGAAATTAAATACAATTTTTAACTTTTTGTAAATGTTATCATTTGACTGATGTCATTTCATAGATTATCTAACCAGACAAATATACTTAGGTAAAAATTAATGTTTTTAAAAATATCAACAAAGTTTTAGAACTGTTATTTTAACCCATTTAAAATTTACAACATATAAATTCAGAAGGCCAGAAACTCATGATTCCATTTGTATATTTAGATAAACATATTTTATTTTAACAGTTCAGATACTGATCATATTTTGCCAATTTACACTTGTTCTCTTCATGGTTTACACATATTTTTGCATCCAAACAAATTTAAACAACTTAACAGTTGATGTCCACAGTAAATAACTACACCCTTTCAATTATCAAAATGTTAATTTCATTTTTATCAAAAATTCCCTTTATTTCTGCAAATGCTTTCAATTTAAAAGCTTATCCCTGTCTCGAACAACAAGTCAGCAGCAGAGAACTTTCAAAATATTTACTGTAGGTAAAAATATGGAAAATTTAAAAAAAAAAAGTATAATCATTAAATAAAGTTGAAAACATTGTGGTCAAAGAAGAAATTGCTCATTATGAGTAATTTTTCTTAAAGCCCAATATTTTAGAAAGTCATCTGTGCAGATTTGCATTAAAAATGAATCTGCAATAAGGAAAGGGTTAATAGAGGCTGTCGAAGGTCAGCATAGTTGGTGAGGCGAGTCCTTTTTTATAAAAGGAAACA
Source organism: Serripes groenlandicus (assembly GCA_031761405.1). Taxonomy (NCBI): domain Eukaryota; kingdom Metazoa; phylum Mollusca; class Bivalvia; order Cardiida; family Cardiidae; genus Serripes; species Serripes groenlandicus. The sequence goes on from JASEVX010000006.1 coordinate 80,286,039, forward strand.
GATTTTAAGCGACAACATGATTTCCTCTGGGACGGAGGTCCTGACAAGCTAAAAATGTACCCTGTAATAGGTTAAATGTGTACAGGTGGATGAGCCCTTTTCCACATATAGACACTTTCTCACGCCTCTGCAGCATACAACTTTTGAAAGCATTCTGACAAAAGTAGAAGTTGCTCAAAATAAGCAATTTCTCTGTTTGCCACAATGTTTTCACCTCTTTTCAGTAATTATACCTACAATTATAAGGCTTTTCCGTTTGTTTGCCTAAATACTTTCCAATTCATCTGCTGCAGATTTGTTGTAGGTGGGAAACGGTTAGCACATTCCAAGCATTACTTCCTACTTACAATGACAGATTTATCCATGGGATGTATATGGTCGGCAATCTTTAATTTCTGTAACTGTACTGTCCAATTACTGGTACCTTGTTTTGTGTATCTTTTCTGGTTCCCCATAAACAGATTAAAATTGCTTGGAGGTCTTTCTTCTGTTGACAAAAAATTGGTTCAAATCATTAACTTATTGGTCATATATTTCCCATCTTCATACAAACTTAGGCAGGATGATTGAACATCTTTCCACATACAAACAAGATGTGTTTGTGAAACACTGATGCCCCCCAATGGCAACATCTAGGTCAAAGGTCAAGGTCGCAAGGTATACACATGTGAAATATGGTAGCATTACCTGTTATTGTTCAAAAGTAGTGGGGAAGGTTAAAAAAAAATTGAGAATGGCAACATCTAGGTCAAAGGTAAAGGTCGCAAGGTCAAAAATGTTGGTACTGACAGAAAGGTCATGTCACAAGGAATACACATGTGAAATATGGTAGCCGTATCTGTTATGGTTCAAAAGTAATGGCCAAGGTTAAAGTTATTTTCGAGAATGGCAACATCTAGGTCAAAGGTCAAGGTCGCAAGGTCGAAAATGTTGGTACTGACATGTGAAATATGGTAGCCATACCTGTTATGGTTCAAAAGTAATGGCCAAGGTTAAAGTTTTTTTCGAGAATGGCAACATCTAGGTCAAGGTCAAGGTCGCAAGGTACTGACAGAAAGGTCATGTCACAAGGAATACACATGTGAAATATGGTAGCCATACCTGTTATGGTTCAAAAGAAATGGCCAAGGTTAAAGTTTTTTTCGAGAATGGCAACATCTAGGTCAAGGTCAAGGTCGCAAGGTGAAAAATGTTGGTACTGACAGAAAGGTCATGTCACAAGGAATACACATGTGAAATATGGTAGCCGTATCTGTTATGGTTCAAAAGTAATGGCCAAGGTTAAAGTTTTTTTCGAGAATGGCAACATCTAGGTCAAAGGTCAAGGTCGCAAGGTCAAAAATGTTGGTACTGACAGAAAGGTCATGTCACAAGGAATACACATGTGAAATATGGTAGCCGTACCTGTTATGGTTCAAAAGAAATGGCCAAGGTTAAAGTTTTTTTTTAGTATGGCAACATCTAGGTCAAAGGTCAAGGTCGCAAGGTCAAAAATGTTGGTACTGACAGAAAGGTCATGTCACAAGGAATACACATGTGAAATATGGTAGCCGTATCTGTTATGGTTAAAAAGTAATGGCCAAGGTTAAAGTTTTTTTCGAGAATGGCAACCTCTAGGTCAAAGGTCAAGGTCGCAAGGTCAAAAATGTTGGTACTGACAGAAAGGTCATGTCACAAGGAATACACATGTGAAATATGGTAGCCGTACCTGTTATGGTTCAAAAGTAATGGCCAAGGTTAAAGTTTTTTTTGTGCAGACAGACAGACAGACCAACAGACCAACCAACCAACAGACAGGCCAAAAACTATATGCCCACCGAATTGGAGATTCCGGGGGCATAAAAATCTGCAGCAGACGACTTTAAAAACTGCTAAGCATAAATATGGAAACTCTCTATAAATGATAATATAATCATTAAATACATATGAAAACATTATGGCAGAAGCAGATATTGCTTAAAAGCTGTCTGCTGCAGATGCGTCAACTGGCCTCTATGTGTGGGAAAGGGTTGAAAGTCCTTTCTGTTGACATAACCTACTATATAAAGTAGCAATTTTCTTTAATTGATATGCTCTCCCGAGAGGACCATAAGCTCTGGTGTTTCCTAGATGATCATAAAAATTCTTTTTTAATCTAAAATTTATGTCTTGAATACCTCCCCACCTATTGGCCGAAATAAAAAACAAGAGGGCCAAGATGGCCCTAAATCGATCACCTGAATGATAGTTAATTAGAAGCAAATATTTAACTGCAAATATCTGTGAAAATTTGATCAGGAGTTCAAATGAAACTGCAAGGAGTGGACACTCAGTTAAAGAAATAGTTTATCAGTAAAAGCCATTTTTATCTTGAAATCTAACAAGAGCTTTCTCAATTTCTGATGCTGCACCAACAAAGGTTCTACACAGAATGCAAGTATTTGAACAATTTTGAAAGAGGACCATCAAATGAACATTCCTGTGAAGTAACGTTGAAATTGGTCAAGTGGAATGGTAGGAGTTGTCATTTGTAGCTAAAAGTTTAATTTACCCCTTTTGTGATGACGCGAGGTTGCTATGATTTTGTAACTAATCAAAACAGCTTGAACAAATTAAATGTAGAGGATCACTAAAGTAGGATTTATATTCAATTTCCTTAATATCAGACAAGAACTTAAAACAAGAGCACCGCGTACGACAGACGCTCGACTGATAGGGAGACAGAAAAAAAAAGAAATGAGCTAAACAAAAAACCTTAACCGGACGACCACGCTGCCGCTGCCGACGACGATGCCAGGGTCATGACAATAGCTCTGGTTTTTTTTCAAAAGTTGAGCTAAAAATGGAATTTCCAAATTTTGTCATTTTGCCCCTTTTCTGATGCCTCCTGACTGCCATGTTTTTCAACCAAATAGTATGCCTTGAACGATATTTGTAGAGGCTCACCTAAGGAACATTTCTACCAAACTATAATGGAATCAGACATCCAGATTCAAAGAAGAAGATTTTTAAAGCTTGGACATTTTGCCCCCTTTCTGATGCTGCAGCAACCTTGGCGGCCATTTTTTTCAACAGATCAGACATATTTGAACAATCTTGGTAGAGGGTGCCCCAAAGAACATTTGTGAAAAATTATTTTCAAATCGGGCTAATTCTTTTGGACAAGAAGATTTTAAAAGTTTTAACAATGCATATATAAGGACAAGAGGACCATGATAGTCCTATATCGCTCACCTGATTTAATCAAACTTAAACAGTTTTCATTGTTCTTTGTCTATACATATATACGGAAAACAAGCAACACCCCCTGGTGGCCATGTTTATCATCCTATCAAAATAATTGGAAGTCTTAGTAGAGGGGCACCCAAAGAACATTCATGGCAAATGGACAAGAATATTTTAAAATTGTTTACCTTAACAAGTCTATGTAAATCAAGTGATCCCCAGGGTGGAGCCATGTTTGACACCAGGGCTATAATAATTTGACCAATCTTGGTAGAAGTCCACTAGATGAAGTTAGATTTCAAATATTAAGCTTTTAGACAAGAAGATTTTTATAGTTTTTCCCCTCTATGAGTATATGTAAAACAAGTGACCCCCAGGATGGGGTCATTTTTCACCCCAGGGTTATAATTTGAATAATCTTGGTAGAGGTCCAATAGACGAAGCTACATATCAAAGGCCGGGGCCCTCTACTTTCAGAAAAGATTTTTTTTTTAAATTTCTCTATATGAGTCTATGTAAAACAATAGACACCAGGGCTATAATTTGAACAATCTTGGTAGAAGTCCACTAGATCATGCTACATACCAAATATTAAAGGCCTCTACTTTTAGACAAGAAAATTCTTAGACAAGAAATTTTTTAAAGGTTTTTCCCTATATGAGTCTATGAACAAGCTCCGCCCCCTGGCGGCCATGTTTTTCAACGGATCGGAAATATTTGTACAATTTTGTCAAAGGGTGCCCCAAGGAAGATTTGTGCAAAATAATTTTCAAATCGGGCCAGTACTTTTGGACAAGAAGATTTTTTAAAGTTTTAACAATGCACATATAAGGAAAACAAGCTCCGCCCCCTGGCGGCCATGTTTTTCAACGGATCGGAAATATTTAAACAATCTTGGTAAAAGGTGCCCCAAGGAACATTTGTGCAAAATAATTTTCAAATCGGGCAAGTACTTTTGGACAAGAAGATTTTTAAAGTTTAACAATGCACATATAAGGAAAACAAGGTCCGCCCCCTGGCGGCCATGTTTTTCAACGGATCGGAAATATTTGAACAATCTTGTCAAAGGGTGCCACAAGGAACTTTTGTGCAAAATAATTTTCAAATCGGGCCAGTACTTTTGGACAAGAAGATTTTTAAAGTTTTAACAATGCACATATAAGGAAAACAAGCTCCGCCCCCTGGCAGCCATGTTTTTCAACGGATCGGAAATATTTGAACAATTTTGTCAAAGGGTGCCCCAAGGAACATTTGTGCAAAATAATTTTCAAATCGGGCCAGTACTTTTGGACAAGAAGATTTTTTAAAGTTTTAACAATGCACATATAAGGAAAACAAGCTCCGCCCCCTGGCGGCCATGTTTTTCAACGGATCGGAAATATTTAAACAATCTTGGTAAAAGGTGTCCCAAGGAACATTTGTGCAAAATAATTTTCAAATCGGGCCAGTACTTTTGGACAAGAAGATTTTTTAAAGTTTTAACAATGCACATATAAGGAAAACAAGCTCCGCCCCCTGGCGGCCTTGTTTTTCAACGGATCGGAAATATTTAAACAATCTTGGTAAAAGGTGCCCCAAGGAACATTTGTGCAAAATAATTTTCAAATCGGGCAAGTACTTTTGGACAAGAAGAGTTTTAAAGTTTAACAATGCACATATAAGGAAAACAAGGTCCGCCCCCTGGCGGCCATGTTTTTCAACGGATCGGAAATATTTGAACAATCTTGTCAAAGGGTGCCACAAGGAACATTTATGCAAAATAATTTTCAAATCAGGCCAGTACTTTTGGACAAGAAGATTTTTAAAGTTTTAACAATGCACATATTAGGAAAACAAGCTCCGCCCCCTGGCAGCCATGTTTTTCAACGGATCGGAAATATTTGAAAATTTTTGTCAAAGGGTGCCCCAAGGAAGATTTGTGCAAAATAATTTTCAAATCGGGCCAGTACTTTTGGACAAGAAGATTTTTTAAAGTTTTAACAATGCACATATAAGGAAAACAACCATGTTTTTCAACGGATCGGAAATATTTAAACAATCTTGGTAAAAGGTGCCCCAAGGAACATTTGTGCAAAATAATTTTCAAATCGGGCAAGTACTTTTGGACAAGAAGATTTTTAAAGTTTAACAATGCACATATAAGGAAAACAAGGTCCGCCCCCTGGCGGCCATGTTTTTCAACGGATCGGAAATATTTGAACAATCTTGTCAAAGGGTGCCACAAGGAACTTTTGTGCAAAATAATTTTCAAATCGGGCCAGTACTTTTGGACAAGAAGATTTTTAAAGTTTTAACAATGCACATATAAGGAAAACAAGCTCCGCCCCCTGGCAGCCATGTTTTTCAACGGATCGGAAATATTTGAACAATTTTGTCAAAGGGTGCCCCAAGGAACATTTGTGCAAAATAATTTTCAAATCGGGCCAGTACTTTTGGACAAGAAGATTTTTTAAAGTTTTAACAATGCACATATAAGGAAAACAAGCTCCGCCCCCTGGCGGCCATGTTTTTCAACGGATCGGAAATATTTAAACAATCTTGGTAAAAGGTGTCCCAAGGAACATTTGTGCAAAATAATTTTCAAATCGGGCCAGTACTTTTGGACAAGAAGATTTTTTAAAGTTTTAACAATGCACATATAAGGAAAACAAGCTCCGCCCCCTGGCGGCCTTGTTTTTCAACGGATCGGAAATATTTAAACAATCTTGGTAAAAGGTGCCCCAAGGAACATTTGTGCAAAATAATTTTCAAATCGGGCAAGTACTTTTGGACAAGAAGAGTTTTAAAGTTTAACAATGCACATATAAGGAAAACAAGGTCCGCCCCCTGGCGGCCATGTTTTTCAACGGATCGGAAATATTTGAACAATCTTGTCAAAGGGTGCCACAAGGAACATTTATGCAAAATAATTTTCAAATCAGGCCAGTACTTTTGGACAAGAAGATTTTTAAAGTTTTAACAATGCACATATTAGGAAAACAAGCTCCGCCCCCTGGCAGCCATGTTTTTCAACGGATCGGAAATATTTGAAAATTTTTGTCAAAGGGTGCCCCAAGGAAGATTTGTGCAAAATAATTTTCAAATCGGGCCAGTACTTTTGGACAAGAAGATTTTTTAAAGTTTTAACAATGCACATATAAGGAAAACAACCATGTTTTTCAACGGATCGGAAATATTTAAACAATCTTGGTAAAAGGTGCCCCAAGGAACATTTGTGCAAAATAATTTTCAAATCGGGCAAGTACTTTTGGACAAGAAGATTTTTAAAGTTTAACAATGCACATATAAGGAAAACAAGGTCCGCCCCCTGGCGGCCATGTTTTTCAACGGATCGGAAATATTTGAACAATCTTGTCAAAGGGTGCCACAAGGAACTTTTGTGCAAAATAATTTTCAAATCGGGCCAGTACTTTTGGACAAGAAGATTTTTAAAGTTTTAACAATGCACATATAAGGAAAACAAGCTCCGCCCCCTGGCAGCCATGTTTTTCAACGGATCGGAAATATTTGAACAATTTTGTCAAAGGGTGCCCCAAGGAACATTTGTGCAAAATAATTTTCAAATCGGGCCAGTACTTTTGGACAAGAAGATTTTTTAAAGTTTTAACAATGCACATATAAGGAAAACAAGCTCCGCCCCCTGGCGGCCATGTTTTTCAACGGATTTGAAATATTTAAACAATCTTGGTAAAAGGTGTCCCAAGGAACATTTGTGCAAAATAATTTTCAAATCGGGCCAGTACTTTTGGACAAGAAGATTTTTTAAAGTTTTAACAATGCACATATAAGGAAAACAAGCTCCGCCCCCTGGCGGCCTTGTTTTTCAACGGATCGGAAATATTTAAACAATCTTGGTAAAAGGTGCCCCAAGGAACATTTGTGCAAAATAATTTTCAAATCGGGCAAGTACTTTTGGACAAGAAGAGTTTTAAAGTTTAACAATGCACATATAAGGAAAACAAGGTCCGCCCCCTGGCGGCCATGTTTTTCAACGGATCGGAAATATTTGAACAATCTTGTCAAAGGGTGCCACAAGGAACATTTATGCAAAATAATTTTCAAATCAGGCCAGTACTTTTGGACAAGAAGATTTTTAAAGTTTTAACAATGCACATATTAGGAAAACAAGCTCCGCCCCCTGGCAGCCATGTTTTTCAACGGATCGGAAATATTTGAAATTTTTTGTCAAAGGGTGCCCCAAGGAAGATTTGTGCAAAATAATTTTCAAATCGGGCCAGTACTTTTGGACAAGAAGATTTTTTAAAGTTTTAACAATGCACATATAAGGAAAACAACCATGTTTTTCAACGGATCGGAAATATTTAAACAATCTTGGTAAAAGGTGCCCCAAGGAACATTTGTGCAAAATAATTTTCAAATCGGGCAAGTACTTTTGGACAAGAAGAGTTTTAAAGTTTAACAATGCACATATAAGGAAAACAAGGTCCGCCCCCTGGCGGCCATGTTTTTCAACGGATCGGAAATATTTGAACAATCTTGTCAAAGGGTGCCACAAGGAACATTTATGCAAAATAATTTTCAAATCAGGCCAGTACTTTTGGACAAGAAAATTTTTAAAGTTTTAACAATGCACATATTAGGAAAACAAGCTCCGCCCCCTGGCAGCCATGTTTTTCAACGGATCGGAAATATTTGAAATTTTTTGTCAAAGGGTGCCCCAAGGAAGATTTGTGCAAAATAATTTTCAAATCGGGCCAGTACTTTTGGACAAGAAGATTTTTTAAAGTTTTAACAATGCACATATAAGGAAAACAACCATGTTTTTCAACGGATCGGAAATATTTAAACAATCTTGGTAAAAGGTGCCCCAAGGAACATTTGTGCAAAATAATTTTCAAATCGGGCAAGTACTTTTGGACAAGAAGATTTTTAAAGTTTAACAATGCACATATAAGGAAAACAAGGTCCGCCCCCTGGCGGCCATGTTTTTCAACGGATCGGAAATATTTGAACAATCTTGTCAAAGGGTGCCACAAGGAACTTTTGTGCAAAATAATTTTCAAATCGGGCCAGTACTTTTGGACAAGAAGATTTTTGAAGTTTTAACAATGCACATATAATGAAAATAGGCTCCGCCCCCTGGCGGCCATGTTTTTCAACGGATCGGAAATATTTGAACAATCTTGGTAGAAGGTACCCCAAGGAACATTTGTGCAAAATAATTTTCAAATCGGGCCAGTACTTTTGGACAAGAAGATTTTTAAAGTTTTAACAATGCAAATATAATGAAAATAGGCTCCGCCATCTGGCGGCCATGTTTTTCAACAGATCGGAAATATTTGAACAATCTTGGTAGAAGGTACCCCAAGGAACATTTGTGCAAAATATTTTTCAAATCGGGCCAGTACTTTTGGACAAGAAGATTTTTAAAGGTTTAACAATGCACATATAATGAAAATAGGCTCTGCCCCCTGGCGGCCATGTTTTTCAACGGATCGTAAATATTTGAACAATCTTGGTAGAAGGTACCCCAAGGAACATTTGTGCAAAATAATTTTTAAATCGGGCCAGTACTTTTGGACAAGAAGATTTTTTAAGTTTTGGTTAATTTTCCCTTTTTTGTTGCCGTGGCAACCAAAGTTCTGCATGGAATAGAATTCTTTGAACAAGTTTGAAAGAGATCCACCCAAGGAACATTCCTGTAAAATTATTTTGAATTTGGTTAATTGGTTTAGGAGGAGAAGTCGTTTGTAGGAAAATGTGAACGGACGGACGACGACGACGACGGAAGACGGACGGTGAGCGATCACAAAAGCTCTTAGGTGAGCTAAACAAAATTGGAAACATTGTGGCAAAAGGAGAAATTGCTTGTTTTGATAAGTCGTTTGCTGAATCTGCATCAAAATGCGTCTATAGGTGGGAAAGGGTCAAAAGTACCATGCCCAATAGACAGAACTGTAACCTACCAGTTTCGTTTGGCTGTATAACATCCCCACTGTGCGCGAGGGTCCACCCTGGTCCCCAGCCCACTCGGAATGACCGCCCCATCATTAATCCAGAATCCACCAGATTGCTCTGTTTACCATACAGGTAACTCTCGCTTACTCTCGGTATCACGCCGGTTATTTTTGACCCAACAAGCTTTTTTGGAACATCTAACTGTGACATTCCACTGGCCAACAGTAAATGTTCCTTCACTGGTGGGAAGAAAGACGTTTGTACTGCTCTCTTGGGCTCTGGTGTGATCAGTCTTGGGGAAAACATAGCTGAGATGAAAAATATGAGAAAACAATCCATTACTGTTTAGGTGGGAAAAGGGACATATAGCTCATAAATTTAATAAATCCAAAAATTAGCCTTGTTAATGAGTTAAACACTATTTAATTATTAAATATAATATCAAGAATGATAAATTTGTTTTGGACAATCTCTCCCAAATAAATGCAGCTTCCATTTGATAATTTATGAAGTCTTTTCCCACATGCAGATGATTTTGAAAACATTGTGGCTACGGGAGAAATTATTTATAATTATGACTTGCGAATTTATTTCCAAGACATCTCCTGCAGATTTGTCATATGTGGAAAAAGGGTAAAATAAACAACAGACAATAATTGATTAACGTAAACTAAATAATTCATTGTCAAACAAAAATTAATTCATAAAATCGAGTGTTTATCATAAGAGATTTTTTGTTTCTATTATCAATATTTAAATAGATTTTTGGAAGAGTAGCATTTTGTTTGTGACTGTCAATACCAAAATACCCTCTCAGATTTTATATAACCTCTCTCGTCAACTAGATCAGTCTGTGGAAGATTTGACAGTTTGACAGGCGTCATATAACTTGACTTCAGTGCAGAACTGAACAGACTGGGCCCTTTACTATCCCCATCTCTCAACAACTGTGATCCTATTTGAACGTTGTTGGATTCATTGGCAAACATCTGACCTGTAAATGAGGCATCAAAATGAACCCATTTCGCCATGCAGATAGCATTCGGAGGCAACTACAGCAGAAATAATCTTTCATTTAAAGAGATCTTCCATTTGTTTACCTCGATCTTTTCAAAATAATATGCTGCAGATTTCTCATATGTCGGAAAAGGCAAACAACAAAACACAATCCTTACATAACAATGTGATCTATACAACCAAGAGCCTTTAGGATGAAAGACACAATTAACTGAATATTTCCGCCCAGGATTAATCCTCAACATCCCTCAATTAAGGCAAATGTGTACCAATGGATATCTCATGCTTGTAGAAGTGGAACAGATTGAAAATTATCTGTATCAATTAAGATTGATTTATTGAATTAAGTTTAATACAATTTTCAACAGTTTTTCAGTTATATAACAGAAGCCATATCACCTAACTGGGCCGTAACCCTTTGCCTCATATATATGCTTTCTGACACCTCTGCAGGAGACAGCTTTTTAAAAACATGGCGACAAAAGAAATTGCTCAAAACGAGCAATTTCTCCTTTTGTCACCATGTTTTCTAATTTTTGTAACTTAATTTAAAGGGAGTTTCCATTTTTTTCGGGTATGTTTTCAAAGTTGTCTTCTGCAATTTTGCAGTATGAGGAAGAGGGTTAACATACTATTTTGGCAAATAGCCCTGTATAGAGAAGTTTCTTTACAGTTTCTATTTAGTTGTGGGACAATAGTAACAACACAGACTATAAATCCAGGGATTGAGTTTGAACCTCTCCAATGAGCAGATTTACATCAGTGGAAAGGTAGACAGTTGCCTGAAAAGAATGTTGTGTGCAGAACGGATGCTAGAAAATCTGGAAATACATGTTTGGTCCACTAGCAACTGTGATACAACTGTAAAACTGTTTTAAAACAAGATGGCCATGATGGCCCTAGTTCGCTCACCTTAATTATACAATGTACTGCAATGCAAAACACATCAAGACAATTATTCTGAATGCAATCTCCAGTGTTAACAAGATTTTCCTTCATTTGGCCTAGTGATCTATATTTTACCTGATATGACCCATATTCCAACATGGACTAGATATCATCAAGACAACATTCGGACAAAGTTTCAACTTGCTCGAAGTAAAAATGCAGCCTCCAGAGTTTGAACAATATTTTCCTTTATTGACCTTGTTTCTGACCCAATATGAACCATATTCAAACTTGACCTAGATATAATTCAGACAAACATTCTGACTAAATTTGAAGCTGCTGAAGCAAAAAAATGTGGCATCCAAAGTATTAACAAGATTTTCCTTCAATTTGGCCTAGTGACCTAGTTTTTGACCCTACATGACCGATATTCGAACTTGGCTTAGATATCATTTAGATAAACATTCTAATCAAATGTCAAGCTGCTGTAGCAAAAAATTGAGTCTTCTACAAAGATTTTCCTTCAATTTGGCCTAGCAACCTAGTTTCTGACCCAATGTCCCATATTCAAACTTGACCTAGATATCATCAGGACAAACATTCTGATAAAGTTGCATCATGTTCAAGTTAAAAATGCAGTATTCAGAGTGCTAATAAGATTTCCCTTCAATTTGGCCTAGTGACCTAGTTTTGACCCAATAGAACCCATATTTGAACTTGACCTAGAAATTTTTAAGACAAACCTTCTGACAAAATGTCAAATTACTGAAGCAAAAATTGCAGCCTCTGGAGTGTTAACAAGATTTTTCTTCAATTTGACCTGGTGACCTACTTTTTGACCCGACATCACCCATGTTCAAACTTGACTTACATATCATCAAGACAAGCATTCTGATAAAGTTTCAGAATGCTCAAATTGAAAATGTGGCCTCCAGAGTGTTTGACCTAGTGACCTAGTTTTTGACCTCACATGGCCCAGTTTCGAACTTGTCCAAGTTTTGATGGAGATGAATGCAATGATAAACTTTCATGGAGATTGGATGCAAAATGTAACCTGGAGAGTGTTAACAAGCCCAAATATTGACGACACACTACGGCCGTACGCCAGACAAAATGTGATCACAATAGCTCACCTTGCACTTCCTGCATAGGTGAGCTAAAAACCCATAAAACTCAAGTTAATCTTGCAAAGAATAATTGCATTGATTGCATTAAACACTTAAAATCATTCTCCAAGTGAACTTACCAATCATAGAGCCTCTCCAAAGAATGAAGCCTTCATGACCTGCATGTTCCTGGCATCTACTTTCATGCTGGTTACTAAGCGATGAGAAGAGGGTAATTCCTCTCTGATCTCCATGCTATCTTCCCCATCATCTTTAAAATGAAGTATAATCAATTACTGCTCATTCTGAACAATTTCTGTTTTCCATATTGTTTTCAAAAGTTGCTTAAAATCATAATGACACGGTTTATACATGTTTCTTGATTCAAACCTTAGCCTTGTTTCATATTCAATATCATTATTTAAAAGAAGTTATGCAAAAGCAGGTAGGAGTCAAGAAAGCTATTCAATAAATTACTTGTAACAATTAACCATTTTGCTACCTAAGATATTCGATTGTAGATGTACAAGATACATTTCTTAATTATGTGATCCTGACAAATATTTTTGAATAACTGAAAATGAGGCTAATGTAGCTAATGAATTTTCTTTGAGAATTGACAATTTGAAGCTAAACCAGCTTTCAAACTGGAGCAGACAACTTTTGAAATCAGTGTGGCAAATAGAGAAATCACTCATAATGAGCAATTTCTTCTTTTGCCACAATGATTTCAACTCTATTTAATAATCAAACTATCATATATAGAGATTTTCTATATTTTGAAATAATTTCGAAGTCGTCTGCAGCAGATTTTTTGTACGTTGGAAGGAGTTAACCCTTTCCCCCATATAGATGCTTTCTGACACCTCTGCAGCAGACGGCATTTTGAAAACATAGTGACAAAAGAAACAAGAGGCCCAAGAGGGCCAGTATCGCTCCACGGCCATAAGGCAAAAATAAAATCTCCAAACAGCCCTGCCCCGTGGTGGCTATTTTTTTTACCAACCACCATGGCTTAAAGGAATCTTGTAGAGTGTCACCAAAGGAATGTTTCTGCAAAATTATTTGAAAATATGCCTGACACTTTCGGAGGAGAAGATTTTTTAAGTTTTCACTATGATCATATAAGTCAAAATAGCCCCGCCCTCTGGCGGCCATGTTTTTCGACCAATCAACATGGCTTGAAGGAATCTGATAGAGGGTCACCCAATGAACATTTCTACAAAATTATTTGAAAATCGGCTGAACACTTTCGGAGAAGAAGATGTTTTAAGTTTTCACTATAGCTATATAAGGCAAAATAGCCCCGCCCCCTGGCGGCCATGTTTTTCGCCCAATCAACATTTCTTGAAGGAATCTAATTAAGGTTCACTCAAGGAACATTTCTACAAAATTATTTGAAAATCGGCCTGACACTTTTGGAGGAGAAGATTTTTTAAGTTTGCCCTTTAGCCATATAGGCAAAATAGCCCCGCCCTGTGACGGCCATGTTTTTTTACCAATCAACATGGCTTGAAGGAATCTGATAGAAGGTCACCCACGGAACATTTCTACATAATTATTTGAAAATCTGCTGAACACTTTTTGAGAAGAAGATTTTTTAAGTTCTCACTATTTTTTTCTTTCGGTTGCCATGGAAACCAGAATTTTGAATGGATCAAAAAAATTTGAAGGAATTTAGTAGAGGACATTGAGAGGATGCTTCCCATGAAGTTTCAACCAAATTGGCCAAGTGGTTAGGGAGAAGAAGTCGTTTAAAGGAAAAAGTTAACGCACGCACGCACGCACGCACGACGGACAATTCGCCATGACATAAGCTCGACTGGCTTTCAGCCAGTGGAGCTAAAAATTGCACAAAACATGCAATTTCTCCTTTTGCCACAATGTTTTCCACTTTTTGTCATAGGTTATTCATTCAATTATGGAGATTTTCTATGTTTTGACAAAATACGTTAAAAAGTCGTCTGCTGCAGAATTGTCATAATAGGGAAAGGGTTAACTTCAGTATATAATTGGAAGTTGAATGTCAAGCATCTCCTCATGAAAAACAAACCTTGGGAAGTTTTTAATTTGATCATGATTTTGATGAGAATACATATTTGAAGATCCCTTTTGTTGTACCATCAAAGAAGTGTCTACGTTTGAAAACATTGTACTGAGCAATTTCTACTTTTCATCACAATGTTTTTATATCTAGTCAATAATAACACTTTATTAACCCTTTCCCACATACAACAAATCTGTAGCAGTCGACTTTGAAAACATCTTTTAAACAAGAGGGCCATCATGGCCCCTGGATCGCTCACCTGATCTATAGGATTCATAATATGAAGCATGTAGATTTTAAGGTATATTTCTCTTAACCCTTTCCCTCATACGACAATTTTGCAGCAGACGACTTTAAACATATTTTATCAAAAAAAGAAAAATCTCTATAATTGAATGGATAACCTATGACTACAAGTGGAAAACATTGTGTCAAAAGGAGAAATTGCTCGTTTTGAGCAATTTCTTCTTTTTCCTCTGTGTTTTCAAAAAGCCGTCTGCTTTAGAGGCGTCAGAAAGCGTCTTTATGAGGGAAAGGGTTAACTGTAATAGATGTCCCCTTTTCTGATGCCGCAGCAAACAAAGTTCTACTTGAAATTAAATTATTTGAACAATTTTGAAAGGGGACCACCTAAGGACCATCCTGTGAAGTAATTTTGAAATCTGGTTAGTACTTTTGGACAAGAAGATTTTTAAAGTTTTAGCAATGTACATATAAGGAAAACAAGCCCCGCCCCGTTGCAGCCATGTTTTTGAACGGATAGGAAATAATTAAACAATCTTCATAGAGGGTGCCCTTAGGAACATAAATTTTGTGCAAAATAATTTTTAAATCGGGCCAGCACTTTTGGACAAGAAGTTTTTTTAAGATTTGGCTATTTTCCCCTTTTCTAATGCCGCAGCAACCAAAGTTCTTCTTGGAATTAAATTCTTTGAACAACATTGATAGGGGACCACCTTAGGACCATTTCTGTGAAATTATTTTGAAATCTGGCCAGTACTTTTGGATAAGAAGATTTTTAAAATTTTAACAATGCACATATAAGGAAAACAAGCCCCACTCCCTTGCTGCCATGTTTTTCAACATATCGGAAATATTTGAACAAGCTTGGTAGGGGGTGCCCCAAGGAACATTTGTGCAAAATAATTTTTAAATCGGGCCAACACTTATGAACAAGAAGATTTTTTAAAGTTTTAACAATGCACATATAAGGAAAACAAGCCCCGCCCCCTTGCGGCCATGTTTTTCAACGGATCAGAAATATTTGAACAATCTTGGTAGAGGGTGCCCTAAGGAACATTTATGCAAAATAATTTTCAAATCGGGCAGGCACATTTGGACAAGAAGATTTTTTAAGATTTGGCAATTTTCCCCTTTTCTGATGCCGCAACAGCCAAAGTTCTACTTGGAATCAAATTCTTTGAACAACTTTGAAAGGGGACCACCTAAGGACCATTCCTGAGTAGTTTTTTTTAAATCTGTCCATTGGTTTAGTAGAAGAAGTCATTTGTAGGAAATTGTTAACAGATGGACGGACAGACGATGACGACGAAGACGGACATTCAGTGATCACAAAAGCTCACCTTGCACTTTGTGCATAGGTGAGCTAAAAAATGTGCGAAATCTCCATTACTGACAGTTTAATTATTAAATCGAGTTAAAAACATTGTGGCAAATTGTGAAATTGCTCATCATGAGCAATTTCACTTTTGCCACCATGTTTTCAAAAGTCATCTGCTGCAGAGGTGTCTGAAAGTGTTTATATGTGGTAAAGAGTTAAGACAGGTATTTTCAACATTTTTAACTAGATGTTTTCAAAGTTGTCTGTTGCAGATTTGTTTTATGTGGGCAAGGGTTAATGTCACTGAAGTTTTCAGTGGTAAAAACATTCTGAGGAGAAATTTTCAAGTCAGAATTTATTTATAGAAGGTTGAAAACAATGTGGTAATAGGAGAAATTGTTCATCAAGAGCAAATTCTCCTTCTATCACTCAGAGCTTCAGATAAGGGGCTTTTTGCATGTTCTGAAATCCTTTTTTGACCCTCTTACCCATGTTGGGGGCACTCAAAAAATTCTTTTGAGTACCCATTTCATAGAGGTTGGTTGGATAATAAGAGACATCAGGGGTTATATCTGTAAAATCCTCCTTATCTGGACCTCTGATCACTTGTTTTCAAATGCAGAGTTATCCAAAGTTGTCCATGTTATATAAAGGGTTAAGACGGCATATCAGACAAATAAATGGGAATGACACACACCGAATTCAAATCTCTCATCCCGAAAGAAACTTCTCTGCATCATTTCTATTGGCTGATTATCGTCGTCTCCCATCGGTACCTCCTGTCTGGCGATACTTCCCTCACTTTCATCATCTGTACCAATCGTAAATTTGGCCATGTGACCATTTGCAGGAACCTTAAGCTTTAAGTGGCTATCTTTCTCTGTTTGTTCTTGAAGAATCTTTTGTTTCTGTAAGGATATTGGGGAACTTGCTTTGACCGATTAATTTTACATACAGATAACAATGTTGAATTAATTGAAGAACTTTATGGCAATAGTTTGTTTAACCCTTTCCCTCATATAGACGCTTTCTGACGCCTCTGCTGCAGATGGCTTTTTGAAAACATAGTGACAAAAGAAGAAATTGCTCAAAGCAAGTCATAGAAAATCTCTATAATTGAATGGATAACCTATGTTTTGACCAAATATGTTCAAAGTCATCTGCTGCTACTGTTTGGTCTTGATACATATTTCCTCTCACATCAGTTTTGTTCAAATCAGTCAGATGATTACTTGAAAGACTTAATGACTCTTTAACCTATTACTACATGTAGACACATTTTGACGAATATGCAGCACAAGACCTTTGAATACATTGTGGAAAAAGGGTAAATTGTTCATAATGAGCAATTTCTAGTTTTGCCAAATTGTTTTCAAGACTTTTCAAGAATTATACTTTCATTTGAAAAGATGATAATTTTGTCAAGATGTTTTCAGTCGTCTACTACCGATATGCTATATTCAGAAAAAGTTTAATTTTCTCTTTTCATTATACGGATGACTTTATATTTCTCCACAGCGGATGACTTTTAAAAATATCCTGGGAAAAGAAGAAATTAACCCATTCCAACATATAGATAGATGCTTTCTGATGCCTCTGCAGTAGAAGACTTTTGAAAACACTGTGACAAAATGAGCAATTTTTCCTTTTGCCACAATGTTTTCAACCTTTTTCAGAATTATACTCTCATTTTCAGAGATTTTCTATAATTTTGTCTAGATGTTTTTAAAGTTGTCTGCTGCAGATTTGCTGTATGTTGGAAAGGATTAAAGCTCATTTTTATGTGTCTACAGCAGACCCCTTTTAAGAAACATAGTGGCAATAGGAGAAAACGCTCATAATGCCACAATGTGTCCAACTCAATTCATTAAATATACTTCCAGTAAGAGATTTTCCATACTTTTTCAAGGATATATTTTCAAAAATGTCTGCTGCAGATTTGGTTTAAGTGATAAAGATTTAAATATCACATAGGTATTAAATGATAAAAGTAAGATTTCATCCCGAAATGATCTCGGACACCTAATTTGATCATGAAAGCCTATTAAAGCCAAATCATCATATATAAAACTTGCACCGATTTGTTCAATAAGGTGTCAATATTTTTCACATGGTCAATGAAGACGAGCTATTGTAATTTTTGTTAGTCTTTTACCATTAATGTCATTGCCGGAGTTGTGCATTCAAGTAAAACATTATATAAAATCTGGTAAATTAGAAGGACACAGTTGGAATAGAGTTGAAAGTTAAGTGGGAAAAGAGAAAATATTCATTATGAAAAGTTACTTTAATTCCTGAATAATAGTTATAAGTTGGTTGCTGTTGAGGGAGGCACCAAAATTCATCTAAAGGACGTAAATGATTAAAACGCTCTTGATCACAATACGAATACTTGTTACCTTATCTTATTAAACTATTCCTACATACAACAAATCTGCAGCAGACAACTTTGTAATCATCTGGGCAAAAACACGTGAAGTCTACAACTATCAAAGAGTTGAATTTTTTTTTCTAAAATCATCTGCTGCAGATGTGTAAAAAATGCCCTCTGCATGTATGAATGGATTACATTTGTGAAGGTTATTTCTATAGAGTCTGGAAAGATGGATAGATCAAACATTGTTAAAGGAATTATCAAAACTGAAGCTGTGTAGCATCTCACGCTTAACATTCACATCCTTGTGCAGTCAGTAGGATTCCCTTGTTGATATGTTTTGGAAGATATTTTTTTGATTTTGTCTTTTGACACAGGATAAATCTTGTGAAATAACATAAAGCAAGACGTTTAAGGATTTAGTAAGACTGTGCTTATGACTTTCCGCTGTTAACCCTTTCCCTAATACGACAATTCTGCAGCAGACGACTTTCAACATATTTTCCAATGACTAAAAGTGGAAAACATTGTGGCAAAAGGAGAAATTGCTCATTTTGAGCAATTTCTTCTTTTGTCACTATGTTTTCAAAAATCTGTCTGCTGCAGAGGCGTCAGAAAGCGTCCATATGAGGGAAAGGGTTAAACTCATCAGACATGAGTTGAATATATCAGAAAAAAAGATAATATTTTATTGATTTATTCCACGATTTATTATTTTTAATACCATTCAATGAACTTTTTATTTGAGGCACACATTTTTGTTTATTTATTTACCATTTCCCTCATGTATACGCTTCCTGACACCTCTGCAGCAGAAAGCTTTTTGAAAACATAGTGACAAAAGTAGAAATTGCACAAAACGTGCAATTTCTCCTTTTGCCAAAATGTTTTCCACTTTTTGTCAGAGAATCTCCCTAATTGAATGGATTCTCTATGTTTTGACAAAATACGTTCAAAGTCGTCTGCTGCAGAATTGTCGTATGAGGGAAAGGGTTAAGGTGGGGTTTAATGCTGCTTTCAACAGTATTTCATTTATATCACAGCATTTTCTGGGTAAAATAACAGTGCATTATGAATAGAATAGAATTATTTTATTAACTTACACAACTTACATGCATCTAGTCATACAAAACATATTTATAAATGAATAAACCCTTTCCCTCATACGGCAATTCTGCAGCAGACGACTTTGAACTTATTTTGTCAAAACATAGAAAATCTCCATAATTGAATGGATAACCTATGACAAAAAGTGGAAAACATTGTGGCAAAAGGAGAAATGGCATGTTTTGTGCAATTTCTTCTTTTGTCACTGTGTTTTCAAAAAGCCGTCTGCTGCAGAGACGTCAGAAAGCGTCTATATGAGGGAAAGGGATTAAAGAAGATCAAACACGGTAACATCAATACAAACATTATTTTTTATACCATATACTACATAGAGGATGAACAATTTTGTACATAACTATGATTATATGCATGGTGAACATGTATAGAATAATGGTTATATATTACTACATGTATTTCTACGTTTTGTTGCCAAATATATATAATTAGCTAGTTTATTCATTGTTTTCTTTGAAGTTGATGAAAGAAGTTTGGTGAATTTAAACATATTTGGACGGGTGATATAGTTAATCTTCCTCGGATATCAGAATAGAAATTACATTTGCAAATAAAATGGAACTCATCTTCAATGTCTTTAATGTCTCCTGTTTCACACAAAATGAAATATGAATAGTTGTAATTTGTTTTCTCAGATTAAATGAACTTAGAGAAAGATATTTAACATAACCAAAATCAGTTTTGATGTGTATATATATGTATAGAGTTTTTTAATAGGTTAGACTGCCACTTTTGAAGAAATATTTCAATTAGTCTTTGCTTGAATAGTAGTAAAAAGGATTTACTACTTTTTTAGTTTTATTAGCTCGACTTTTGAAAAAAACGAGAGCTATTGTCATGACCCTGGCGTCGTCGGCGGCAGCGTGGTCGTCCGGATTAAGGTTTTTTGTTTAGCTCATTTTTTTATTATTTTTTTCTCCCCATCAGTCGAGCGTCTGTGCCGTACGCGGTGCTCTTGTTTGTATTAACCTGTAAACCCTATTTACAACAATATTTGTATAAACTATATAGACTGAGCTGTAGCAAACACAAATGTCATGAAACGAAAGTCTGCAGTTACTTCTGTTTTGTAATAATGCTGCTTTCAACAGTATTTCAGTTATATCACAGCATTTTCTGGGTAAAATAACAGTGCATTATGTACTAGATATTTTGTACAAATGTCCTGAATTGAATCATTCTTTATCTTAATAGTCAATTTAGGACTTGTTATTCTGTCAAGTAATACATGAGTGTCTTGAACTATTTAATGCTTTAAAACCTTTTCCACATGAATACGCCTTTTGATGAAGATTACTTTTGAAAACATTGTGAGAAAAAGAGAAATTGCTTCTAATGAGCAATATCTCCTTTTGCCAGAATTTTCAACTCTATTCAAGCACTATATATTTAATTTAAGATTTCCCATATCATTGCATAGATATTTTAAAGGTCGTCTGCTGCAGATTTGTTGTATGTGGGAAAGGATTGATATAAATTTATTATTATATGCATAAACTATTACGTTCTGTCATACAATTAAAAATTAGCAATATTACAATATACATGTCTATACAATTAACATGAAATAAACAACAATAACAAAACTAAACTATAACAAATATTATAATTAAACTCTTTCTCATTTGCATGTTTTGACCTTTGAAAACATTGTGACAATGGCTCATCAATAATGCTACTTTCATTAATAGAAATTTTATTATTTTTGCCCAGATGATTTCAGTCATCTGCTGCGCATTTTAGTAAGTGGGAAAGGGTCTAAACATAGAATTCCTTCAATAACTAGCTTCATCGATACATGCTATTTGATGAAGTTGTTGAAAGAAAGTCATTAGAAATACAACTTATTACATTTTACAAACCACTAAATTAATGGATAGCATTTATACCTTACATAATTACAGGCAAATATCTCACCTAAATCACTTTACTAAAAAATTCAAACAACTTCTTACATCCTTTCCAAATTTTAGAAACATGAAATCCTATCAAGAAGGGGGCTGGGGAAGAAATTGTTTAAAATCAGGAAACTTTTCATGACATATTTTTCAATAAAACTTCAATTATGTGTTGAAATTGTACTTTCAAATTACTAAATTATGTTATTCATTTTCTGTCAGATCGGTTTGTTTGAATGGTGTTTTACACCAATTTTCAACAGTACTAACGATACTTCTCATCAAATTTGTCCTGTCACAGACTAATCAAGACATAATGCTATCCCCCCGCCACACTGACCACCAAGGAGGGAAGTCGTTACAACCATTTTTGAAATTACCCTATTGGGGATTGAACCCTGGTTGCATCCCCATATCTCTAAAATTTCTTATCAAATTTGTCAAAAATGATCACAGCTGTTTACCCTTTTAGTGCTGTATTTTCAAAACGGACTTGTCAAGCTTTGAACTTGGATGATTCGTATTTATCACAATGACCTTTCAATGATATCCTTTATATAAATTTCTGTATAAGATCGCTTTCAAAAAACCCAACTCCAATAGACTCCATTAGACCAACATAAACAATTTCTTAAGCTGTAAGCAAGCTTCATGTTGCTAGTATGCTATGATACAAGCAGCATAGAGATAAACAATGTGCATTTCTTATTATATTGGTTGTATTAAATCGGAATTTTTCTTTTTAAGTTCTTAATCTCTACCTCATAAATGTGTCTGAGACCAAAAGTAAACACACTGGTATTATTATGTATGCAATTTCATTACACAAACAAAAATAAAACACTTTTTCGTCTTCGTTAAGTCCGAAATTGAATGCCTCAAACAACGGTAAGTTCAAAATCTGTGAGTCCGAGCCACCAAGGTTTGATTGTATATTTATAATTATCCATTTTCCATTAATCAAAACATAGATTTTAATTTTAATTCATTTAACAATTAGTCATAGTTCCACAGATTCTCCACACTCACAAAATCACAAGTTCATTCCTGTATCAAGTGTTTTGACTCGACGTTTCATTATATATTCCTCAATGGCATCCTATCTAAACAGATAAGATCACCATTCACAAAGAGGATTGTAATTCACTCCAAATTATCACTCTCAAGTCTATTTACGTCTTTCTCCACAGGTTGCTGTTAGCCTCCCTTGACTCTCGTACAGTAATTACCTCCCTGTTGACATGACAACACCATGGAAGCAATATTGAATAACCTGTACGTTGAGCTGCTGCTGTTGCACTGTTTTGAGACGTTTTTTGTCCTGTTCTGACAGATCTTCGTCATCTGAATCCTCAACTAGTCCATATTTAAAGAAATGTTTTACCTGTAAAGGCAAAACAATAATTTTATATATTTACAATGCAATAGCACTATTTTTTAATGAATCAAATATTTCATTAATATATTCAGAATTGATAAATTCCATTTATCAACACCTAGTAACTTATAATCAACTCCAAATATTAGTACAAATGTGTACAGACAAAGATGTTCGGAAAAACCCATAAGTGTGGCCTGCCGAGGTCAGATACTTTCAATAACAATCTTTTATTTCCACCTTGCTGTTGAGACCAGAAATGTTGCGATTTTAACTTTCCACTTCCTGTTCAAGACAACCCTTGCATAATACTCTGCCAAGTGTTACCTCCCTTAGACCATCAATCTAATAACCATATGTCATTTGAAGCAAAAAGTTAATTTTACTCCTTTTCTGATGCTGCTTGGTTGCTATGCCTTTCAACAAATCAATATGGCTTGACAAAGTATGTAGATGATCAATGAAAGAACATTTCTACAAAACTATCTTTAAATCAGACAAGCACTTTTATAAGGATGTTTATTAAAGTATTGTCATTTTGCCCCTTTTTTGATGCCGCCTGACTGCCATTTTTTCGACCAATCAGTATGGCTTGAACAATTTTTATAGAGGGTCACCCAAGGAACATTTCTACCAAATTATATTTGAATCTGACAGGCAGATTCGGAGAAGATTTTTAAAGTTTGGACATTTTGTCCCCTTTCTGATGCCGCAGCAACCAAAGTTCTCAATGGAATTTAAATCTTTGAACAATTTTGAAAGAGGACCACCAAAGGAACATTCCTGTGATGTTTGGTGGAAATTGTTCTTGCGGTTCAGGAGGAGATGATGTTTAAAGCTAAAAGTTAACGAAGGACGACGGACACAGAGTGATCAGAATAGCTCACCTTGAGCCTTTGACATGACAACATCACGGAAGCAATATTAACTAACCTGTACATTGAGCTGCTGCTGTTGCACTGTTTTGAGACGTTTTTTGTCCTGTTCTGACAGGTCTTCGTCATCTGAATCCTCAACAAGTCCATATTTTGAGAAATGTTTTACCTGTAAAGGCAAAACAATAATTTTATATATTTACAATGAAATAGTACTATTTTTGAATGAATCAAATATTTCATTAATATATTCAGAATTGATAAATTCCATTTATCAACACCTAGTATCTTATAATCAATCCAAATATTAGTACAAATGTGTACAGACAAAGAGTGTTTGGAAAAACCCATAAGTGTGGCCTGCCGAGGTCAGATACTGGAATCGTGACAGATCCACAGACAACGGAGAAAGGATCCCTATGTGTAAAATTACACTAAATGTAACATCCTCTGACATGAACATCATCCAGTTACATGATTTGCTACTTGTCTTTACCCTTTCCCACATATAGACACTTCATGATGCCTCTGCAGCAGATGACTTTTGAAATCATTTGTGGCAAAAGGAGAAATTGCTCATAATGAGCAATATCTCCATTTGCCACAATCAATTTTAACTCTATTCAATAATTATACTATCATTTAGAGATTTTATATTTTTTTGACCCGAAAGTTTCAAAGTTGTATGCTACAGATTTATTGTATGGGGGAAAGAATTAAATCTTAACCCTTTCCCACTTACAGACATACTTTGACGTATCTATTGCAGATGACTATAAAAAGGAAAGAAGAAATTGATCATAATGGGCGATTTCTCTTAGTGTCACATAAATTTCAACTCTATTCAATAATTGCACTTTCATTTATAGAGATTATTCATCTTTTTCTTTAAATTATTTCAAAGTTGTCTGCTGTAGAATTGTTGAAAGTGGGCAAGGTTTCAAAATAGAACTCATACTTTCATCTACCAAACAAGATGTGTTTGTGAAACACTGATGCCCCCCAATGGCAACATATAGGTCAAAGGTCAAGGTCGCCAGGTCAAAAATGTTGGTACTGACAGAAAGGTCATGTCACAAGGAATACACATGTGAAATATGGTAGCCGTACCTGTTATAGTTCAAAAGTAGTGGTCAAGGTTAAAGTTTTTTTCGAGAATGGCAACATCTAGGTCAAAGTGAAAAATTTTGGTACTGACAGAAAGGTCATGTCACAAGGGTTCCACATGTGAAATATGGTAGCCTTACCTGTTATGGTTCAAAAGTAGTGGGGAAGGTTAAAAAAATAATTGAGAATGGCAACATCTAGGTCAAAGGTCAAGGTCGCAAGGTCAAAAACGTTGGTACTGATAGAAAGGTCATGTCACAAGGAATACACATGTGAAATATGGTAGCCGTACCTGTTATGGTTCAAAAGTAATGGCCAAGGTTAAAGTTTTTTTCGAGAATGGCAACATCTAGGTCAAAGGTGGTCCAGGTCGCAAGGTCAAAAATGTTGGTACTGACAGAAAGGTCATGTCACAAGGAATACACATGTGAAATATGGTAGCCGTACCTGTTATGGTTCAAAAGTAATGGCCAAGGTTAAAGTTTTTTTTCGAGAATGGCAACATCTAGGTCAAAGGTCAAGGTCGCAAGGTCAAAAATGTTGGTACTGACAGAAAGGTCATGTCACAAGGAATACACATGTGAAATATGGTAGCCGTACCTGTTATGGTTCAAAAGTAATGGCCAAGGTTAAAGTTTTTTTCGAGAATGGCAACATCTAGGTCAAAGGTCAAGGTCGCAAGGTCAAACATTTTGGTACTGACAGAAAGGTCATGTCACAAGGAATACACATGTGAAATATGGTAGCCGTACCTGTTATGGTTCAAAAGTAGTGGTCAAGGTTAAAGTTTTTTTCGTGCAGACAGGCCAAAAACTACATCTAGGTCAAAGGTCAAGGTCGCAAGGTCAAAAATGTTGGTACTGACAGAAAGGTCATGTCACAAGGAATACACATGTGAAATATGGTAGCCGTACCTGTTATGGTTCAAAAGTAATGGCCAAGGTTAAAGTTTTTTTCGAGAATGGCAACATCTAGGTCAAAGGTCAAACATTTTGGTACTGACAGAAAGGTCATGTCACAAGGAATACACATGTGAAATATGGTAGCCGTACTTGTTATGGTTCAAAAGTAGTGGTCAAGGTTAAAGTTTTTTTTGTGCAGACAGACAGACAGACCAACAGACAGACGTGCAGACCAACAGACAGGCCAAAAACTATATGCCCCCCGAATCGGAGATTCCGGGGGGGGGGGGCATAAAAATAGTACCTCACAATCAATGCCACAAATAAGTCCAAAGGAATAGACAACAAGTGTAACCCTTTCCCTCATATAGATGCATTCTGACCCCTCTTCAGCAATTTCTCCTTTTGTTTCCATGTTTCCAACTCTATCCAATTATTGTTCTATCATTTAAAGGTTTTTTTGCCTAGATGTTTGTTGCCTACCCATATGTAGACAGACAAGGGAGAAGTGATCCCTAGGTGTTAAATATCACTAAATGTAACAGCATTTGACATGAACTTCAACTTGCTACATGACTTATCATGTGTCTCGATTCTTATTTAGAAGATAAAAAGTTAGCGCATCAGATAATACTTTTCAAAGAATCCATGATTGCTTTCATAGTTCAGTGTAAAGCAATAAGTAAATCTTACCTCAAACACCCATGAGCCAGTGTCTTGGCGATAGTCGATAAATTTAGCTCCTATCTTGGAAGAGTTCTCCTCAATTTTATCCTGCCATTTCATAGCTTGTAACTTCTCTGGACTCTGAAAGCATAAGCAGAAGTATAACAAGTTGCTTTGCACTCTTTTGATTAAGCTTTTATCATGCACAGACTATATCACCAGAAAATATTATGTAACATGATCCTGATCTTGTGCAACAATTTACACTAATAGAAAGTATATGTGTATTTTCACCCAAGTTATGATTTGTCTTTCATGAAAACACACATGGGCTGATAGATGGCCCGTAATTTATGATACACTTACCCTTTCCCAATTTGAAACATTGTGACAGATGGGAAAATTGCTCACAATGAGCAGTTTCTCTTTTTTGCCAGAATGTTTTCACATCTATTTAAACTAGAACTATCACTGAAGATGATAAATACCCCCAAAACAGCACCTTGACTCAAAATATGGCTTCCGGCAGACCAACAAAAGGGCCATAACTCTGTAAAATAACATGCAATTGTAAGACCTTTATGATATGCACATCTCCTCTTGGTATAGAGGCTTCATGTAAAATTTTATTGAATTCCACCTAGTGGTTTGTAAGAAATAGGCCAGACAAAATATGGCTTCCGACCGACCGTCCGACAGCCAAACACAGTGACTCCTATATACATACCCCCCCACCCCCCCCCCCCCCCCCCCACCCCCAAAATAAAAAAATTGTTTTTTGGGGGTATAAAAATTAACTCCCAAACATGGACATTTTTCACATTTGTTCTGCTGTTGAGTTTTTTGTATGTGGGAAAGGGTTAATGTACATTGCAGTAAAATACATCTTCACTTAGGTCAGATTCAGGTGAATTAAGTAGTAAAATTCCTTTAAACAAATCATAAAAATATGAATCACCTTTGCCAATTTTACCCAATGCACATTTTTTGTTAAATAGAGGAAGGTATTTTTTTAATTTGGGAAATTGGGTGGAAAGGTGTAAAGGGAAAAGACACGTCATCATAAACTGGGTTCTTAGCTTTTTTCACAATGTTTTTTAAAAGTACATAACTTAAGAGGCATCATGTTATCTGTATCTGTGAAAGAGTTTATGTCATGATGATTGATTTTAATTACATCTGCCATAATACCCTAAAAAGTCAAGTCCCTTGCAAATAAGTTAAACAAGAGGGCCAAGATGACCCTAAATCACTCACCTGATTGATAGTAAATTAGTAGAAATATCTGGGAAAAAGATCAAGGAGTGCAATTAGAACTTCAAGGAGTGAACACTTCTCAAGAAACAGCTTATAAGTAAAGGTCATTTATATCTTGAAATCTAACAAGAACTTCCATTAGAATTGAATTATAAAGTTTTTGTCATTTTGCACCTTTCTTGATCTGTTTTTAATATAAACCAATATGGCTTGAACAGTTTTTTTAGAGGGTCACTTAGGGATTCTTTCTACTGAATTATCTTGGAGTCTGACAAGCAGATTACCTTGCTGTTGAGGCCAGAAATGTTGCGGTTTTAACTTTCAACTTCCTGTTCAAAACAACCCTTGCATAATACTCTGCCAAGTGTTACCTCCCAATACATTAACTGTAGTATTTGAGTTCATATTTACCTCTTCACCAATTATGATATCTTTAACAATAGTTACAAGGACAAATCATGTCATAATTGCTTGTTCACTTTCAATAACAATCTTTTATTTCCACCTTGCTGTTGAGACCAGAAATGTTGCGATTTTAACTTTCCACTTCCTGTTCAAGACAACCCTTGCATAATACTCTGCCAAGTGTTACCTCCCTTAGACCATCAATCTAATAACAATATGCCATTTGAAGCAAAAAGTTAATTTTACTCCTTTTCTGATGCTGCTTGGTTGCTATGCCTTTCAACAAATCAATATGGCTTGACAAAGTATGTAGGTGATCAATGAAAGAACATTTCTACAAAACTATCTTTAAATCAGACAAGCACTTTTATAAGGATGTTTTATTAAAGTATTGTCATTTTGCCCCTTTTTTGATGCCGCCTGACTGCCATGTTTTTCGACTAATCACTATGGCTTGAACAATTTTTATAGAGGGTCACCCAAGGAACATTTCTACCAAATTATATTTGAATCTGACAGGCAGATTCGGAGAAGATTTTTAAAGTTTGGACATTTTGTCCCCTTTCTGATGCCGCAGCAACCAAAGTTCTCAATGGAATTTAAATCTTTGAACAATTTTGAAAGAGGACCACCAAAGGAACATTCCTGTGATGTTTGGTGGAAATTGTTCTTGCGGTTCAGGAGGAGATGATGTTTAAAGCTAAAAGTTAACGACGGACGACGGACACAGAGTGATCAGAATAGCTCACTCACCTTGAGCCTTTGGCTCTAGGTGATCTAAAAAAAAGTCAGAAAACAGACAGCAGAAAAGTCATCCCTATGTGTCAGCCTTCAAAGGCAGGAGACATAGAAAGGTAAGGCTCTCTCATAAAGCCTGTAAAAGCCTGTAAACATACCTTTATAGGTGTGCCAATAGACTTGTCTCTAGGCCAAACACAGTCTAATGTAATCTCTGCTTTCTTGTTTAAGCCATCACCCACGGGAGGTTTGTTCACATCATCTGGGTAGACAATCACTTCCTTACGTCGGAAAAACACTGAAATGAAAAATATCATGACATAAGACAACTCTTTTCAACATCATGATTTGCAGGTTATCTATTACATTACCCAGTTAAAACTATAACCTGATATACCCAAGCTTTGATGCCTATGGAGGGTGGATAAAATTACCTGACGGCCTTCTCCCCCCCAAGTATAAATATCAATATCACCAAGTATTCAGAGCTTTCAAAAGGATAAAGGCTTCAAGTCAAATATTGGTATATTATGGATTTGTTATTAAAATGTCATTCTTTGAAAGGTTCATCTGTATTCACCAAATCAATTCTCCACTGCAAGAACCTCAATTTGGATCAGCAGATCAATTTTGTGGGAAATAAAGAAATTGCTTATGTCAGATGAGCTATTTTACATTTGACTACATCAATTCAGATTTTTTCAATCTTTTTTTCAAAGGATTATATTTTGAAAGAGACTAAAATAGATTGAGTCATTCAAGATAGCTAGAACTTGACACATCATGTTATCTGGTTAAAAGAAAGTCCTTACCTATTTCATCAAAGTTCATGTTGGCAACATTGGTAATTCCTGGGAAGAAGATACTTCCATAACCTTCCCTTCCAATGGTGAAGTCCTCGACGTAACAATTCCCGCCCTCATCGATGATGTCTCCCAGAGCCTCTAGACTCGGTATTGTGTAATAATCACGGCGAGTCGACACTATACCGGCAGGATGGGGTGGGGGAGGGGTCAACTAGAAAAGAGAAACCATAAAATTCTAACCCTTTCCTACTTGCAGACACATTTTGATGCATCTGCAGCAGACAACATAGTTTTTAACTCTTTTCAAAGAGGTTTTTCATACTTTTAAACAGAGAACAGCTGCTACATGATCCTTGCATTAAGCATAACAATCGAGTGAATGTACTTGTGCAAAAATTAAGACAAACCATCGGCATATGCTTTATGTTTTTTATGCTAAATGCATATAGTACAGTACAATATCAAATAATTCAAACTGTGCGAGCACCAACTTTGAAAGTTCCTAAACTTTTTTTTGTATTGCTTTCATCAGTACTTCCACTACTTTTTTTACCAGTAACGGATTGTTCTGTTTTTCTTATTTTATAACGTCCACTTGAAGTCAATTCGCCATTACAAAATAATATAAATTTCATTTCAGCCGATATGATTGGTCATTATTGAACCACAAGGCTATTATCAGCCAATGATGTCGCTAGGCTCATGGCATGGCTTTAACATCCATTAAATCTGTATAACTTACTGGTCTCTCATTAGAGACACTTTCATCAATCGTTGAATCATCTCTGGATATAATGCTGATGTTAACTGATTCGTCTTGGATGCTTTGGCCTGGTAAAGGCTCTTGATTCTTGTTCCTCTCGTTTAGCATAGCAATGGTGTCATCCATGTTGGATGTCCTGAAATGATTTACAATACCCAAAATTTAGATTCAGTGCATTGATTATTCATTTATAATTTCAGTCTCTTTGGCAGTATAATTTTCAACTCAAGAAAGGATATGAAAGAGTAATTGGTGTGATGCATTACATGCTGCCTCTTCTTCCAGCAATCTAAATATCGCAACAAAGCTTTCTTTTATTGAATAGTTATTTTGAATATTCTGACTTAACCCTTTCCAACATTCAACACATCTGCAGCATACGTCTTTAAAAGCATATAGGTAAAATACAGACAACCTCCATAAGTGAAATTAGAATGATTGAATTGAGTTGAAAACATTGTGGCAAATGTTTCTAAATGTTGCCTGCTGCGTACAACCAAAATGAGTAAAAGTCTTGGAAAAGGGATAATCAGAGAAATAGATAAGGTGAATTATTTATGTTACTGAATCCTTATTTGACTCTCGGTACTCTAAAGAACAATGTCAGTGAGACAATTATTTTGAGTACCCACAACAAAGGGATTTAGTCCAGTAATAAGGGAAATATTATGTTGAAAGGATCAGTTTACTCCACCTTATCTAGACCTCTAGATAACAAATCTTTAATTTACCCTCTGTTTGCAGTTTCATCCATGGTCTGTGATATTCCTTTACTGCGGATGATGTTTTCTGACTCGGGGACAGCTGTAGGTACAGAGTTATCAATACTTCCTCTTGGTAACATCACTGGAGATGCCCTATAAGTGATAACATGGTCATTCTATTGGTGTGATACAGAGAGTCAGCCGAATGGGCTCAAAGAGAGTAAAGGGGGTAAACAGTTATAACTTGTGGATTAGTAAATATTAACTTTTCCCTCATATGTACACTTTTTGATGCGTGTCAGTAAGTAAAAGTGTGACAGACAGATGATGCCTCAACGTAACCCTGCCAATGCAGATGAATCAAAACTTGTACATTCTACAAATAAGATTCACTCAATCATTGACATCAGATAACAGTTCAAACAAGAGCTGTGTGCAAGACAGCCTGTTCATCTTTTTAGTGCTTGTCAATAAAAACAAATTGTTTGCAGAAAATGGCAAAACAAAATCCTCAACAGAGTTACCTTATCTTGTCCACAGATGGGGTTCATGATGGTAAACAAGTATTCAAAGTTTAACAGCAACATCCTAAAGGGTTAAGTAAATACTTGGATTTTACCAAGATTCAATGTATTTTCTAAGTTAAAAAAAAAGGCATAATTCTGACAAAAACCGTGATAGAGTTATGTACTCTTGTCCGGTGATGGAGGTAATGATGGTAAATAGGTACTGTAAGTGTATATGCTATATGTCGAATGGTTTTGAAAAAAAAGTAGGGTGGTACAAAAAACTTAACTAAAATTCTAAGTCCAAAAAGGGCCATAATTCTTATAAAAACCTTGACAGAGTTATGTACTCATGTCTGCTGATGGAGGTAATGATGGCAAAGAAGTAACTTAACCAAGGTATGACGCCAACGCGGAAGCCGAGCTGAGCAGGGTAGCTTGCCTTTTCTAAGAAAAGTCGGAACTTATTCAAAAATTATTATTTTATAAAAATTTGAATTTTAGTAAAATTGTTAATGAAGAGTAATTTTTCCTTTTGCCACAATGTTTCGAACTCAATTCAATAATTACACTTTCATACATCTTAACCCTTTCCCACATACAACACATCTGCAGCAGACGACTTTGAAGATATTTAGTAAACAAGAGACTCTACTGGTATGGTTCTTTGGTCATTTTCAATCCAGAGCATGTATGTATGGTGAAGATCGGATAGTAAATGGAGGGTCTTTTGTGTTCACAAGCTGTATTATAGCAATTTTGACAATTTCAAGGGATATTATCCAGTCTTGCATGGGCGGATCAGGCTGGTTAGTGAAATGAACCGAGCTATCATGGATATCCAACTACTGTATAAATTTGATTGAGATACAATCAAAACTGAAGACTTTATCACATTCACAAGCAATTGTTTACGGGCGCACGGACGACAGACACAACGCCATGGCATAAGCTCTTCTGGCCTTTGGCTAGTAGAGCTAAAAACTATAGAAAATCTCTATAAATCAAGGTTTAATTACTGAAAATAGTTGAAAACATTGTGGCAAACGGAAAAATCACTTGTTTTGATCAATTTTTCCTTTTGCCACAATGTTTTCAAGCGTCGTCTGCTGCACATGGGTCAAAATGCGTCTACACGTGGGAAAGGGTTAAGGAGTAAAGATAACAATTTTATAAAACACAAACTATACCTCCCAAGGATCTGTTCGTCATCTTGTAATGATGACATATTTGGAGTATCTCCACTGAGTGAAGATGCACGACTAGGTGTTCCCGAGTCTCGACCAGACTTCTTGATCGTCAACTTCTTAACACTTCGACGTGGCTGGAATGTCTCGTTACCAAAACTGAAATCATCGTCTTCTAGACCTTCAAATATCTGAGCCTACAAACAATACAGAAAATCAGATGTCACAGAATTAAGTTATTTGATATGTTTAATTATATCACTCATAACCCTTTTCTACATATAGATGCTTTCTTATACCTCTGCAGCAGACCAATTTTGAAAACATTGTGGCAAAAGAAGAAATTGCTCAAAACGAGTGATTTCTCCGTTTGCCACAATGTTTTCAAATCTATTTAATAATTAAACCCTTATTTATGGAGATTGTTCATGGTTTTGCCAACATGTTTACAAAGTCGTCAGCTGCAGATCTGTTGTAAGTGGGAAAACAGAACCTACCTCCCTGTCATATACAACTTAACCCTTTCCCATATATCACAAATCTGCAGCAGACAACTTAGAAAACATACCCGAAATTGTTTTGAAACTCCCTTAAAATAAAAGTACAATAATTGAATAGAGTTGAAAACATGGGGACAAAAGGAGATTTTGTTCATTTTGAGCAATTTTTTCTTTTGTCGCCATGTTTTCAAAAGGCTGTCTACTGCCGAGGCGTCAGAAAGTGTCTATATGAGGAAGAGGGTTAACCATTTCAAAACTGAATTTTTAATATTTACTTGTTCAGCTTTGCATTTGGAAAAGTCCTTTGCCAAATTCAGGAATTTCGAGATAAAGTGGTTGTGGTGATCAGCTAACAATATACAGCCTGGTCAAGTGGCACCGATTGGACTGGCCTGTCTGACTCTAATCTATACAGGTGACACATGCTTCACAAAATCGGTACCAGCAGTTGACTTTTGATACATAGGAACAATTTCCCATCTTCCACAATGCTTTTAAAGACCGTAAAAGGGATGGTGAAGTTGATCAGGTAAAGTTGTTTTGCACACAGCATCATAATCACATCAATAAATCAGCACATGATTTTCCTTATTTTTGAGTTGACATTCTTTAAGTTGTCTTCTGCAAATTTGTTGTTTGTGGGAAACGGTTAATTCTTCTTGTTTTCAGAAATGGGCCACCCTTAGAGAAATCAAACCTTGGCTACCACTCAGTCTGATCAGGGTTTTCCCTGTTTGCCATTTTTGCTACAGGCATCTAGAGAAAGGTTATGACTATAAGAAATTGTACTCAACTACAATCTGATTATGATCTCAGTTAACCCTTTCTCACTTACAGACGCATTTTGTCACATCTGAAGTAGATGACTTGAAAATATTGTGGCAAAAAAAAAAACTCCTCACAATGAGCCATTTCTCCTTTTGCAGCAATGATTTCAATTCTATTATATGGTAACACATTAATTCATAGAGATTTTCCTCAATGATTTCAACTCTATTATACGATTACACTTAAATTATAGAGATTTTCCATATCATTGCTTATATGTTTTCTAAGCCGTCAGCTGCAGATTTGTTGCCTTTGGTCAGATTTCTTGTGGTCTGGTTCAAATGATAATCATGAGTATGACTTACTTTCCCTCCACTCAGTCGGCCATGCAATGCTTTAGGTCTAATCTTAGCTACTGGTCTTGGGCTCACTTTGTGCTGGTTAGCAAACACTGCCTTCTGTGCTGCAGGATTGGTTGGTTTAAGAACGTCCTCTCGCTTTGTAGTACTTTCTTTCATGTTCATAAAGAGAGGGGAATCTCCATATGGGGAATGTGTGAGGGCCAACAAAGTCTGCTGTAGTAGGGCTGAATTATCACTGGCTGTATTGACCTGCGGGCTGAAAAAGAAAAGTAGTGACCTCAAGTTATTAACCCTATCCCACATTCAACAATTCTGCAGCAGATGACTTTCAAAAGGTGTTGCCAAAAGCATTAAAAATCTCAATAAATTAGTGTTTTACTATTAAATAGAGTTGAAATAGAGTTGAAAACATTGTGGCGAAAGGAGTAATTGGTTTGAGCAATTTTTTCTTTTGCCACAATGTTGTTAAAAGTCATCTTCTGCAGATGCGTCAAAATGCATCTACAAGTGGGAAATGGTTAAACCTGAACTGTTTTGAATGGATTTAATTCACAAACTTGATGAAATTAAATTTATTTTTCATCAATGCAAATTGAATAGAATTTGCATATTGAAAAAAAAAAAAATTACATGAAAACTAAATGTTTATTCATTTTCTATAGAAAGAGAGGCTTAATGACATAAATGTTTCAATGGATTTACAACAGTTTTAAATTTTAGTGTGATTGATGAAGCAGATGTTTTCATTAACTTAAGCATGTGAAAACGAAGATCAGATATAATGCATTGACTTGTTCATAATAGGAAATGGGATAAGGTTGGCCCCATTTAACACAAGTCACAAGTCACATTGTTGTACTGTGGGAGTTGAGTTGGCATGGTTTGTAAGATAATGACCTTCACTTCCTCATGGTGATTTTGGAGTTGAAGTGAGGTTTGTGGTTGTTGCCACATGGGTTTTGATCTTACAATAATATATAACAGGGTTAGTTCAGCTAGCACAGTAAAAGGGGTCTACAATGGAT
Source organism: Serripes groenlandicus (assembly GCA_031761405.1). Classification (NCBI taxonomy): domain Eukaryota; kingdom Metazoa; phylum Mollusca; class Bivalvia; order Cardiida; family Cardiidae; genus Serripes; species Serripes groenlandicus. The sequence goes on from JASEVX010000006.1 coordinate 80,321,124, forward strand.
TTTCTGACAGTGAACATGACAAATCCACCACATAACCAATTTGTAGGATTTTTAAATGTTTATTTTTGGTTTGATTTTGTCATTTAAGCCTTTTTGCAATAATAGAAAACAACCTACTTTCCAAGTGTGGTGTTTGCTCCTGGATTCAATGGGTTGGTTCTGTTTAAAGAACAATATCCTGCAAGTAAACAAGTTAACAACTTTAATTAAACTAGAACTATCCCTGAATGTAACAAAGTGCAATTAATTTTAATTTGGTAAAATAGAGTTATGGTTCTTGTTCACTGCACTTCCTCTCAATGTGATGTTTCATAGTATGAAGTTTTATTAAATTCCATCCAGTAGTTTTGAAATAATTCTACGCTCAACAAAAAGTAACAAAGGGCAATAACTATGTAATTATGTAAATTAGAGGTATGGTTCTTGTACACTGCACTTCCTCTCATTGTGCTCTACCATTGTATGCAGTTTTATTGGATTCCATCTATTAGTTATTAAGTAATTCTCCGGACAAGAAAAAGTAACAAAGGGCAATAACTCTGTATTTAGTTAAACAAGAGTTATAGTTCCTGTACACCGCACCGGCATTCAGACTCACAACCCCTGGATTTGACAACCCGCGTCGTTACCGACTGAGCTACCGGGACTCAACTCACAAGACTATGAACAACAAAAAGTAACAAAGGGCAATAACTCTGTAATTAAGTAATTTAGAGTTATGGTTCTTGTACTCTGCACTTCGTCTCATTGTGCTCTACCATTGTATGACGTTTTGTTAGATTCCATCTATTAGTTATTAAGTGAAGTAGAGTTATGATTCCTGTACAACGCACTTCCTCTCAATGTGTTGTATCATCATATGAAGTTTTATCAAATTCCAACAATTAGTTTTAGACAAAGTAACAAAGGGCAATAACACAGTAATTATGTAAATTAGAGTTATGGTTCTTGTACACTGCACTTCCTCTCATTATGCTCTACCATTGTATGCAGTTTTATTAGATTCCATCTATTAATTATTAAGTAATTCTCCGGACGTGAAAAAGTAACAAGAGGGCCATGATGGCCCTATATCGCTCACCTGATTTAATAGAACTTCAATAGTTTTCAAAGTTTTTACTCTTTTTAGGCCAATACTTTTGGACAAGAAGATTTTTAAAGTTTTAACAATGCACATATAAGGAAAACAAGCTCCGCCCCCTGGCGACCATGTTTTTCAACGGATCAAAAATATTTGAACAATCTTCGTAAAGGGTGCCCCAAGGAACATTTGTGCAAAATAATTTTTAAATCGGGCCAGTACTTTTGGACAAGAAGATTTTTAAAGTTTTAACAATGCACATATAAGGAAAACAAGCTCCGCCCCCTGGCCGCCATGTTTTTCAACGGATTGGAAATATTTGTACAATCTTGGTAAAGGGTGCCCCAAGGAACATTTGTGCAAAATAATTTTTAAATCGGGCCAGTTCTTTTGGACAAAAAGATTTTTAAAGTTTCAACAATGCACATATAAGGAAAACTAGCTCCGCCCCATGGCGGCCATGCTTTTCAACGGATCAAAAATATTTGAACAATCTTGGTAAAGGGGTGCCCTAAGGAACATTTGTGCAAAATAATTTTCAAATTGGGCCAGTACTTTTGGACAAGAAGATTTTTAAAGTTTTAACAATGCACATATAAGGAAAACAAGCTCCGCCCCCTGGTGGCCATGTTTTTCAACGGATCAAAAATATTTGAACAATCTTGGTAAAGGGTGCACCAAGGAACATTTGTGCAAAATTATTTTCAAATCGGCCCAGTACTTTTGGACAAGAAGATTTTTCAAAGTTTAAACAATGCACATATAAGGAAAACAGGCTCCGCCCCCTGGCGGCCATGTTTTTCAACGGATTGGAAATATTTGAACAATCTTGGTTAAGAGTGTCCCAAGGAACATTTGTGAAAAATAATTTTCAAATCGAGCCAGTACTTTTGGACAAGAAGATTTTTAAAGTTTTAACAATGCACATATAAGGAAAATAAGCTCCGCCCCCTGGTGGCCATGTTTTTTAACGGATCGGAAATATTTGAACAATCTTGGTAGAGGGTACCCCAAGGAACATTTGTGCAAAATAATTTTCAAATCGGGCCAGTACTTTTGGACAAGAAATTTTTTTAAGATTTGGCAATTTTCCCCTTTTCTGATGCCGCAGCAACCAAAGTTCTACTTGGAATTAATTTCTTTGAACAACTTTGAAAGAGGACTACCTAAGGACCTGTGAAGTTATTTTGAAATCTGTCCATTGGTTTAGTAGGAGAAGTCATTTGTAGGAAATTGTTAACAGACGCCGACGACGACGGACGGTGAGTGATCACAAAGCTCACTTCGTGCTTAGGTGAGCTAACAAAGGGCAATGACTCTGTATTTAGGTAAAATAGAGTAAAACTGTTATGGTTCTTGTACACCACACTTCCTCTCAATGTGTTGTATCATCGTATAAAGTTTTATTAAATTCCAACAATTAGTTTTAAAGTTATGCTCCGGACAAGACTCTACGAACAACTAGAATGGAGTGCTCCCTGGAGCACGTGTGTCACCTGCTGGGGCCTTGTCAGAAAATTTAAATTTTTGACAGAAAAGGGGCAAGAAAAAGTAACAAAGGGCAATAAAAACTAAAATAGAGTTATGGTTCCTGTACACCACACTTCCTCTCAATGTGTTGTATCATCATATAAAGTTTTATTAAATTCCAACAATTAGTTTTAAAGTTGTGCTCCGGACAAGGAAAATCGCAATGGACCAACTGACCGACCAACCACAGGATGACTCCAATATACCCCCTAAACTTCATTTATCGGGGGTATAATTATATAGTTTTATACCTTCACCTGATCTTACATAAAGTTACAAAAGTAAATATTTCAATCATAATGATTGCTTTACCATTTATATAAATATGACATAAAATACAGCTATAATGAGAAATTAAGATTGAAAAGTGATGACAGATATGGGGTATTTTACATAATTGATCTCATTTCATTCTTTTACCACATGTAACTAAATTTCTTTTCTAAAAACAAAAAATATTCAAGTTATTATTTAAAGTAAAAAAATACATATTTGTAAAATAATACTGATATGCCTGTTATAAAGAAGTGTTTATCTGAAAAGTTTATATTGAAGAGTTGGAAATGTGCAAAAATGAGCTTTAATGACAAAATAATATTTCCATTTTTAAAACGACATATTTTGGAACTTTTCCTGAATTATTTCAGCATATTCATATTTTCGGACCCACAAGGGACAGTCCCGTTAACCCTTTCCCACTTGCAGAAGCATTCAGACGCATTTGCAGCAGAAGACATAAAAACAATGTGACAAAAGAAGAAATTGCTCAAAACAAGCAATTTCTCCTTTACCACAATGTTTTCAACTCTATTTAATAGTAAAACTCAATAAGTTTTGAAAGTCGGCTGCTGCAGAGTTGTTGTATGTGGGAAAGGGTTAATATCCCACTGAGAGAACTGCCATTTACCATTGTTATTTGTTCCAATATTCCCAATTTCTGCTGGTTCTGCGAGATTGATCTCTGTCACAGTAATCATTCTCATGTTCTGTACCAATGGCTGAGCTATTAAAGAAAGAAATCATTAACTGTAAGTCTTACTTTTCTTCTCAGTCATTATTTTTCTTTTTCCAAATCTAATCTTATCAGCGAGACTTATCTTTCTTTTTTCTTCATTGCAAATTCAATTCATGAATAAATATTTTGCCATCAAGAGAATTTTGTAATTTATAAATGAAAACATTAATTATATTATATTACACATTCATTTTTTTTAAATTTCTGCTCCTTGTGAAAAACAAGAGGGCCATGAGGCCCTGGAATGGCTCACCTGAGAATGAGCTATTTAAGACATAACTCTTTCAGGCTTCAGCGCCAATGGCAATATCATCAAGACAAACTTTCTGACAAAATTTCAAGCTGCTCAAGTCAAAATTGCGATCTCTATTGTGTTGATTGTTCTACAATTTGGCCTAGTGACTTAGTTGTTGACCTGACCTGACCCATATTCAAACTTACCCTAGATATCATCAAGACAAATATTCTGACAAAGTTTCAACATGCTCAAGCCAAACATGTGGCTTCCAGAGTGTTAACAAGATTTCCCTTAAGTTTGGCCTAGTGACCTAGTTTTTGACATGACATGACCCATATTCGAACTTGGCCTAGATATTACCAGGACAAACTTTCTGATAAAGTTTCAACATGCTCAAGTTTAAAATGCTGCTTCAAGACTGTTAACAAGATTTTCCTTAAATTTAGCCAAGTGACCTAGTTTTTGACCTGACATGCCTATTCAAACTTGGCCTAGATATCACTTAGACAAACTATCTGACAAAGTTTCAACATGCTCAAGTTTAAAATGTAGCTTCCAGAGTGTTAACAAGATTTTCCTTCAATTTGGCCTAGTGACCTAGATATTGATCCGACATGACCTATATTCAAACTTGGCCTGTTATAAAGAAGTGTTTATCTGAAAAGTTTATTTTGAAGAGTTGGAAATGTGCAAAAATGAGCTTTAATGACAAAATAATATTTCCATTTTTAAAACGACATATTTTGGAAACAAGAGGGCCATGATGGCCCTTGAATCGCTCACCTGTTGTTTTTTTTTTTTCACTTCAGCTATGTAAGCCCCGCCCCCTGGCAGCCATAGTTTCCGACCAATCAACTTGGCTTGAAGGAATCTGATAGAGGGTCACCCTAGGAACATTTCTACAAAATTATTTGAAAATAGGCCAGATACTTTTGGAGGAGAAGATTTTTTAAGTTTTCACTATAGCCATATAATGCAAAATAGCCCTGCTCACCGGCGGCCATGTTTTTCGACCAATCAACATGGCTTGAAGAAATCTGGTAGAGGGTCATCCAAGGAACATTTCTACAAAATTATTTGAAAATCTGCCAAGCAGTTTGGGAGATGAAGAATTTTGAAGTTTTTTTCATTTCGTTGCCATGGAAACCAGAATTCTGCATGGATCCCAAAAATTTGAAGGAATTCTGGTGAGGTCATTGAGAGGATGCTTTCTGTGAAGTTTCATCCCAATTGACCCACTGGTTACTGAGGAGAAGATGTTGAAGATTTTTTTAGGTTTTCACTTTGGCCATATAAAGCAAAATAGCCCCCGCCCCCTGGCGGCCATGTTTTTCGACCATTCAACATGGCTTGAAGGAATCTGATAGAGGATCACCCAAGGAACATTTCTACAAAATTATTTGAAAATCGGCCTGACACTTCTGGTGGAGAAGATTTTTTAAGTTTTCACTATAGCCATATAAGGCAAAATAGCCTCGCCCCACCCCCCCCTGGCGGCCATGTTTTTCGACCAATCAACACGGCTTGAAGGAATCTGATAGAGGGTTATCCAAGGAACATTTCTACAAAATTATTTGAAAATCTGCCAAGCAGTTTGGGAGAAGAAGAATTTTGAAGTTTTTTTCGTTTCGTTGCCATGGAAACCAGAATTTTTCATGGATCCCAAAAATTTGAAGGAATTCTGGTGAGGTCATTGAGAGGATGCTTTCTGTGAAGTTTCATCCAAATTGACCCTATGGTTACTGAGGAGAAGAAGTTGACGCACAACGCACGCCGGACAAAAGGCGATCACAATAACTCACCTTGAGCATAGCTCAGGTGAGCTAAAAAAATAATCACTCTTACAACTTTTCCGTAATTATTTCAGCATATTCATATTTCCGGACCCACAAGGGACAGTCCCGTTAACCCTTTCCCACTTGCAGAAGCATTCAGACGCATTTGCAGCAGAAGACTTATAAAAACAATGTGACAAAAGAAGAAATTGCTCAAAACAAGCAATTTCTCCTTTACCACAATGTTTTCAACTCTATTTAATAGTAAAACACTTGATTTATTGAGATTTTTCATGTTTTTGTCAATAAGTTTTGAAAGTCGGCTGCTGCAGAGTTGTTGTATGTGGGAAAGGGTTAATATCCCACTGAGAGAACTGCCATTTACCATTGTTATTTGTTCCAATATTCCCAAATTCTGCTGGTCCTGCGAGATTGATCACTGTCACAGTACTCATACTCATGTTCTGTACAAATGGCTGAGCTATTAAAAAAAGAAATCATTAACTGTAAGTCTTACTTTTCTTCTCAGTCATTATTTTTCTTTTTCCAAATCTAATCTTATCAGCGAGACTTATCTTTCTTTTTTCTTCATTGCAAATTCAATTCATGAATAAATATTTTGCCATCAAGAGAATTTTGTAATTTATAAATGAAAACATTAATTATATTATATTACACATTCATTTTTTTAAATTTCTGCTCCTTGTGAAAAACAAGAGGGCCATGAGGCCCTGGAATGGCTCACCTGAGAATGGGCTATTTAAGACATAACTCTTTCAGCGCCAATGGCAATATCATCAAGACAAACTTTCTGACAAAATTTCCAGCTGCTCAAGTCAAAATTGCGATCTCTATTGTGTTGATTGTTCTACAATTTGGCCTAGTGACTTAGTTGTTGACCTGACCTGACCCATATTCGAACTTACCCTAGATATCATCAAGACAAATATTCTGACAAAGTTTCAACATGCTCAAGCCAAACATGTGGCTTCCAGAGTGTTAACAAGATTTCCCTTAAGTTTGGCCTAGTGACCTAGTTTTTGACATGACATGACCCATATTCGAACTTGGCCTAGATATTACCAGGACAAACTTTCTGATAAAGTTTCAACATGCTCAAGTTTAAAATGCTGCTTCAAGACTGTTAACAAGATTTTCCTTAAATTTAGCCTAGTGACCTAGTTTTTGACCTGACATGCCTATTCGAACTTGGCCTAGATATCACTTAGACAAACTTTCTGACAAAGTTTCAACATGCTCAAGTTTAAAATGTAGCTTCCAGAGTGTTAACAAGATTTTCCTTCAATTTGGCCTAGTGACCTAAATATTGATCCGACATGACCTATATTCAAACTTGGCCTAGATATCACTAAGACAAATTTTCTGACAAAGTTTCAACATGCTCAAGCCAAAGATGTGGCTTCCAGAGTGTTAACAAGATTTTTCTTAAATTTGGCCTTGTGACCTAGATTTTGACCAGGCATGACCCATATTCGAACTTGGGCTAGATAATATCAAGACAAACTTTCTGACAAAGTTTCAACATGCTCAAGTTTAAAATGCGGCTTCAAGAGTGTTAACAAGATTTTCCTTAAATTTGGCCTAGTTACCTAGTTTTTGACCCAACATGACCCAGTTTTGAACTTGGCCTAGATTTGATGGAGATATATGTTCTGATAAACTTTCATGAAGATTGGATGTAAAATGTTACCAGTAAAGTGTTAACAAGCAAGCCGACGAACGACGGACAAAAGGTGATCACAAAAACTCACCTTGAGCACTTTGTGCTCTGGTGAGCTAATAAGCAGTATAAACAGCAATGATCACATTGGCAACAACCAAATTCATGAAATTTATATCCGCCGCTTGCAGGAAATATTGAAGGAATAAAGTCCGCCGAAATTGACGATCGAACTTGGCCTAGCTATTAAGGCATTTAACCTGGTTACTAAGTTTGAAAACAAGAGGGCCATGATGGCCCTGGATCGCTCACCTGATTTATTTTTTTCAATTTAACTATATAAGCCCCGCCCCCTGGCGGCCATAGTTTCCGACCAATCAACTTGGCTTGAAGGAATCTGATAGAGGGTCACCCTAGAAACATTTCTACAAAATTATTTGAAAATCAGCCGGACACTTTTGGAGGAGAAGATTTTTTAAGTTTTCACTATAGCCATATAAGGCAAAATAGCCTTGTCCACTGGCGGCCATGTTTTTTGACCAATCAACATGGCTTGAAGGAATCTGAAAATGGGTCACTTAGGAAACATTTCTACAAAATTATTTGAAAATCGGCCTGACACTTTCAGAGAAGAAGATATTTTAAGTTTTCACTATGGCCATATAAGGCAAAATAGCCCCGCCCCCCCTGGGGGCCATGTTTTTCGACCAATCAACATGGCTTGAAGGAATCTGATAGAGGGTCACCCAAGGATCATTTCTACAAAATAATTTGAAAATCGGCCTGACACTTTGGGAGGAGAAGATTTTTAAGAATTTTGAAGTTTTTTTCATTTCGTTGCCATGGAAACCAGAATTCTGCATGGATCCCAAAAATGTTAAGGAATTCTGGTGAGGACATTGCGAGGATGCTTTCTGTGAAGTTTCATCCCAGTTGACCCACCGGTTACAGAGGAGAAAATGTTGACGGACGACGGACATAGGGCGATCACAATAACTCACCCTGAGCACTTCGTGCACAGGTGAGCTAAAAACAGTTCACATTTGTGGCAGTTATTGCACGGAAACAGCATGAAACGACATTTTGTGTTAAATAAGGGGCCATAACTCCACTAAATAAAGTCCGCCGAAAGTGATGATCGAACTTGGCCTAGCCCTTAAGGCATTTAACCTTGTTACCAAGTTTGAAAAAAAAACGGTTCACATTTGTGGCAGTTATTGCACGGAAACAGCAAGAAACGACTTTTTTTGTTAAATAAAGGGCCATAACTCCACCAAATATAGTCCGCGGAAAGTGACGATCGAACTTGGCCTAGCCCTTAAGGCATTTAACCTTGTTACCAAGTTTGAAAAAAAGAAATTCACATTTGTGGCAGTTATTGCACGGAAACAGCATGAAACGACATTTTGTGTTAAATAAGGGGCCATAACTCCACTAAATAAAGTCCGCGGAAAGTGACGATCGAACTTGGCCTAGCCCTTAAGGCATTTAACCTTGTTACCAAGTTTGAAAAAAAAAAATTCACATTTGTGGCAGTTATTGCACGGAAACAGCATGAAACGACATTTTGTGTTAAATAAGGGGCCATAACTCAACTAAATAAAGTCCGCGGAAAGTGACGATCGAACTTGGCCTAGCCCTTAAGGCATTTAACCTTGTTACCAAGTTTGAAAAAAAAAAATTCACATTTGTGGCAGTTATTGCACGGAAACAGCATGAAACGACATTTTGTGTTAAATAAGGGGCCATAACTCCACTAAATAAAGTCCGCCGAAAGTGACGATCAAACTTGGCCTAGCCCTTAAGGCATTTAACCTTATTACCAAGTTTGAAAAAAAAACAGTTCATATTTGTGGCAGTTATTGCACGGAAACGAAGTGTGACAGACAGACAGACGGACAAACCGAAATTAATAACCCCCCTTTTTTTCTTCGAAAAAGCGGGGGATAATAAAAGACATATACCTTAGAGATCTCTTAACCCGACAATTATGCAGCAGATGACTTTAAACATATTTTGTAAACAAGAGGCCCATGAGGGCCTATGCTCTACTGGTATGGTTCTTTGGTCATTTTCAATCCAGAGCATGTATGTATGGTGAAGATCGGATAGTAAATGGAGGCTCTTTTGTGTTCACAAGCTGTATTATAGCAATTTTTACAATTTCATGGGCCATAATCCAGTCTTGCATGGGCGGATCTAGCTGGTTTTCAAAAGGAACCAAGCTCTCATCAATATTTAACTACTATCTAAGTTTGGTGAAGATCAGATAGTAAATGGAGCCTCTATTGTGTTCACATGCTCAATTATAGCAATTTGGACAATTTCAAGGGCCATAATCCGCATGGGCGGATCTGGCTGGTTTACGAAAGGAACCGAGCTCTCATGGATATCTTACTACTGTATAAGTTTGGTTGAGATACAATCAAAAGTGAAGACTGTATCATGTTAACAAGCTCTTTTATAGCAATTTTGACCATTTCAAGGGCCATAATCCAGTCATGCATGGGCAGATCTGGCTGGTTTTCGAAAGGAACCGAGCTCTCATGGATATCTAACTACTATATAAGTTTGGTTCAGATACAATCAAACGTGAAGACTGTATCGTGTTAACAAGCTCTTTTATAGCAATTTTGACCATTTCAAGGGCCATAATCCAGTCATGCATGGGCGGATCTGGCTGGTTTTCGAAAGGAACCGAGCTCTCATGGATATCTTACTACTGTATAAGTTTGGTTGAGATACAATCAAAAGTGAAGACTGTATCATGTTAACAAGCTCTTTTATAGCAATTTTGACCATTTCAAGGGCCATAATCCAGTCATGCATGGGCAGATCTGGCTGGTTTTCGAAAGGAACCGAGCTCTCATGGATATCTAACTACTATATAACTTTGGTTCAGATACAATCAAACGTGAAGACTGTATCGTGTTAACAAGCTCTTTTATAGCAATTTTGACCATTTCAAGGGCCATAATCCAGTCATGCATGGGCGGATCTGGCTGGTTTTCGAAAGGAACCGAGCTCTCATAGATATCTAACTACTGTATAAGTTTGGTTGAGATACAATTAAAAGTGAAGACTGTATCGTGTTAACAAGCTCTTTTATAGCAATTTTGACCATTTCAAGGGCCATAATCCAGTCATGCATGGGCGGATCTGGCTGGTTTTCAAAAGGAACCGAGCTCTCATGGATATCTAACTACTGTATAAGTTTGGTTGAGATACAATCAAAAGTGAAGACTGTATCGTGTTAACAAGAAATTGTTTACGGACGGACGCACGCACGGACGCACGCACGGACGACGGACAAATCGCCACGACATAAGCCCTTCTGGCCTTTGGCCAGTAGAGCTAAAAAATGGAAAATCTCTATAACTGAATGGATAACCTATGACTAAAAGTAGAAAACATTGTGGCAAAAGGAGAAATTGCACGTATTGAGCAATTTCTTCTTTTGTCACTATGTTTTCAAATAGCTGTCTGCTGCAGAGGCGTCAGAAAGCATTTATATGAGGGAAAGGGTTAAACTGGTACCAATGTTCTTCTTTTCTAACGATGTTTTCCACTCTATTCAATAATTTAACTTCCATTTATGGGGATTTTCTATACATTTGCCTAGATGTTTTTGAAATTTTCTGTTGGGGATTTGTTGAATGGAGAAAGAGTTAAAAATCAAAAAAGAAACTTCTAAAGAAAAATTCATTTCTGGTCACTGTTGTCAACTTACAGCAATTTTGATATTTTTGCCTTGATGTTTTCAAGTTGTTTGCTGTAGATGTGTTGTATGATTTTTAAAATTACTTTCATAAAATCAACACTTACTAGCAGTTCCAAATCCTCCAGATGTTCCGAAACCCCCTGCATAACTAGCATTCTGAGTAGCTGGAGTACTGAATCCAAACCCTGTGGTAGAACCTGGTTGTTTTTCTTTCCTGTTGGCTATATAGTCTTCTACCCGCAATTCCTGAAAACATTTACATATCAACTTTATAGCTGGAATAAGTAGGAGTAAACTGGTATATTCCACTAAACACCTTTACCATGACCCAACCAAACCCTTTATTGTTGATGGTAAAAAAGAACCGCCCCACATATTTCAGTCATATTTCAGCAGCCAGATCACCTAACAAGCGTTTCCTGGCTTTATAGCACCGATTATCGGCACAACATTCTTTCCCAGGTAAATGGCTACCTGATGCTTCTTGGCAAGTCATTGTGACTAGCATCATTCATATTTTCCCAATGGGATAAATAGTTAATTTGGAAGGTAGGTAATTGTCTGGGAAGATTGCCATGAGTACTCTTGTTCACTCTTTAAAAGTGAACTGGCTGCAATATAAAACAAGACATGGAAATTCCATGAAACCAGGTTTTCTATAATGGAAGGTGTTTGATTAAGAACTAACAGATCTGTCAAATCTTTCTGTTAATAGTTAATCAAAGCTAGTAATTCAAGTAACAGGGAATATTTCTATTGATGAATAATCATAATTACTTTGTCAATTAAATATATCACAATTTTATCTAACAAATATCAGTTCAATACAGTCAATTGTGTGTTGATGGCCTCATTTATTCAGAACATATAATAGATAACAGATATTAAGCAAACATTTGTTGTAAGCAGCCACATTTTAGGATCCCTAATGCCAGGTTGATAATCAGTGATCTGCCTTAACCCTTTACTTGATAGTAACGCGTTTATGCCTTTGCAAACAGACTAGATCCAGGGCCGGAGGTTATGAAACTTACTCAATTTGAGCATGTAATAGAAATATTGTTGTTGAAGTTAGATGCTTGAGTTACAAGTTTATGAAATATGCTCATTGCAAAATAGGGTGAAATTACAAACCAACGATGAGAATAAAATCCATGTTTGGAGTTTGTCGCCATGGTTACGAAGCATTTTTAGTTTGAGCATGCTGCTTAAACTAAACAAGAGGGTCATGATGGCCCTATATCGCTCACCTGATTTAATAGAACTTCAATAGTTTTCACTCTTTTTAGGCCAATACTTTTGGACAAGAAGATTTTTAAAGTTTTAACAATGCACATATAAGGAAAACAAGCTCCGCCCCTGGCGGCCATGTTTTTCAACGGATCAAAAATATTTAAACAATCTTGGTAAAGGGTGCCCCAAGGAACATTTGTGCAAAATAATTTTTAAATCGGGCCAGTACTTTTGGACAAGAAGATTTTTAAAGTTTTAACAATGCACATATAAGGAAAACAAGCTCCGCCCCCTTGGTAAAGGGTGCCCTAAGGAACATTTGTGCAAAATAATTTTCAAATTAGGCCATTACTTTTGGACAAGAAGATTTTTAAAGTTTTAACAATGCACATATAAGGAAAAAAAGCTCCGCCCCCCTGTCGGCCATGTTTTTCAACGGATCAAAAATATTTGAACAATCTTGGTAAAGGGTGCACCAAGGAACATTTGTGCAAAATTATTTTCAAATCGGCCCAGTACTTTTGGACAAGAAGATTTTTTAAGATTTGGTAATTTTTAACAATGCACATATAAGGAAAACAGGCTCCGCCCCCTGGCGGCCATGTTTTTCAACGGATTGGAAATATTTGAACAATCTTGGTAAAGAGATTCCCAAGGAACATTTGTGAAAAATAATTTTCAAATCGCGCCATTACTTTTGGACAAGAAGATTTTTAAAGTTTTAACAATGCACATATAAGGAAAACAGGCTTCGCCCCCCTGGCGGCCATGTTTTTCAACTTATTGGAAATATTTGAACATTTTTAAAGTTTTAACAATGCACATATAAGGAAAACAAGCTCCGCCCCCTTGGTAAAGGGTGCCCTAAGGAACATTTGTGCAAAATAATTTTCAAATTGGGCCATTACTTTTGGACAAGAAGATTTTTAAAGTTTTAACAATGCACATATAAGGAAAAAAAGCTCCGCCCCCTGGCGGCCATGTTTTTCAACGGATCAAAAATATTTGAACAATCTTGGTAAAGGGTGCACCAAGGAACATTTGTGCAAAATTATTTTCAAATCGGCCCAGTACTTTTGGACAAGAAGATTTTTTAAGATTTGGTAATTTTTAACAATGCACATATAAGGAAAACAGGCTCCGCCCCCTGGCGGCCATGTTTTTCAACGGATTGGAAATATTTGAACAATCTTGGTAAAGAGATTCCCAAGGAACATTTGTGCAAAATATTTTCAAATCGGGCCATTACTTTTGGACAAGAAGATTTTTAAAGTTTTAACAATGCACATATAAGGAAAACAGGCTCCGCCCCCTGGCGGCCATGTTTTTCAACGTATTGGAAATATTTGAACAATCTTGGTAAAGAGTGTCCCAAGGAACATTTGTGCAAAATAATTATCAAATCAGGCCAGTACTTTTGGACAAGAAGATTTTTAAAGTTTTAACAATGCACATATAAGGAAAATAAGCTCCGCCCCCTGACGGCCATGTTTTTCAATGGATCGGAAATATTTGAACAATGTTGGTAGAGGGTACCCCAAGGAACATTTGTGCAAAATAATTTTCAAATCGGGCCAGTACTTTTGGACAAGAAGTTTTTTTAAGATTTGGCAATTTTTCCCTTTTCTGATGCCGCAGCAACCAAAGTTCTACTTGGAATTAATTTCTTTGAACAACTTTGAAAGAGGACTACCTAAGGACCATTCCTGTGAAGTTATTTTGAAATCTGTTCATTGGTTTAGTAGGTGAAGTCATTTGAAGGAAATTGTTAACAGACGCCTCCGACGACGACGACGGACGGTGAGTGATCACAAAAGCTCACCTTGCACTTTGTGCTTAGGTGATCTAAAAAGCTCTGTAAGCTTGAGGACAAAGTTTGGGGGAAAAAAAAAAATCTACTTTTAATTTGTAACTGAAATCTACTTTGCAATGGGCCAATTTCCTAGCCTTGTCATCTAAGCGTGTAACTACAATAGTAACTAGAGGTTGTTTTTGGGAAAAACGTATGTCTCCCCCAAGGGGTATTTGTCTGGCTGACTGTATTTTGTCAGTTAGTGATTTATGTAGTGTACAGAGTACATGTATATGATAAAATATCCTGTTTAACTTTTAATAGATATCTTGTGATTAAACTAATTACCTGTAATGATGCCTTGAATTATGTCTTTATAGATCAGCGATGTTAATATTGGCATAAGTCATTGAATGGTAACTGTAGTAAGTTGGCACTGTCCCAGATTGTACAACATTTAAATGTTTGACATAAATATGGTGACTGCTGTGTAGTTTAATATAAATGTGGTAAAGGGGTTGTGAGATGAAGGCCGGACAAGAATGAAATGGCAATTTTAAACAAGAGGGCCATGATGGCCCTGGAATCGCTCACCTGATTTTTTTTTTTTTCACTTTAGCTATATAAGCCCCGCCCCCTGGCAGCCATAGTTTCCGACCTTGTAATCAATAGTAATCAACTTGGTTTGAAGGAATCTGATAGAGGGTCAACCTAGGAACATTTCTACAAAATTATTTGAAAATCGGCCCGACACTTTTGGAGGAGAAGATTTTTTAAGTTTTCACTATAGCCATATAATGCAAAATAGCCCTGCCCACTGGAGGCCATGTTTTTTGAACAATCAACATGGCTTGAAGGAATCTGAAAGTGGGTCATCCAAGGAACATTTCTACAAAATTATTTGAAAATCGGCCTGACACTTTCGGAGAAGAAGATTCTTTAAGTTTTCACTATGGTAATATAAGGCAAAATAGCTGAAGCAAACATTGCGGCCTCTGGAGTGTTAACGAGATTTTCCTTCAATTTGACCTAGTGACCTACTTTTTGACCCGACGTGACCCATGTTCGAACTTGACCTACATATCATCAAGACAAACATTCTGATAAAGTTTCAACATGCTCAAGTTGAAAATGTGGCCTCCAGAGTATTAACAAGATTTCCCTTCAATTCGACCTAGTGACCTAGTTTTTGACCTCATATGGCCCGGTTTCGAACTTGTCCAACATTTTATGGAGATGAACGTTCTGATAAACTTTCATGAAGATTGGATGCAAAATGTAGCCTGTAGAGTGTTAACAAGCTCAAATGTTGACGACGGACGACGCCGGACAAAATGTGATCACAATAGCTCACCTTGCACTTCGTGCATAGGTGAGCTAAAAAGGGCAATAACTCAACCAAAATTAGGTCAAATTAGGCGCCCTCGTAATATGCGCAACTAGACGTTGTACCGATGACTCCTGTGAAGTTTCATAGAAATGTGGCCAAGGGGTTGTGAGATGAAGGCCGGACTAGAATGAAATGGCAATTTAAACAAGAGGGCCATGAGGCCCTGGAATCGCTCACCTGAGAATGGGCTATTTAAGACATAACTTTCTCATGCTCAAGCCAAACATGTGGCTTCCAGAGTGTTAACAAGATTTCCCTTAAATTTGGTCTAGTGACCTAGTTTTTGACATGACATGACCCATATTCGAACTTGGCCTAGATATCATCAGGACAAACTTTCTGATAAAGTTTCAACATGCTCAAGTTTAAAATGAGGCTTCAAGAGTGTTAACAAGATTTTCCTTAAATTTGGCCTAGTGACCTAGTTTTTGACCCGACATGACTCATATTCGAACTTGGCCTAGCTATTAGTTATTCTGACAAAGTTTCAACATGCTCAAGCCAGAAATGTGGCTTCTAGAGTGTAATCAAGATTTTCCTTAAATTTGACCTAGTGACCTAGTTTTTGACCGGACATGACCCATATTCGAACTTGGCCTAGATATCAAAAGACAAACTTTCTAATAAAGTTTCAACATGCTCAAGTTTAAAATGTGGCTTCCAGAGTGTTAACAAGATTTTACTTCAATTTGGCCTAGTGACCTACTTTTTGACCGGACATGACCCATATTCGAACTTGGCCTAGATATCATCAAGACAAACTTTCCGACAAAGTTTCAATATGGTCATGTTTAGAATGTGGCTTCCAGAGTGTTAACAAGATTTTCCTTCAATTTGGCCTATTGACCTAGTTTTTGACCCGACATGACCTATATTCGAACTTGGCCTAGATATCACTATGACAAACATTCTGACAAAGTTTCAACATGCTCAAACCAAAAATGCGGCTTCAGGAGTGTTAACAAGATTTTCCTTAAAGTTGACCTAGTGACCTAGCTTTTGACCCGACATGACCTATTTTCGAACTTGGCCTAGATATCACTAAGACAAACATTCAGACAAAGTTTCATAATGCTCAAACCAAAAATGCGGCTTCAGGAGTGTTAACAAGATTTTCCTTAAATTTGACCTAGTGACCTAGATTTTGACCCGACATGACCTATTTTCGAACTTGGCCTAGATATCACTAAGACAAACATTCTGACAAAGTTTCAACATGCTCAAACCAAAAATGCGGCTTCAGGAGTGTTAACAAGATTTTCCTTAAATTTGACCTAGTGACCTAGCTTTTGACCCGACATGACCTATTTTCGAACTTGGACTAGATATCACTAAGACAAACATTCTGAAAAAGTTTCAACATGCTCAAGCAAAAAATGCGGCTTCAGGAGTGTTAACAAGATTTTCCTTAAATTTGACCTAGTGACCTAGATTTTGACCCCACATGACCCAGTTTCGAACTTGGCCTAGAGTTGATCGAGATATATGTTCTGATAAACTTTTATAAAGATTGGATGCAAAATGTTGCCTCTAGTGAATTAACAAGCAAATGTTGACGATGGACGACGAACGACGGACAAAAGGCGATCACAATAACTCACCTCGAGCACTATGTGCTCTGGTGAGCTAAAAAAGGGCAATAACTCATCCAAAAGTAGGTCAAATTAAACGCCCTCGTAATATGCGCAACAAGACATTGTACCGATGACTGCTGTGAAGTTTCATAGAAATGTGGCCTAGGGGTTGTGAGATAAAGGCCGGACAAGAAATGTGGACGTACAGACAGACAGACAAATTTAAAAAAAAGGGCAATAACTCATCCAAAAGTAGGTCAAATTAAACGCCCTCGTAATATGCGCAACAACACATTGTACCGATGACTCCTGTGAAGTTTCATAGAAATGTGGCCAAGGGGTTGTGAGATAAAGGCCGGACAAGAAATGTGGACGTACAGACAGCGCAGGCAAAAGCAATATGTCTCCTCCGGAGGGGGGAGACATAATAATTATGTTAACATGCTCAAATTGAGTAAATGTTATGACCTCGGACCCAGATCAGACATTGTGCATATGACACAGCGTCTTGATATGGTGTATATCTGTTCCAAGCTATTTGAAAATATCTCTATGGATGAAAAAGTTATTGTCCGGACAAGAAAAGTTAAACTGATGTCTATTTGTTGTCACTGTGACCTTGACCTTGAAGCTACAGACAAAAGTTTTGCATGTGACACATCATATTGATATAGTTCATATTTGTTATTTGAAAATATCTCTATGCATGACACAGCTATGGTCCGGACAAGAAAAGTTCAATTAAAGTCTATTTCTTATCACTGTGACCTTGACCTTGTATCTACAGATTTTCTTTTTGCATTTGGCACATCGTCTTGATATGGTGCATGTTTGTGCCAAGTTATTTGAAAATATCTCTATGCATGACAAAGTTATGGTCCAGACAAGAAAAGTTCAATTAAAGTCTATTTCTTATCAATGTGACCTTGACCTTCAATCTACACAATTTTTTTTTGCATTTGGCACATCGTCTTGATATGGTGCATGTTTGTGCCAGGTTATTTGAAAATATCTCTATGCATGGCAAAGTTATGGTCCGGACAAGGAAAGTTGACGCCCGCCCGCCGACTTCGCCAAACTAATAACCAGATTTTTCCTTTGAAAAACCTGGTTAAAAAATATCCATTGAAATCGATATTAAACTCAAATCAATTGACCAAAATAAAAGGTTAAAAATGGAATAAAGAAAAGAAATTTGCCCCTTATATTATGAAAAGTCTCTATAAATGCAAGTACAACTAGAACTAGAATTGTTTTTTTCAAACAAGAGGGCCATGATGGCCCTGGATCGCTCACCTTAACTATACAATGTGTTGCAATGCAAAACACATCAAGACAATTATTCTGAATGCAACCTCCAGTGTTAACAAGATTTTCCTTCATTTTGCCTAGTGATCTATATTTTTATTCCTGATATGACCCATATTCCAGCATGGACTAGATATCATGAAGACAACATTCTGACAAATTTTTAACTTGCTCAAAGTAAAAATGCGGCCTTCGGAGTTAGAACAATATTTTCCTTTATTGACCTTGTTTCTGACCCAATATGACCCATATTCGAACTTGACCTAGATATAATCCAGACAAACATTCTGACCAAATTTCAAGATGCTGAAGCAAAAAATGCGCCATTCAAAGTGTTAACAAGATTTTCCTTCAATTCGGCCTATTGACCTAGTTTATGACCCAATATGACTCATATTCTAACTTGACCTAGACAAACATTCTGACAAAATTTCAAACTGCTGAAGCAAACATTGCGGCCTCTGGAGTGTTAACAAGATTTTCCTTCAATTTGACCTAGTGACCTACTTTTTGACCCGACATGACCCATGTTCAAACTTGACCTACATATCATCAAGACAAACATTCTGATAAAGTTTCAACATGCTCAAGTTGAAAACGTGGCCTCTAGGGTGTTAACAAGATTACCTTTCAATTTGGCCTAGTGACCTAGTTTTTGACCCGGCATGACTTTTATTCAAACTTGACCTAGATATCATTCAGCTAAACATCCTGACCAAATTTCAAGCTGCTGAAAATGCGGCTTCTACAGTGTTAACAAGATTTCCCTTAAATTTGGCCTTGTGACCTAGGTTTTGACCCGACATGACCCATGTTTAAACTCGACCTACATATCATCAAGACAAACATTCTAATACAGTTTCAACATGCTCAAGTTGAAAATGTGGCCTTCAGAGTGTTAACAAGATTTCCCTTCAATTTGACCTAGTGACTAGTTTTTGACCTCATATGGCCCAGTTTCGAACTTGTCCAAGATTTGATGGAGATGAATGTTCTGATAAACTTTCATAAGGATTGGATGCAAAATGTAGCCTGTAGAGTGTTAACAAGCTCAAATGTATCATGCATAGGTGAGCTAAAAACAGATGTCTCCCCCTCAAATATCTGTCAAAATCTCTCAAAACATTCCAACCTATAAAGCAGACAATGAGTTCTGCACATTGCCTTGATGAGGTGAACATTTGAACCAAGTTTCATGAAAATCCTTCAAGCCGTCTTGCAGATATGGAGCGGACATGAAGTAGAGCCTCAAACCTTTGACCTTCAAGCGTGACCTTGACCTTGAACTGGTATAGTCGAGACATGGTTTCTGCACATCGCCTTGATGAGGTGAACATTTGAGTCAATTTTTTTTAGAAATCCTTTAAGCCGTCTTGGAGATATGGAGCGGACACAAAATAAAGCCTCAAACCTTTGAACTTCAAGCGTGACCTTGAACTGGTATGGTCGAAACATGGTTTCTGCACATCGCCTTGAAGAGGTGAACATGTGACCCAAGTTTCATGAAAATCCTTCAAGCCGTCTTGGATATATGGAGCGGACACAAAATAAAGCCTCAAACCTTTGACCTTCAAGCATGACCTTGACCTTGAACCTGTATGGTCGAGACATGGGTTTTGTACATCGCCTTGATCCCAAGTTTCTTAGAAATTTTTCAAGTCGTCTTCGAGATATGGAGCAGACACGAAATAAAGCCTCAAACCTTTGACCTTCAAGCGTAACCTTGACCTTGACCCGGGATGGTCGAGACATGGGTTCTGCACATCGCCTTGATGAGGTGAACATTTGACC
Organism: Serripes groenlandicus; assembly: GCA_031761405.1. Classification (NCBI taxonomy): domain Eukaryota; kingdom Metazoa; phylum Mollusca; class Bivalvia; order Cardiida; family Cardiidae; genus Serripes; species Serripes groenlandicus. Next base: position 80,341,253 of record JASEVX010000006.1, read on the forward strand.
CAAGTTTCTTAGAAATCCTTCAAGGTGTCTTTGAGATATGGAGCGGAGACGAAATAAAGCCTCAAACCTTTGACCTTGAACCGGGATGGTCGAGACATGGGTTCTGCACATGGCCTTGATGAGGTGAACATGTGACACAAGTTTCATGAAAATTCTTCAAGCCGTCTTTGAGATATTGAGCGGACACGAAATAAAGCCTCAAACCTTTGACCTTCAAGCATGACCTTGACCTTGAACCGGTATGGTTGAGACATGGTTTCTGCACATCGTCTTGATGAGGTGAACAACTGACCCAAGTTTTATTAGAAATCCTTCAAGTCGTCTTGGAGATATGGAGCGGACACGATATAAAGCCTCAAACCTTTGACCTTCAAGTGTGACCTTGACCCGGGATGGTCGAGACATGGGTTCTGCACATCGCCTTGATGAGGTGAACATCTGACCCAAGTTTCATGAAAATCCTTCAAGCCGTCTTAGAGATATGGAGCGGACACAAAATAAAACCTTAAACCTTTGACCTTAAAGCGTGACCTTGACCTTGAACCGGGATGGTCGAGACATGGGTTCTGCACATCGCCTTGATGAGGTGAACATGTGACCCAAGTTTCATGAAAATCCTTCATGCCGTCTTGGAGATATGGAGCGGACACAATTTCTGACAGACAGACGGACAGACATAAAGAACAAAAACAATATATCTCCCCTATATACAGGGGGAGACATAACTATCACTGAAGATGTTAAATAACCCCAGCTTAATTGATTACTTAAAAACATTGTGGCAAAAGGAGAAATTGCTCATTATGAGCAATTTCATCTTTTACAACAATATTTTTGAAAGTCATCTGCTGCAGAGGTCTCAGGAAGCGTCTGTATGTGGTAAACAGTAATACTTACATCTAGACCTTTAGTCTCATACTGTTGCATGGCAGTTATACACTGATGCTTAGTCTGGATGTTAGTCGTAACTCCATTCTTCACCATTGTGTCCTGACCTTGTGGGGCGTCATATTTTAACACTGTTCCGCTCGCATTCTGTTGAGGTTGTCCAAATGCTGTAAGGTCAAATATGTAAGTTCATTTAAAAAATATTTATAAATGTATTTGAATTTTGGGAAATAAAACATGAAAATGAAAACTGAATTTAATTTCATACATAGTATAACAGCTGTATTGGAAAAGTCATCAATTGCTTACCCTGAAACACTTAAGCAGAATGTTGAACATTTTGCGGTAAAGATATATTTTCTCATATGCAATTCTACAATGCTTTTTTTAAATTTAAACGAGCTATCACTGAAGATGATAAATACCCCTAAACAGCACCTTGACCCACACCATAACTTAATAAGTAAAAGGGCCATAAAGTAACATGCAATTGTAACCCCTTTAGGATATGCACATCTCCTCTTGGTATAGAAGCTTCATGTACAATTTTATTGAATTCCACCCAGTGGTTTGTAAGATATAGGCTGGACAAAATATGACCGGCAGACAGACAGACAGCCCGACACAGTGACTCCTATATACCCCCTCTTCTTCGAAGGGTGTATAATTATTGTATCAAGTAATGTTGAAAAGCAGAAAAAACAAATTGAAAATATTTTCTGTGTGTTGTATATATAACATTTAAATTCAGAATAACGCACAGAAAACATGTACTGTACATTGTAAGAAAAATGACAATAAAGTGACACATTTGCAGAGAAATCTCGATTGTTGAATACTGCCTGTTCAAGTAAGAATCGAATTGTTAAAAATCTAAGGGGAAAATCCTTAAAAACACATCTCTTACGATATCTTAAGTCTGAAATTTCAATTTCAGATGAACTGTATTCTATTTATAGATTGTAAAGCTAGTATTTTGGACCGATTTGAATTTTTCAAGAAAATTATAACATTATATGACATTGCATATATATGGAATAGACTCCAAAACAAATAACAATATTTCACACTTTCAGTCATTTAAATATAAGCCTTCTGATGCACTTACCAAAGTAAAATTCATTCCGATATGAAGCCAAGAAATATTTTGGTTTATTTGGTCTTGAGGTGTAATATTATATTTAACCCTTTCCCACAGTGAAAGCAGCATACGCTTTTAAAAACATTGTGGCCAAAGGTGAAATCGCTCATGATGAGCAATTTCCTTTGTTTTACAATTAAGCCATCTTTTATTGAGATTTTTTCAGGTTTTTGTCACTAAGTTTTTTCAAAGTCGTCTGCTACAGATATGTGGGAAAGGGTTAATTAGTGAAAGGGAGCTTATGAGTTTAAACTTTATTTAAGACAAGAAATACGCGTAATTAAATGTCTCGCTGTCTCCTGCTTTGACTATCAATGCAAGTGTAAAATACAAAAAGTAAAACAAGAGGACCATGATGGTCCTATATCGCTCACCTGATTTAATCAAACTTAAAAAGTTTTCAGTGTTCTTTCCCCTATATGAGTCTATGAAAAACAAGTGATCCCCGGGGAGGGGTAATTTTTTACCCCAGGGCTATAATTTGAACAATCTTGGTAAAGGTCCACTAAATGATGCTACATACCAAATATGAAAGGCCTGGGGCCTCTACTTTTAGACAAGAAGTTTTTTTTAAGTTTTTTCTCTATATGAGTCTATGTAAAACAATAGACCCCAGGGGAGGGGTCATCTTTGACCCCAAGGCTATAATTTGAACAATCTTGGTAGAGGTTCGATAGATGATGCTACATACCAAATATCAAAGGCATGGCCCCTCTACTTTTAGACTAGAAGATTTCTAAAGAAGTTTTTCCCCTATATGAGTCTATGTTATACAAGTGACCCCCAGGGAGGGGTCATATTTTGACCCCAGGGCTATAATTTTAACAATCTTGGTAGAGGTTAACTAGATGATGCAACATACCAAATATCAAAGGCATGGGCCTTCTACTTTTAGACAAGAAGATTTTTAAAGTTTTTCCCCTATATGAGTCTATGTTAAACAAGTGACCCCCCCGGTGGGGTAATTTTTGACCCCAGGGCTATATTTGAACAATATTGGTAGAGGTCTACTAGATGATGCTACATACCAAATCTCAAAGGCATGGGCCTTCTACTTTTAGACAAGAAGATTTTTAAAGTTTTTCCCTTATATGAGTCTATGTTAAACAAGTGACCCCCGGGGAGGGGTCATTTTTGACCCCAGGGCTATAATTTGAACAATCTTGGTAGAGGTTCACTAGATGATGCTACATACCAAATATCAAAGGCATGGGCCTTCTACTTTTAGACAAGAAGATTTTTAAAGTTTTTCCCCTATATGAGTCGGGAGCCGGACAAAAGATCCCATGGACAAAAGATCCCATGCTATTTTTGGCAGGGTGGACAAAAGCTCCCACATCATGTTTACAGGGTGGACAAAAGATCCCATGCTATTTTTGGCAGGGTGGACAAAAGCTCCCACATCATGTTTACAGGGTGGACAAAAGATCCCACGTTATTTTAACAGGGTGGTCAAAAGCTCCCACATCATTTTGGCAGGGCGGACAAAAGATCCCACTTATATTGTATTATATATCAGTGAGTACTAAAGAGATTGAAATGAATAAACTATATGAATATATAATGCCTAGGCATTGAGCATATTATGGGTGTGAATTTCACGGTAAACAGCCGAAAGATGACTGAGAAAAATAAAACATTGAGCATATTATGGGTGTGAATTTCAAGGTAAACAGCCAATTAATGTTTTTTACAAATTCTAATTAGGTAATTAACTATGAAAGATGAAAGTTATCACCTGCTATTTTAAATGAAAATTAAAGGCAATCAAAGTTTAAATTGTGTTGTTGATTGAACTCTTTACATAAACTGTGAAAAATAAAACATTCAGATGCATATATATATGTATAAAACCATGACAAAATTACTCGCCAAATGGCATTAATGCAGAGCGCGAGGGTAAACAACGTCATAAAAGTCAAAGACAAATTGTCAAAAACGATATCATTGAGAATAATCAAGGAAGTATGAAGCTCTGCTTTCAAGGCTACTCTTATACTAAGAAAATATCAACCACTGAATCTATTCAGAAAGTATGGGATCTTTTGTCCACCCTGTCAAAATGGTGTGGGAACTTTTGTCCACCCTGTTAAAAGAACATGGGATCTTTTGTCCACCCTGTTAAAAGAACATGGGATCTTTTGTCCACCCTGTTAAAAGAACATGGGATCTTTTGTCCACCCTGTTAAAATGATATGGGACCTTATGTCCACCCTGTCAAAAATAGCATGGGAGCTTTTGTCCATGGGATCTTTTGTCCTGTATTCATATGAGTCTGTTTAACAAGTGACCCCCGGGCTATAATTTGAACAATCTTGGTAGAGGTTCACTAGATGATGCTACATACCAAATATCAAAGGCATGGGCCTTCTACTTTCAGACAAGAAGATTGTTTAAGTTTTGGTTTATTTCCCTTTTTTTGTTGCCGTGGCAGCCAAAGTTCTGCATGGAATAGAATTTTTTGAACAAGTTTGAAAGAGATCCACCCAAGGAACATTCCTGTAAAATTATTTTGAATTTGGTTAATTGGTGTAGGAAGAGAAGTCGTTTGTAGGAAAATGTGAACGGACGGACGATCACAAAAGCTCACCTTGCACTTCGTGCATTGGTTAGCTAACAAGACATGGAAATTCCATGAAACCAGGTTTTCTATAATGGAAGGTGTTTAATTAAGAATTAACAGATCTGTCAAATCTTTCTGTTAATAGTTAATCAAAGCTAGTAATTCAAGTAACAGGGAATATTTCTATTGATGAATAATCATAATTACTTTGTCAATTAAATATATCACAATTTTATCTAACAAATATCAGTTCAATACAGTCAATCGTGTGTTGATGGCCTCATTTATTAAGAACATATAATAGATAAGAGATATTAAGCAACCTTTTGTTGTAAGCAGCCACATTTTAGGATACCTAATGCCAGGTTGATAATCAGTGATCTGCCTTAACCCTTTACTTGATAGTAACGCATTTATGCCTTTGCAAACAGACTAGATCCAGGGCTCGAGGTTATGAAACGTACTCATATCTATGCTATATTCTTTTAAATTGCCAAGTTATTTAACCCTTTCCCACCTAGAGAATTGGCTATTTTACTACCTTATCTCCATATAAGGCTATGCTATCTGATAACAAACAAGAGGCCCAAGAGGGCCAGTATCGCTCCACAGCCATAAGGCAAAAATAAAATCTCCAAACAGCCCTGCCCCGTGGTGGCTATTTTTTTTACCAACCACCATGGCTTAAAGGAATCTTGTAGAGTGTCACCAAAGGAATGTTTCTGCAAAATTATTTGAAAATATGCCTGACACTTTCGGAGAAGATTTTTTAAGTTTTCACTATGGTCATATAAGTCAAAATAGCCCCGCCCTCTGGCGGCCATGTTTTTCGACCAATCAACATGGCTTGAAGGAATCTGATAGAGGGTCACCCAATGAACATTTCTACAAAATTATTTGAAAATCGGCTGAACACTTTCGAAGAAGAAGATGTTTTAAGTTTTCACTATAGCTATATAACGCAAAAAAGCCCCGCCCCCCTGGCGGCCATGTTTTTCGCCCAATCAACATTTCTTGAAGGAATCTAATTAAGGTTCACACAAGGAACATTTCTACAAAATTATTTGAAAATCGGCCTGACACTTTTGGAGGAGAAGATTTTTTAAGTTTGCTCTTTAGCCATATAGGCAAAATAGCCCCGCCCTGTGACGGCCATGTTTTTTTACCAATCAACATGGCTTGAAGGAATCTGATAGAGGGTCACCCACGGAACATTTCTACATAATTATTTGAAAATCTGCTGAACACTTTTTGAGAAGAAGATTATTTAAGTTTTCACTATAGCTATATAAGGCAAAAAAGCCCCGCCCCCTGGCGGCCATGTTTTTCGCCCAATCAAAATTTCTTGAAGGAATCTAATAAAGGGTCACCCAAGGAACATTTCTACAAAATTATTTGAAAATCGGCCTGACACTTTCGGAGAAAAAGATTTTTTAAGTTCTCACTATTTTTTTCTTTCGGTTGCCATGGAAACCAGAATTTTGAATGGATCAAAAAAAATTGAAGGTATTTAGTAGAGGACATTGAGAGGATGCTTCCCATGAAGTTTCAACCAAATTGGCCAAGTGGTTAGGGAGAAGAAGTCGTTTAAAGGAAAAAGTTAACGCACGCACGCACGACGGACAATTCGCCATGACATAAGCTCGACTGGCTTTCAGCCAGTGGAGCTAAAAACCAATAAACTAATGACAAGAGAAAGTTGATGCAACGCATCAATGTCGCCGGATATCCATAGTGCAGTTATGCATAACACTAACATTATAGTAGTTGAATAAACAGTTATCAACTGAGGGGCATATTGGAACATCAGGGGTGGGGTCAAGTTAAAATGTATCATAACTTGCATTGTTTTGTCAACGAAGTGAATGATAATTGAAGCCTTTCATTAAATATGACCAATCTCCATTCCAAAGTAGGTTGACCATACACACAACCAACTAATTATTGATCATAAACAGTAATGGAAACTAGAATTGTTTTTGCAAAAAACAGATGTCTCCCCTCAAATATCTGTCAAAATCTCTCAAAACATTCCAACCTATAAATTTGGGACAGATATGGAGCGGACACGAAATAAAGCCTCAAACCTTTGACCTTCAAGCGTGACCTTGACATTGACCCTATATTGTCGAGACGCGGGTTCTGCACGTCGCCTTGATGAGGTAAACATGTGACCCAAGTTTCATGAAAATCCTTCAAGCCGTCTGGGAGATATGGAGCGGACACGAAATAAAGCCTCAAACCTTTGACATTCAAGCGTGACCTTGACCCTATATTGTCGAGACGCAGGTTCTGCACGTCGCCTTGATGAGGTGAACATGTGACCCAAGTTTCATGAAAATCCTTCAAGCCGTCTCGGAGATATGGAGCGGACACGAAATAAAGCCTCAAACCTTTGACCTTCAAGTGTGACCTTGACCTTGACCCTATAGTGTCGAGACGCGGGTTCTGCACGTCGCCTTGATGAGGTGAACATGTGACCCAAGTTTCATGAAAATCCTTCAAGCCGTCTGGGAGATATGGAGCGGACACGAAATAAAGCCTCAAACCTTTGACATTCAAGCATGACCTTGACCTTGACCCTATATTGTCGAGACGCAGGTTCTGCACGTCGCCTTGATGAGGTGAACATGTGACCCAAGTTTCATGAAAATCCTTCAAGCCGTCTCGGAGATATGGAGCGGACACGAAATAAAGCCTCAAACCTTTGACCTTCAAGTGTGACCTTGACCTTGACCCTATATTGTCGAGACGCGGGTTCTGCACGTCGCCTTGATGAGGTGAACATGTGACCCAAGTTTCATGAAAATCCTTCAAGCCGTCTGGGAGATATGGAGCGGACACGAAATAAAGCCTCAAACCTTTGACCTTCAAGCGTGACCTTGACCTTGACCCTATATTGTCGAGACGCGGGTTCTGCACGTTGCCTTGATGAGGTGAACATGTGAGCCAAGTTTCATGAAAATCCTTCAAGCCGTCTTGGAGATATGGAGCGGACACGATTTCGGACAGACAGACAGACAGACAGACGCCCAGGACAAAAACAATATATCTCCCCTGTATACAGGGGGAGACATAATGAGTAATCTTGCCAATCATTAGTTTTAGTATGTATACAGTGCTTTCATTAAGGAATAATTATAAGATTTGTGAATTACACATACACTTTTCAAGATGTTTGTCAGAATATTTGAATTTTATTATTTTTCAATAAAACCACAAAACAGACAATTTAGGATTTGCATGCAATAGCACGTCATTTTACCTTTCCTCTTTTAAAGTCAACAGTGGACACCTTTGCAGCAATCTACTTTTAAAACAATGAGATAAGGGTTAAATCGCTGAAGACATGAGTTTTCTCTTTTTCTCAAAATGATATTAGCTAAGCATCCTAATTATATCATACATGTACTTTAACAAATGTTGAAATGTAGTCCAATATTTATAAATTAGACCACCTTCGAAATATAATATCAACTAAACAGTTAAATCTCATTGAAATTGTTGTATAATTTAAACTTAATTTCGAACATAAACTTAGCCCTACAACATGTTAATTTATTTTAATTCTTTCCTTCCTTTTTTATAATGAAAACAACAAACTACTCATGTTTTAAAATTATATTATGATGAGCGCCCTTGTGTCAATGATGCATACTAATATGCAGATCGGAAGCAATATGCCTTTAGGGAATAAAATGACGGGGGACATTCAAAACCCATATGGTCACTTTTTGTCATAGTAGTCAAAACCCATATGGTAAAAAAAACCAGGGTAGTCAAAACCCATACGATAGAAAATGCAGGTTAGTCAAAACCCATACGATAGAAAAAACAGGGTAGTCAAAACCCATATGGTTGATAATTACTTTAAGTATTTAGTATATGGTTGCCATTTATCTGAGATGTAGGTTACTTCTAAACAATAGAATTAATAACTGTCCAAAGCGAAGGGTTCTTGTGTTGGCGATAGTAACATTGTGAAAAGTACAAACAAACTGCAGTAATAGTTAATGTAGGTCTTCAATTGTTGAAAGCAGTTAACAATAGACAATATTTTAATAAAGGACATCTTAAGATAGTAATTACTAATAGCATAGTAATTATGATTAACACAATCAATAACTGTGAGAGCATAAAAGCATATAACCTATTGTTATCATTTATAGAAAATATCACTTTAAAGTAATTTCAAGTATGTGATCCCCCACAGAAGCGTGTTAAGAGTGGAACCATCAGAAAAGACTTCAGTCTCCATTTAAGTGGGCTATGCTAATTGATTATATTTTGCTTTTCTCTTTTTTAATTAATATTTATAAATTGTGTTATGTTTAAATAAAAAGACTTAGTATTTGGCATCCATATACTTATTACTTAAACTAACTATCATCTGTGACTGAATTATTACTACTCTGCATTTTCAACCATATGGGTTGTGACTACCCTGTTTTTTCTATTGTATGGGTTTTGACTACCCTGCATTTTCTATCGTATGGGTTTTGACTACTCCGTTTTTTTTACCATATGGGTTTTGACTACTATGACAAAAAGGAACCATATGGGTTTTGACCATATGGGTTTTGACATACACATTTAAAATTGTCAAGGACGAAATAATTTTGTACGAAAGACCCGATTCTTTCTTATTCGCAGAGGTGTCGTTCTTGAAACTCTCTTTATAGGCAGAGAGAGTGTTCGTTCAAAGTCATTTTTCCATTAAAACCAGTTTTATCTCGGTTTGTTCTTTTCTTCATTTGTTTCGAACCAAATAAACATTTTAAATCACCTAAAATTTACTATTTGTAAGTGAGTGTAAAGAGCGGCTCTCTGCAAAGGAGATTGATCTACGCAGTTGGTATTCGCGAGTCATGCAGGTGCGCGTAAGTAAACAAATTAGACTGCGATGTAAAGGTTTGTAGTTATCGACTTTTGATTACATGTAGTATATAGTGTAAAATAAACCTTACCAGTCTAGCTAATAGGGACTGTTTTGTCTTCGTAAATAAAACAAAACAACATAAATGCGAGTCAAAATAAAGAAACTGAAAATACCTAAAACATCGGAATATTTATTTCATTTTAGATGTGTCATTACTTAGTGTCTTTAAACAAACACAATTGTAATATGTTCAAGACATCTAAATGTGTTTCTTTCTAATAATAATCCCCCCTCCCATGTGATTTCAGAAAACCTATTAAAAATAGAAGTCGCGGGCTTCTGCCCGGCGACTAATAAAAAAGTGACACCATTTCCATAAACATTATTGGAAAAATGTACTGATTTGACACCTGTCTATTTTATACCACTATTACTGTATCAAATATTGTTTAAACAATTTTTGTATAAGAATAAAGTCTGTAGCCAATTAAATTGTCTTTCTAATGGTATAAAAAAAATATATCATTGGAAGAGTATAGTATCTAAGACATGGAATGAAGAATAGGGGATAGATGTTTTTTCTGTGTTTTTTACTGTGATAAATTAAAATGAAGTTTTTTAAAGTAAAACATATTTTTATTAGAAAATACTTACCAGTCATTTAATACCTGATATATAATCTCAACACCGTTAATTCATCCAGAAAAGAAGCTCGCGCAGCCATGCATAGCCCTCACGCGTGTGTGATACACACGGCCGCCGGTAATACCGGCGCACGGGCCATGTGACCCCCACTTTTAATTTCAGCGTTAACTTGCAGCGTTTAGTGTTGGGTGACGACGCGGGGTTGGGAGGCGGGAATCTGAAATGACTGGTAAGTATTTTCTAATAAAAATATGTTTTACTTTAAAAAACTTCATTTTTATGTCAAAAATACATTACCAGTCATTTAATACCTGATGACTTTGCAGCATCGGTCGGGAGGATCGTCCAACACAATGCCGGTCCCGAGAAATCGTAGCACTTGGTAAGAGTACCTACGGTACTACTAAATATAAACACAACTGTTCATGTATTTAGTAATTTGTGTATTAATTAGGTAAGTACTCGCTGAGAGTCCACTTGTGTGTCCAGAGAGGAATAATTTCTGATTGAAACGTTTTAAGACTTTATCAGAAGGATCTTATTACTAATTAAAGGAATAGGATATCCAGTGTTTGAATACGCTGCTGACATATCCTTCTCCTACCTGAGGTTGAATAACCCCTACTGTGGCTCTTACAGCCCTCGAATGTTTTATATAGAACTTAAGACCCTTGACAGGGTACAAGATCAGGTTATATCTAAGGGAACACAGTTCACAGAAAGGTTGTGAAATGTGATGGGTTAGGAAGCACCAAAGGCAACTTGGTCTCAGTAGGAATACAGGTTTATAAGAACGGTTGAATAACCATACGGCTGTAAAACCTGATGAAATTCGTTTTTACTGAAAGCAAAGAACTCACTTCCCTGATAGTGTTCGCCAAGCAAGACGAATTTAAGTCTCAGTTTATAACTTACGAAGCGGCCGCTTCCGAAGAACGTAAAAGTTTGGAGAGAAATGGATCTGAACTTTGAAGTTAAGCGCATTGGAGCATCGAACAATAATTGTTGTGTTCATCGCCAAATCTTGAATGCGAGAGGTCGGCAACAAATGTAAGCATAAATTACTGATTGACGTACCTTAAAAAACCACCAATCGGTAAGAACTGTCTACTTCTAATGAAGATGTAACGGTTATGTCGATAGGCAGGCCAGAAGAACGTTGAACTACGATCTCTGGGCCAATACTGTGTTTCTAAAGTCATTGTCAGGAAGGAATAACGACACCGGAAGTTGACTCATTTGAATTATGGGGGCAATTCAGGGAGTAATAATTATTGCCAATCGAAGGACTACTGTCTACTCTATTGATCATGTACATGTCCTAGTCAGTTAAGCCCTGTACTGTAATGAGTATTTAACACACTGCCCCGAACTGTAAATAATTCGGGTGTAGTATGAAGCATGTATCGGACCGTTTCCCTTAATTACTGATCCTTATCCAGGACATGGTAATCGGATTCTCTTATAGCGAATCGAGTCTGTCCGAAGGGCCAGCTCAACGAGAAACGTCCTACAACGAGTCTCTTGAGGGGAATAGATCCGACTTGCCCGTTTTGGGAATTAATTCTAAACGCAGGTAATCGAAGTGAAGTGTTTGAAAGGAACATTTCCCCGTTTACAAAGAATCGACGGTCATTCCTCGATGAAAAAGCAACCGGTACGTGGTAACAGGTGTCTGTTTGGTCTAAGAATCGCTCAGACAGCTGTTCCGGATTGCGTTCTTGATAAAACGGAACATTCCATTTTATTAATCGACCGTACTAGACGCAATCTGAGTCGATAAGTCTTATTCCGGTCTTCACCGGAACCAGACGAAAGACGGTTGTAGAAACCACCGAATGGAAGGTTGATACCCACTCCATGGCATTCCTGTTAGTTTAATAGAGAGGAGCGCTTCCCTATAGCCGCGGATTAGGGACAGTGCTCTACTTGGTTGTATGCCAACTTTGCTCCCGTACGGGGCTTTGATAAGGCAGGGCCAGCGGAAGCAGAAAGCTAGGCTCGAACTTAGCCTGTCCCTTGTGTCTTCACAGGTTGGGCTTCTAAGAATGCCTTTGCAGAAGTCACTGTACGTTCTGTCCCTGTGAACAATGTTGCCGCATACGCCGAAATGCGCCTATGGACGCAGTTAATGCAGTAACTTTCCACTAATGATAGTTTATTTAGAGTCCAGCTCTAAATTGTAAATCATCTGATGGAGCACTGAACACGATATGTCTCTTATTCGTCAGACAAGACGGGGTCGTGGGTTTTACCCGACGACGTGCGGATTGACTAAAGCCGGTTCTGGACCGGAATGTCAGTGTCCGATTCGACATGGAGGAATCCTATGATCGATTGATTGTGGTTTAACGCCGTTTTAACAATTTCTCAGTTATATCACGGCGGCCAGTTCACCTACTCATGTATTTCCTGGTTTTCTCACACCAGTACTCCACACAACAATCTTCCCAAGCAACTGGCTACTTTTCCACAAAACTTAGCCCATTGGTGGGAGGAATCCTATGAAGGAGTCATGATCGAGGAATTTATCCCTTTTCCGAAGAAGAATGAGATCGCATGGAATCAACCTTCGGTCCGAGCTCACGTATGAGAGAGTTCACAGAGTGACTATCCTCTGGGAACGGTTGATCCCGGTAGGCCAGCATAGGGGATTGATTTATGAAATCAACTGAATCTCTCCCATGTAATACCGTCGGACATCGACTCGTCCCAACAATTGGTACGATGGGTATTACTTGGGAGGAGTGTAGTCCCTAGAGACGCACTCTCTCCTCCCTGGGGACCGACATAACTATTTGACCGGTACTCCCCATACCCGATGGCCGACTGTTTAATCGGCTATGTCTCAGCATACTGCCCGATTGACTGCCGAAAGGTTATGTCTTAAGACATTACCCGTTTGACCGGTGCCTTACTGGCTATGTCTAAAGACATTGCCCGATCTCCAAATGACTGTGTCCGAGGACATTTGTCAATTGGAATACTGTTGAATTCCGAAGAATTCATAGTTGAATTTTTTTGTTTTCACGGTGACCGTTTGCCCGGTAACCGTTTATGCCCAGTAAGAGTTTGACTGCCCTGTGAACGTTCACGCGACAACCGTTTATGCCCAGTGATTAATTGAGTACTCGGTAGGCATTTGACTCATTCTCTAGCACTATCGACTCATTACATTCATATGAGTGTAAGGAACGACAACTCTGCGAAGGAGATTTTCACTTGGCTGTGTTCGAAAACACCCGGTTGTCCAATGCTTATGTCATAATATTGACAAAACGGTTGGAGTCAACTTGACTTAACGACTGCTCGTTACCCAGCTCTGGGAACGTTCAGTAATGGTAGCTCTCTCTGACCATTACTGACCGGTTGACTAATGATAGGCTGAAGTGAGGCTGCTCTATCACTAGTCTCCAAAAACTTTAGACATTATAACTTGGCACTCTGTAGCAGTCCGAAGACTGCTGTACTGCAGAGTGTAGGTTTTGCTCGAAATCATTATAGGTTTAAACGACGTTTAAGCGTCAACCTTCGGGCAAACGTATTAGGCACCACCCTAAGTACTTCCTTAATGTTCTGCTGTAGAGGTCAACGCTCTACAGCCGGCTCGTAATCTGAAGGGGACTGCCCCCCCCCCCCCCCCCGCCCCCGCCCGTCAGACGAGGAGGTGGGAGAGTGTCGAGCCCTACGATGCTTGACTCTAATCCGTCTTTCAACTGAAAGACACAACAGTCTTATAAAAGTAAGAGAAAGGATTGAAAATAATATTCAATCTTGGTGTACTTTATTGTTGTGTTAACCCTTTCCCACATACATCTAATTTGCAGCAGACGACTTTAAACATATTTTGTCAAAAATGGAAAATCTCTATAATTGAATGGATAACCAATGACTTGAAGTGGAAAACATAGTGGCAAAAGGAGAAATTGCACGTTTTGTGCAATTTCTTCTTTTGTCACTGTTTTCAAAAAGCTGTCTGCTGCAGAGGAGTCAGAAAGCGTCTATATGAGGGAAAGGGTTAAGGTGTCGATCGTGTGATATGAACCTCCTCTCTCCGCAGTAGAGAGAGGTCGCACTGGATCGATCGTCGGCGCCGAACTAACCGTATGGGACGGTCTCGACCTCCCTTTCACGGAAAACCTGAGTTATTCCGATCGGGGGTTTTCCTTCTAAGGACTGCCTCTTCGAGAGGTGTCCTTCCGGGAACAGTGAATTCCCATCAGGTGGGTATTGCTGATCCCGGTAGGCTTGGTTAACCCGCCTATCACCGATCCGTTACATCTTTTGAAACGGAGCTTTGTATCGGGGAAGGAGTGTAATCTCTAGAGAAGTACCATGTTCCACTTGGAGACACGGAAACATTTCTCTGTCCTGTACTACCTATAACTGGATATCTGGGCCTTGTGCGTAATGACCAGTGTTTTGAATATCCGTACTCTTCTATTCTCATTCTTTTGAGGAGTGTAATCCCTACAGAAGAACACTATTCCCCTTGGAGAAAGGAAAGATTTATCTGTCCTGTACTCCTTATAACCGATGTTAGACGGTTGGATATCTGAGCCTGGTGCGTAATGACCAGTGTTTTGAATATCCGTATAGACCGGTTGTGCGAAGAACGAGTGGTACTAGCTTAACGACTGCTCGTTACCTTGACTGCCCACTGCCCGGTCGCGTCATGTTAAACTGACTGATAATTTGCCCGGTCGCGTCATGGCTTAATGACTGACCGGTCGCGTCATCGCTAAATGACTGCCGGATTTGCCCGGTGACTGGTCGCGCCTAGGCGAAATGACTGACTGGTTGCCCGGTACCCGGTTACCCGGAGTCATATAGGTTTTGCTCGCAAGCATTACCCGGTTGACTAATGATAGGCAGTTGTGAAGCTGCTCTATCACCGGTCTCCAAAGAATTCTGTCCGCAGACATTATAATTTGGCACTCTGTAAGCGTCCGAAGACTGCTTACTGCAGAGTGTGGTGTTAGAGGTGGCCAATCAGTGAGGTTTCCCTTTGATTGACCCATGGCGTCTCCCGAAGGGTCAGCCCCAACACCTGGCGTCAGATAATGTCGTTCAGCAGACGGTTGCTCACTCTTGAGGCCAACCATCACTGTGTCCGTACGGTTTCTGGCCCGAAGGCCTTTGTTTCCCGACGGAATAACAGACATTAGCCGCTGCCATCCGCTCCTCCATGTCCCGCGAAGGACCAGCCGAAGCTGAGGGGGAGCGGTCAGAGCTCCAGATAAGGGGCGTATGCATGTCTAAAATCCTCATTTGACCCTCTTACCCTATGCTGTGGGTATTGAGAACCCACAGCATAGGGTTTGTTTCCTAAGAGGGAATTTGTGGGGAAATTAGCTGATTACACCTCCTAATCTGGACCTCTGAGCGGTTGTGCGGAGTGAAGAAGGAACAGCTCTGACCTTCTGCTCACTCAACACAGCCGCGGAGTCTGATTGTTGGGAGAACCCCTCAAACTCCGCTTCACTCGTAGAGCTAAGAGAAACCTTTTTAGGGGTCTTCTTACTCTTCCAGCTTTTGTGAGTCCTCCTCAACCCAGACTGTTTCCAAATGGAAGCAGGCCAGGAAGAGAAGTACTCACAGGGTGAATCCTGTGTGTACTTAGTGAACGCAAAACAGGACAGACGCGTGTCTCATACAGCCGTTATGAGCCACGCCTCTGATCACCACTATGTGACATAGAATATATATGAAACAAAACAATTTATACGATTCAACAAAAAATATAATTTTTTTCTATTTTTTATTTTCTACTATACCCGTTGATCACGGAACGTATTTCAATGAAAAAGATTTTACAAATATTTTCCAAAATTGTTCATGTTTAATTAATATACATAATGTAATACAAGGCGATAATAATATATTATCGCTAATAGGGTCGGTGTAACTATAACTTCGTTGAAAGAATGAATGGCCATTACCGCACCCGATACGTAACTGAAATAGTGGGTGGGGTAACCCACCCGTGACTTCTCAGTTAGTTGTGTTCACAAAAAACAACTTAATTACAATTAGTAATTTACCCAATTATGTTGTTAGGTTGTTAATGTAGTTGAATAACTGAATGAAAATAACTTGTTTAAGGCGAATGCCTTAAACAGACCAAGAAATAAAATATAAAAATGAAATAAATTCTTAGCTGTCAGTTGGTGTGTCCAGAAATTAAAAGTGGGGGTCACATGGCCCGTGCGCCGGTATTACCGGCGGCCGTGTGTATCACACACGCGTGAGGGCTATGCATGGCTGCGCGAGCTTCTTTTCTGGATGAATTAACGGTGTTGAGATTATATATCAGGTATTAAATGACTGGTAATGTATTTTTGACATAAAATGAACATTTGTGTTTGTAATGCTTATATTAGTAAAAAACACAATACTAAATAAACTATTTAAATGTTAAATCTCAATAAGGAAACACATAAATGAATGAGTTTGGATGATTGGATAGTTGTTGAATGATAACATTAATCAGAAAAGAGACTCATCAACAGAATCGAACAAAATCAGCCATCTTTAAATACAGACATAATATTTCAGTAACTAATTATAAAGTGTAAGCTAATTGATCTGATCAATTGATTGTTCTAAAACGAACTGACATCGTCTTTTGTCCGTCTGTAACATTTTACGCATTGCATGATGGTCATTTCATTATTTTATTACCCCTAATTTAATGGACATGCCAGCAGATGCTACCAATCAGCGTATCAAAGCCTGATCAGTGCTTGATGGTTTTTTGATTGAGTTTTATGACCTTTAAATTCCAATAAACAACAGTACAATGTGATTGACGCCTTTTGACACATTGTTTTCTTCTTAATTTCTATACGATGCCATACAGGTTGTACTGTTGTAATAAAGACATAATGGGAAGGTGAACACGGCCGCCGTGACATGATTGAAAATTATTGAAATAGTGTCAAAATCTAATCAACCATAAGAGTTTTGTACACAGTTTTGCCTAGATAGTTTATCTATTGGGGAATGGATAGACATGGGGGAATGCGTATGTAAGTGGTAAAGGGTTAATATGGAATGAATGTATATTGTTTACGGCGCATCGACAGCTAAGGTCATATAGCGCGCATTTAAATTTAATTATTCAAAAAGAAAATGAAAGAAGAGGTAAAGGAGGCATGGTCTCATAATGGAAAACTACTATACAAAAACATGACAGACAATATCCATGTGGTTCATTATTGTGATTATCAGCATTGGCTTGAAATGCCATGGCCAAAAAAACAATAAGAGAAAACAATCAAAATACAATAGTTAGATACAGTTAACTTTTTAAACCAGTATAGTACACTATTTCTCATATAAAGACTGTTTAAATCAGTGTTGTTTTAAGAAATCACCCTCCATTATATATTGTGATAGGAACCCTTTACATACATAACCAACTGAATACCTGTTTGAAAACATCCTAATAACTTTTGAAACTCGGTCATATTACATTGCAGATTGAGATCATACTGCACATGCATGTATACTTATATACGCATGTTCAGTCGGATCTTGTTATGCAATTAAAAAAAATATATACATATGTATATATACTAACTTTGTATTATCTGTTTAGAAAAAATCTAAAAATATTACAACAGTGAATACGAAAGCACAATTAAAAAAGTTAATACGTTTTAGGTAAAACGTGCGGATAAGCAATGTATTAAATTGCAATTGTGGATTGGACTGCATACACGTGTGCAAAGTTGTACAGTATATGCAGTCCGATCAAATTAAATTAGCTTTAACATCTGACATATACATGTAATAGTATTTTGGAATATGAAAACATTTTGAAAGAAGCATGCGTCCCTGTTTATGTGTGTGCACTTATGTATTAAATTGCAATTGTGGATTGGACTGCATACACGTGTGCAAAGCTGTACAGTATATGCAGTCCGATCAAATTAGCTTTAACATCTGACATATAATAGTATTTTGGAATATGAAAACATTTTGAAAGAAGCATGCGTACCTGTGTATGTGTGTGCACTTATGTATATATGTGTATGTATATGTATGTGTGGACGTATGTCTTGATCTTCTTAATATGGAGTGTGTGACATTGTGGAGAGGGACAACGCTACTTTGAGTTGTTTTTTTGGCCTTGCTCTCGATGTCTTCCACATATCCGGTATTTAAGTTAATGTTTACCAACACTATGTATCAGCAACAATTTTTGTTTGTTTGTTGGGGCATTTATGAATTCTTTTATCTTTGAATTCTGAGACCCAATTGAATGGGAATCGTATCACTGGAAAATAGGTGTTTATCCTTTTTCAACTCCCATCACGTATTGAATATTTTTCCTTACTGAATTATCATTCCTAACAGGCAATGATTTTCAATAAATATTTTCCTTCTTTTTTATATAACTTAATATCTTGGACTAGGACTCGTAAGCGTATAACATGTAATTCCATATCCCTTGATTATGAGTAAAAAACTATGCACTTTTAATGTAAAAGGCTTACAAAACAGACAAAAAAGACTACAGATCTTTAAATGGTTAGAAAATAGCGAATTTTCAATCAGTTTGCTACAAGAAACTCACATAGCATTTCCGTTAAACAAGAACTGTAAATTAGATTGGAGTGGCGAATGTTTCTTTAGTGGATCCAAAACAAACAGTGAAGGTGTTGCCATACTCTTTAGTAAAAACTCGGGAATAAAAGTAAATAAATTTCATGAAATAATTGTGGGAAGATTAATTGGTGTTGAAATTACAATTCATGATAAAGATTTTTTATTGCTTAATATATATGGACCAAATAATGATTATAATAAAAATGTATTTGAGATGCTAAATGAAACAGTAACACAACATATGGATAAAAATATTATTATAGGTGGTGACTTCAATACTGTTTTGGATACAACCATTGACAAAAAGAATGGTAGAAGTGATACAAATAAAAACTGTAGACAAAAAATAATTAGAATTATAGATGACTTTAATCTAGTAGACATTTGGAGAATTTTGAATCCACAATTAAAACAGTTTACATGGCATTCTAATAGAAAACCGACAATATTTAGTAGACTAGACTATTTCCTTACTTCAAATCTTATTAACAATGTTATCAAAAGTTGCAAAATAAAACCTGGCTACAAGTCAGACCACTCGATTGTTATATTAGAAATTAACTGTATCCAACAAACAAGAGGACCAGGATACTTCAAAATTAATAACTCACTGTTACTTGATGACAAATATATTAATATAATAAAGGAATGTATAACTGAAACAGAACGATACAATACATGCAACCCAAATACGATGTGGGAAGTTATGAAAGGTAATATAAGAAATGTTTCTATAAAATATTCGACACAAAAAAACCGACACAAAATAGAAAGAGAATCCTTATTATTAAACGAAATTGAAAAGCTAGAAAATGAAGTTCACTCCTCTACTGATAATTTGGAAGATATTGTAAATAAACTAAACGAGTTAAAAGATGAACGCGAAAAGATACACGACGAAAAGATCAACGGCTACATCATAAGAGCAAAAGCTAATCACATTGAATACAATGAAAAAAATACGAAGTACTTTGCAAACTTAGAAAAGAGACACATGGAACAAAAAACGATTCATAAGCTATTAATAGATAACAAAGAAATAACAGATACAAAGGAAATTTTAAAGCAAGAGCATATATTTTACCGTGAACTGTATAAAAAACGAACACATTCAAATAATGAGATAGAATTTCTTGATACAGAGGCAAATAAAATTAATGAAGATGAAAGATACAGTTGTGAAGGAAAATTAACCGAATACGAATGTAATGAAGCATTGTTTAGTATGAAAAATGAAAAAAGTCCTGGTTCGGATGGTTTAACTGTTGAATTTTACAAAACATTTTGGAATGATATAAAACATTACTTGATTGATTCAATAAATTACTCATTTGAGCATGGCTCCTTAACTTCCTTACAAAAGCAAGGGCTGATCTCTTTAATTCCTAAACAAGGAAAACAATTAGAAATACTTTCAAATTGGCGACCAATAAGTCTTTTAAATACGGACTACAAAATTGCGACTAAAGCAATATCAAATAGGATTAAGAAAGTTTTGCCATCAATCATACACCCATCCCAAACTGGTTTTATCAAAGGTAGATATATTGGAGAAAATATAAGAATAATTCAAGAGTGTATAGAACATCTTAATGATAAAAATAAACCGGGGCTATTGCTCTTTGCCGATTTTGAAAAAGCTTATGATACTATTGACCATAATTACATGTACAAATGTTTAGAAAAATTTAATTTTGGTAGTGGTTTTATAAAATGGGTTAAATTGTTTTATAGTGGTATTAACAGTAAAATACTTAACAACGGCAATATGTCTGACAGTTTTTTAATTGAACGAGGAGTAAGACAAGGCTGTCCATTGTCTTCGTCATTGTTCCTTTGTTGTATTGAATTGTTATCAAATTACATCATTAAAAGTAAAGAAATCATTGGAATCAAAATCGATGATCAGGAAACGAAACAAACTATGTTTGCGGATGATGCAACATTTCTGACAGATGGAACTGAAAAATCATTTAAGTCCTTGATTTACATTTTAACAGATTTTGGTAAACTGTCTGGATTAAAATTAAATATTAAAAAAACAACAATTTTAAGGGTTGGTCGCTTAAAAAATGAACATTTAGAATACTGTAAAAGAAATAAGTTCATTTGGACTTCTAACTCAGCTAAAACATTAGGAATTATTTTTTCCAACTATGCAGATGTCGTTTTAAATGGAAATATAATTCCAAAATTACAAGAATTTAAAAATGTTCTTAAACAATGGCAACATCGGAAACTTACACTGCTGGGAAAGGTTACAGTTATTAAAACATTTGCATTACCAAAACTTATTTATCCACTGACAGTGTTACCAAATCCACCGGCAAACATACTCATTGATATTAATAAAATAATTTATAACTTCATATGGGATAATAAACCAGACAAAATTAAAAGAGCTAAAATGTCACAATCTATTGAAAACGGTGGAATTGCAGTCCCAAATATATTCTTACTTGTAAAATCTCTGAAAGCAAGTTGGATAAAGCGATATTTGGACGATAAAAATACTGGCTCGTGGAAAATATTCTTTAACAAAGCTTTAAAAAAGTTCGGAGGCAAATTAATATTCGAGTGTAAACTACACGAAACTGATATTCAAAATATGTTCAATAAAAATACTTTTCTAAAGGATATATTGGTATCATGGAATAAAATTAGAAGTAAATTACCAAAGAATAATATTAAAAAAGAAATAATTTGGAACAACACAGATATAAAGTGCAATGGCAATACAATGTTCTACATAAATTGGTATAACAATGGGATAACGTTTTTAGAACATGTATTTGATTTCCGTACAAAAACATTTTTCGATTTTGAAACATTGAAGTATATATACAATCTTAACTCAAACAATTTCCTGAAATATCAGAATATCATTGGAAACATTCCAGATGAAATGAAGAAAGAAATACAAAAGACACAACCAGTGAATGACGAAAATAAACAATTAGTTGCAAAAATAGTAGAACTGACAAAAGTAAATAAATTTTTATATAAACTTCAATTACAAGGTGAAACGCCACTCACAAATGCAGAAGATAAATGGGAAAAAGTATTTGACGAAACCTTAGACTGGAAGAGTATTTATATCTTACCTTTTAAGTCCACATTAGATACAACCTTAAGATGTTTTCAGTACAAGCTTTTAACTAGAATTCTACCTACAAACGAACTATTATTGAGATTTAAAATGAAACCTTCGAATATATGCGATTTTTGTGCAAGTAATGTAGAAACATTAGAACATCTGTTTTGGGAATGCTCACACACACAATTGTTATGGAATGGAATTATAACCTTTTTGGAAAGAAATCAGATAAAAGTGAAGATACAAAAAAAAGATGTTTTTCTTGGCATATCAAAAAAGATCACAGATATTAACACATTGAATTACATTATAATACTTGTCAAACAATACATATTTAAAATGAAATACGCAAATCGAATTCCAACGAGTAATATGTTCATTAATTACTTTAATAACAGATTAAAAGTAGAACAAGAAATAGCCTTTTAACAGCATTATATACACAACTACATGCTTTGATAATATGTATATATATTATGTTAGGATGTGAATTACATATGCACTGTTACTTTAAGATATATATTTTACTTACATGTATTATGTATAAATTGTTTTGAATAAATGAAAAAAAAAAAAATTAATTATTCATGATTCCTGGGTGAACAAACCAGTACTAGGCTAGAAAATGTGCCTTGCCCAAGAGCACTCCACCATGACCGTATTGCCGCGACTGGGGATCGAACCCGGGTTACCCGGTTTCGAAATCCCCGACCCTAACCACTCAACCACAGAGGAATATGGAGCATATTTGCGCGAAGTTATTTGAAAATATCTATATGCATGGTAAAGTTATGGTCTGAACAAAACAAGTTCAAGTAAAGTATATTTTCTGTCACAGTGACCTTGACCTGGAAGCTAAACACATAAATTGTGCATATGACACAGCGTCTTGATATGGTGTATATCTGTTCCAAGCTATTTGTAAATATCTCTATGGATGAAAAAGTTATTGTCCGGACAAAAAAAGTTCAACTGATGTCTATTTGTTGTCACTGTGACCTTGACCTTAAAGCTACAGACAAAAGTTTTGCATGTGACACATCATATTGATATAGTTCATATTTGTGCCAAGTTATTTGAAAATATCTCTATGCATGACAAAGTTATGGTCCGGACAAGAAAAGTTCAATTAAAGTCTATTTCTTATTACTGTAAGCTTGACCTTAAATCTACAGAATTTTTTTTTGCATTTGGCACATCGTCTTGATATGGTGCATGTTTGTGCCAAGTTATTTGAAAATATCTCTATGCATGGCAAAGTTACGGTCTGGACAAGGAAAGTTGACGCCCACCCGCCGACTTCGCCAAACTAATAACCAGATTTTTCCTTCGGAAAACCTGGTTAATAACAAAACTTTAACATTGAGCTCAAGACAATTGTTTATAAACAAGAAATTAAAACAAGAGCTGTCAGAAAACAGCATGCTCGACTGTTTCGTGCTTGCCAATAAAACAAAACTATTTTGGGTGGTACAGAAAACATAAGCAATTACTTTATGATACTATTTATAAGCAAAGTACTTTATAAGTCGTTAAAGGGTCCTAATTCTTACAAAAACCTTCACTGAATTATGCGCTCTTGGCTATTGGTGGAGGTATTGATGGTAAAAAGATATTGCAAATGTTCAAGCTATATCTCTAATGGTTTTGAAAACAAGTTATATAAGGCAAAATAGCCCCGCCAACCCCTGGCGGCCATGTTTTTCAACCAATCAACATGGCTTGAAGGAATCTGATAGAGGGTCATCCAAGGAACATTTCTACAAAATTATTTGAAAATAGGCCTGACACTTTCGGAGGAGAAGATTTTTTAAGTTTTCACTATAGCCATATAAGGCAAAATAGCCCCGCCCCCCCCCCCTGGCTGCCATTTTT
This sequence comes from Serripes groenlandicus, assembly GCA_031761405.1. NCBI lineage: Eukaryota > Metazoa > Mollusca > Bivalvia > Cardiida > Cardiidae > Serripes > Serripes groenlandicus. Next base: position 80,364,957 of record JASEVX010000006.1, read on the forward strand.
TTCAACCAATCAACATGGCTTGAAGGAATCTGATAGAGGGTCATCCAAGGAACAATTATACAAAATTATTTAAAAATCTGCCAAGCAGTTTGGGAGAAGAAGAATTTTGAAGTTTTTTTCATTTCGTTGCCATGGAAACCAGAATTCTGCATGGATCCCAAAAATTTGAAGGAAATCCGGTGTGGTCATTGAGAGGATACTTTCTGTGAAGTTTCATCCCAATTGACCCACTGGTTACTGAGGAGAAGAAGTTGACACACGCCGGACAAAAGGCGATCACAGTAACTCACCTTGAGGTGAGCTAATAAAGAAGGAAACAATGTGTCAAAAGGTGTCAATGTCCGTTAAATTAGGGGTAACAAGCAAATTCATGAAATTTATATCCCTCGCTTGCAGGAAATATTGTAGGAAAATGTTGAGGTTAGGTTTAAACATGTCGGTAGACTATTGAACATGTATTACAGGGTAAATTAAACGAACTTGGCCTAGGTTGTTACCAAGTTTGAAAAAAACTGGTTCACATTTGTGGCAATTATTGCACGGAAAAAGCAACAAAAGACTTTTTGTTAAATAAGGAGCCATAACTCCACCGAATAAAGTCGGCCGAAAGTGACGATCGAACTTGGCCTAGTCCTTAAGGCATTTAACCTTGTTAACAAGTTTGAAAAGAAAACGGTTCACATTTGTGGCAGTTATTGCACGGAAACAGCAACAAACGACATTTTTTGTTAAATAAGGGAATAGTCTTCCAAAAGTGATAATCGAACTTGGCCTAGCCCTTAAGGCATTTAACCTTGTTACTAAGTTTAAACAAGAGGGCCATGATGGCCCTGGAATCGCTCACCTGATATTTTTTTTGATTTACTTTAGCTATATAAGCCCCGCCCCCTGGCTGCCAAATTTTCCGACCAATTAACTTGGCTTGAAGGAATCTGATAGAGGGTCACCCTAGGAACATTTCTACAAAATGATTTGAAAATCTGCCTGACACTTTCGGAGAAGAAGATTTTTTAAGTTTTCACAATAGCCATATAAGGCAAAATTGCTTACACTTTATAATTAGTTACTGAAATATTGTCTGTATTTAATGATGGCTGATTTTGTTTAATCAGACATTTTCGATTCTGATGAGGAGTCTCTTTTCTGATTAATTGTTATCATTCAACAACTATCCAATCATCCAAACTCATTTATTTATGTCTTTTCTTATTAAGATTTAACCCTTTCCCTCATACGACAAATCTGCAGCAGACGACTGAACGTATTTTGTCAAATCATAGAAAATCTCCATAACATATGAGAAAAAGTAGAAAACATTGTGACAAAAGGAGAAATTGCACATCTTCTGCAATTTCTTCTTTTGTCACTATGTTTTCAAAAAGCCGTCTGCTGCAGAGGCGTCAGAAAGCGTCTATATGAGGGAAAGGGTTAAAGGCATTTAAATAATTTATTTAGTATTGTGTTTTTATTAATAAAATCATTACAAACACAAATGTTCATTTAATTTATTTCAGTAAACAAGAGGCCATGATGGCCCTGGATCGCTCACCTGATAAAAAAAATTCACTTTAGCTATGCGGCTATAGTTTCCGACCAATCAACTTGGCTTGAAGGAATCTGATAGATTGTCATCCAAGGAACATTTCTACAAATTTATTTGAAAATCGGCCCGACACTTTCGGAGGAGAAGATTTTTTAAGTTTTCACTATAGCCATATAGGGCAAAATAGCCCCGCCCCCCCTGGCGGCCATGTTTTTCGACCAATCGACATGGCTTAAAGGAATCTGATAAAAGATCATCCAAAGAACATTTCTACAGAATTATTTGAAAATCTGCCAACCAGTCTGGGAGAACAAGAATTTTGAAGTTTTTTTCATTTCGTTGCCATGGAAACAAGAATTCTGCATGGATCCCAACAATTTGAAGGAAATCTGGTGAGGTCATTGAGAGGATGCTTTCTGTGAAGTTTCATCCCAATTGACCCACTGGTTACTGAGGAGAAGAAGTTGACGCACGACGGACGCCGAATGCCGGACAAAAGGCGCTCACAATAACTCACCTTGAGCAAAGCTCAGGTGAGCTAAAAACACAGAAAAAACATCAAGCCCCTTTTCTTCATTCCATGTCCTACAAACTACTCGTCCAATGATATACTTTTTCATACCATTAGAAAGACAATTTAATTTGCTAGACATTATTCTTATACAAACTAGAAATATCACTGAAGGTGATAAATACCCCCAAAACAGCACCTTGACTCAAAATATGGCTTCCGACTGACCAACAAAAGGGACATAACTCTGTAAAGGAACTTGCAATTGTAAAATCTTTATGATATGCACATCTTCTCTAGGTATAGAAGCTTCATGTAAAAATTTATTGAATTCCACCCTGTGGTTTATAAGAAAAAGGCCGGACAAAATATGGCTTCTGACTGACCAACAACTTAATAAGTAAAAGGGCCATAACTCTGTAAAATAACATGCAATTGTAAGACCTTTAGGGTATGCACATCTCCTCTTGGTATAGAAGCTTCATGTAAAATTTTATAGAATTCCACCAAGTGGTTTGTAAGAAATAGGCCGGACAAAATATGACTTCGGACAAAATATGGCAAACAACTTAATAAGTAAAAGGGCCATAACTCTGTAAAATAACATGCAATTGTAAGACCTTTAAGGTTTTGCACATCTCCTCTTGGTATAGAAGCTTCATGTAAAATTTTATTGAATTCCACCTAGTGGTTTGTAAGAAATAGGCCGGACAAAATATGACAAACAACTTAATAAGTAAAAGGACCATAACTCTGTAAAATAACATGCAATTGTAAGACCTATAAGGTATGCACATCTCCTTTTCGTATAGAAGCTTCATGTAAAATTTTATTGAATTCCACCAAGTGGTTTGTAAGAAATAGGCCGGACAAAATATGACTTTGGACAAAATATGACCAACAACTTAATAAGTAAAAGGGCCTTAACTCTCTAAAATATCATGCAATTATAACCCCTTTAGGATATGCACATCTCCTCTTGGTATAAAAGCTTCATGTAAAATTTTATTGAATTCCACCCAGTGGTTTGTAAGAAATAGGCCGGACAAAATATGGCTTCCGACCGACACAGTGACTCCTATATACCCCCCAAAACTTTTTTTTTGGGGGGTATAAAAAGGTTTAAACAATATTTGATATTTATAGTGGTATAAAATAGACAGGTTTCAAATCACTACATTTTTCCAATAATGTGTATGGGAATGGTGTACAATTTTATATCATTAGCTTATTGTTTTTTTTGTTAGCAGATAGCATAGCCTTATATGGAGATAAGGTAGTAAAATAGCCAATTCTCTATATTGGAAAGGGTTAAGGAATCTGATAGTGGGTCACATATCTACAAAATTATTTAAAAATTGGTAAGACACTTTCAAAGAAGATTTTACTGAAAGGTTGCATACAAAGGCCCGAGACATATAAACACAGAGATAAGGTACTCGGGATTCCAAATGCCTTACGAAAAAAAAAATCCTTTTAATGTCACGCGACGAAAACGTTACTATGCGATATTTACAAACCACATGATAATTACAGTGGATTCTGAAAATGACCGCCATCTTTGTTTTGATGTGAAAGGAAGCGAGCGGTGATTTTTTTTTTTTTTCAAATTGTTTAATAATAATTGATGTTTTTGATATTTATTATTTCATATTTATAGGAAAAGTATGTGGAAAACTTGTTTTAAAGATTATCTTGTTTGCAAATATTGTGAAGCCAAGTGCTCCGTATTGAGACAGCCATTTTTTATGTAGATTCACAGCGAAAAAATAATAATTTCATACCTTCGGGTTCCTATTTCAGGTCAAATATAGGATACGATTGATAGCTGATTTTTATTTATTTGGAAGCTTTATCAAATTGCATGTGAAAGTAAAAGTGCAAATTATACTGATCGAGAATATTGTGATACCACCGTCTTCCATCATTTCACTACAATAGTGTTAATAAATTAGTCTAAATGACAATTTTCAATTATTCTGTGTCAACTTAGAACAATATCAAAATGTAGTGATTATACAACAAAACAACCATCATCATTTCACACCAATATAAACCAATAATGGGGTCGAAAACTCTTAGGAAACTGGGGTTGAAAACTCTGAAAGCCTTTTTGAGGGCACCATCTTTTTTAAAATTGGTCAAAATGAGAAATTTCAATTGTTTTTTTGTCAATTTATTAATTGATTGATTGGGGTTTAACGCCGTTTTAACAATTTCTCAGTTATATCATGCCGGACAGTTCACCTACACAACAATCTTCCCAAGCAACTTGCTGCTTTTCCACATAGACTTAGCCCATTGGTGGAAGACGAATGACGCATGTCGCATTGACTTTTGTTGAGTGTATGTCAAAATCTCCTCACTCTGAAAATGGCATAGTAGTCAAAATCCCCTCGACCAAAATGATAGGGTAGTCAAAATCCCCTCGATGGGTATTCATAATCCGCTCAATCTAAGATCATATATTCTCTTGTAAAGCTAAATGTAAATTTAAATATAGTACATTATTTCTATTTTATTTTTAACTATACTAAGAAATTTGGAAACATTTCCTTTTACAGTCATCTTAGTGATTAATCAATAGTTACCCGTTAATTACATGTTAATTCCCTTAAAAATAATGTGATTGATTGCATACTGCCTTAGATAATTACTTTAAATACTTAAGTTAATGATTATCCTTTAATACATGTGATTCCTCTCCGTCTTAAGATCTTTTGTTATAATTAATTAGTCGCCGGGCAGAAGCCCGTGACTTCTATTTTTAATAGGTTTTCTGAAATCACATGGGAGGGGGGATTATTATTAGAAAGAAACACATTTAGATGTCTTGAACATATTACAATTGTGTTTGTTTAAAAACACTACGTAATGACACATCTAAAATGATTATAGGTATTTTCAGTTTCTTTATTATGACTCGCATTTATGTTTTTTTGTTTTATTTACGAAGACAAAACAGTCCCTATTAGCTAGACTGGTATACTTTATTTTACACTATATACTACATGTAATCAAAAGTCGATAACTACAAACCTTTACGTCGCAGTCTAATTTGTTTACTTACGCGCACCTGCGTGACTCGCGAATACCAACTGCGTAGATCAATCTCCTTTGCAGAGAGCCGCTCTTTACACTCACTTACAAATAGTAAATTATAGGTGATTTAAAATGTTTATTTGGTTCGAAACAAATGAAGAAAAGGACAAACCTAGATAAAACTGGTTTTAATGAAAAAATGACTTTGAACGAACACTCTCTGCCTATAAAGAGAGTTTCAAGAACGAGACCTCTGCGAATAAGAAAGAATCGTACAAAATTATTTCGTCCTTGACAATTTTAAATGTGTCATTTAATTCCCTAAAGGCATATTGCTTCCGATCTGCATATTGTTATGCATCATTGACACAAGGGCGCTCATCATAATATAATTTTAAAACATGAGTATTTTGTTGTTTTCATTATAAAAAAGGAAGGAAAAAATTAAAATAAATTAACATGTTGTAGGGCTAAGTTTATGTTCGAAATAAAGTTTAAATTATACAACAATTTCAATGAGATTTAACTGTTTAGTTGATATTATATTTCGTAGGTGGTCTAATTTATAAATATTGGACTACCGTATATACTCGGTTATAAGTCGCACTTTTTTACCTTCAAAATCGAAAGTGAAGTGGGGGGAGCGACTTATAAGAGGGTCAAGCAAAAATTCAGAAAAAATTACCCTCCAATTCACCGATCGTCAAAAATTGTGCAGGCCGGTCATTGATAAAAAGGGCGACTTAAATGATGATTTAACAGAATAAATCAAGTTTGATTGAAAGAAACATATCTTATAGAATTGATTTGTTTATAAAAACAAACACTAGAAAAAATATATAACTTATGAATGTACATTTAAAAAGTCATTTGTTCCAAGTTATTGTTTCGATTTTAGCTCGATTGGAAGCCATTTTGAATTTTGTGAAAATATAAATTGCGGAGCTCAAGTCCAGATGCGTAAATATACAGACCATAATACTGTTACTAGGTCGTATGTCACTTTATATGTGATTGAAAAAATAATGTAATAAACTTTAATTTATATTTCAGGATAAAGTGTTGTTTTTATTTTAAACAAAAAGTCATTGATTTGTAACCCTTATTAACCCTTATTACCATATATTGAGGCTTCCCATCCGAATTTTGAAATGTTAATGCTAACTCAAAATTGCTTGCAATAAGCAATTTCTCCTTATCCACGATGTTTCTTGCCTTGATGTTTTCAACGTAGCCTTGTACATAATTGTTGCATGCGGGAAAGTGATAATTTGTCATTGTGTAGACACGTACACACGTAGCTGTCAAACTATCTTAATTAGAAAGTCCATGTTTGCAGAAGGTGATAAAAAGAAGCCATAATAATGGCCACGACAAGACCCATTTCACCGTGATTTTGGCCTGCATGGGTGATGGTACCAAATTAAACCATTAGAAAGCAAAAAACAAACACAGATCCAATTAAAGAGATAAAAAAGTCGGACCAAAATTGTCATAATTAATCCACAAACAATCCCAAGACTACACACGGGGTGATTTAACACGGTCAATAATTGACGTTAAAGTGTATTAAGTAAAAACTGATAAACATGCAATTATCGGCTTTTACCACTGTGATACATCTGCAGTATTTGAGAGTCGTAACAAAGACAATAACTGTAGCTAAAGTGTATTAAATACAAACTGCTAACAATGCAATTATCGGTTTTTACCCACTCTAATACGTACACGTCTGCAGAATTTGACCTCGGGTAATTTTACATGGAACACCTTTAGCTTGATGATAATTTAAACCTGTGTGGTTTACACGCGACAGTTGTGTTAGAATTATTTGACTGTTAGAATTGAGGTCGCTGAACCGTGGATTTTTATTAAAAAGGGTGAACAAACTCCATAAACGAAAGCTATATTATCAAACAAAGGGGAAATTAGCAATGTTTTCAAAAGTTTTCAGCTGCCTCAGAAACATCATGGGAAAAGGAAGAATTTAATCTGAGTTAGCAGATTATCGCTGTATGCGAATTAATTTCAGTTATGCAACGCCGATTTTTCCCTCCATCTACCCTCTACCCCTTCAGTTAACCCTTTCCCACATACAACACATCTGCAGCAAACGACCTTGGAAACAAATTGACAATATCGGGAATAAACTCCATAAATGAGAGCTATATTACCATAGATAAAACAAAGGGTTAATCAAGACGAGTGTGTTTTCACATAACCTGGGGCCTTTTGTGACCGGACAAAACCGGTTTATGTATTCCCCAGTAAATCTCTTTAGATAAAACAAATTAAAACTAGTTGGACATCATTGTATGTTCAAATAATGTAAACAAAAAGCTGATGCTCGATCTTGATGACTTAAGGTTATATATCTCGCTTCTTATGATAGTAAAATCTATTTAGACTATAAATCAATGCTTACATAAAACTAATTGGACATTATATGAATGTTTTAAACAAAAAATCTGATGCTCGATCATGATGACTTGGGTTATATCTCGCTGCTTGTCATAGGGTTTTGACGTGAAAAAAAATCAAAAATCTAACTGCGACTTATAAGAGGGTCAATCATCAAACCCTAGACTTTAGGCCTCGAAGTAGGGGGTGCGACTTATAGACGAGGGCGACTTATAACTGAGTATATACGGTACATTTCAACATTTGTTAAAGTATGATATAATTAGGATGCTAAGCTAATATCATTTTGAGAAAAAGAGAAAACTCATGTCTTCAGCGATTTAACCCTTATCTCATTGTTTTAAAAGTAGATTGCTGCAAAGGTGTTCACTGTTGACTTTAAAAGGGGAAAGGTAAAATGACGTGCTATTGCATGCAAATCCTAAATTGTCTGTTTTGTGGTTTTATTGAAAAATAATAACATTCAAATATTCTGACAAACATCTTGAAAAGTGTATGTGGAATTCACAAATCTTATAATTATTCCTTAATGAAAGCACTGTATACATACTAAGACTAATGATTGGCAAGATTACTCATTTCCATTACTGTTTATGATCAATAATTAGTTGGTTGTGTGTATGGTCAACCTACTTTGGAATGGAGATTGATCATAAACAATGAAAGGCTTCAATTATCATTCACTTCGTTGACAAAACAATGCAAGTTATGATACATTTTCATTTGACCCACCCCTGATGTTCCAATATGCCCTTCAGTTGATAACTGTTTATTCAAATACTATAATGTTAGTGTTATGCATAACTGCACTATGGATATCCGGCGACATTGATGCGTTGCATCAACTTTCTCTTGTTGTAATTGATTAAATCCAATTTGCAGTTTTCCGACAAACAAAATCTTAATTTATTAAACCTGCATTTCAAACTGTTACATTATCTAGAAATCAACATGACTAGAAATCAACATGACTACTCATTCAAAATGGAATTTATTACAAGTAATAAAGGTTCTTGTAAACTTCTTCCTGAAGGGTATGCTTACACAAAGAAAAACGCAAATAAGTCCTCTATCCGTTGGGAATGTTCCCAGAGAATGAGTTTGAGTTGCAAAGGTGCTTTGAACAGTGATTTGCTTGTAAGAAGATTTATGTTACACTTTAATTACCATTTTATTGCGAAACTTTCAACAGTGATTTGGACTTGGCACTTGATTTCATGTATTGGTGAATTGTTAGGCTAAAATAATGCTGTGCAAAATTCAATATATCACTATTAATATAATACAGATCACTGTCATATAGTTTATCTTGGAGTTGATGAAAATGTTTGTGTCAAAACCGGTTGAAAACAAATGGGTAGTCAAAACTACTTGTTGAAAATGCATAGTATTCAAAACCGATATGATTGAAAATGCAAAGTAAACAAAACCCCAATGATTGGTGATAATTCAGTCACATGTTATAAATGAATTAAGGTGATAATTGCTTTAATCCTGTTTGTCAAAACCATTGATTGTGTTAATCATTATTAATATGATATTAATATGTATACTATATTGTTATTATTCATGTAGCCCATGTTTCTTCTTGTAATTATGTACATATAAATCCCTTTATTCAATTCCCAATTGAAAACAAATGGAAAAGTATTTGAAACCTAAACACACAATTTTGTTATTACTTTTATTCTTCTTCTCTAGATATAATAATCAAAGCACTGAAAGTGCTCACAGCAAGGGGCTAACTGCAGATAACATTTGGACATTGATTTACCGATCCCAAAAGTCTAACTTGAACACTTTACACTAGCACTTTGTTAGTTAGCACTTTATATCCATATATTAAATGATAATGGAGTAAAGCAAAATACTGTACACACAGTATGATGGTCTATCGATATACTAAAAGTTGGCATACACATGCGCATCTGCTATCTGGATAGTTTCTGCTTAGCACACCTCCTGGTTTACAATGGATTTTTAGCCGTGTTTTTTTTTTTAATCAATTAACACATATACATTTCATATCAAAATCACAATAACCTTACAATGATAATTATATTGAGAGTCCAATTTTACTTTCAAAGCAATGACTGAAATATTGTTAAAAGCGATGTAAAACATCATACACACGATTTAATCATTTCTTAGTGTTTCACAATGCATAGGTGAATAGTTTTAAATGCATTGCTTTTGAATTCATTTTAAATCCCAACATTTTGAAAGAGTTTATTGCAGCGGTGTTAAATGACAATTGCACCACTGATATATTTATAAGACAAACAAGATGTGTTTGTGAAACACTGATGCCCCCAAATGGCAACATCTAGGTCAAAGGTCAAGGTCGCAAGGTCAAAAATTTTGGTACTGACAGAAAGGTCATGTCTCAAGGAATACACATGTGAAATATGGTAGCCGTACCTGTTATGATTCAAAAGAAGTGATCAAGGTTAAACAAATTAATTTGACAGACACACAAAGACATATAGGTCAAAGGTCAAGGTCGCAAGGTCAAAAATGTTGGTACTGACAGAAAGGTCATGTCACAAGGAATACACATGTGAAATATGGTAGCCGTACCTGTTATGGTTCAAAAGAAGTGGTCAAGGTTAAAGGTTTTATCGACAGACAGACAAAGACATCTAGGTCAAAGGTCAAGGTCGCAAGGTCAAACATTTTGGTACTGACAGAAAGGTCATGTCACAAGGAATACACATGTGAATTTTTTTTTTTCAACAGACAGGCCAAAAACTAGATGCCCACCGAATCGGAGATTCCGGGGGCATAAAAATATATTTTTCTTATAAAAAAAATAGATCTGCCCAAAGCGGGAATCGAACTCTAGTCTCCCGCTTCACGGCCGAACATACTAACCGCTAGGTTACACGGCCACTTCTATTCAGAGGATTTTATTTACTATTTATTTTATTATCATTTAAATAATTGAAATGTTTGAGTATATATGTTATCATTGGGACTCATTTATCTGAATTTGTTTTTAGTCGGAATCGAAAAGTTGCCTTTACTCCATTCGATTTACAATATTTAGGAATAACCAATGAACTTTACGTGCGATCAAGTATGTTGAAAGCGTAGAAATACATTTTAATTATTAATCATGTAATTCATATATTTTAACATAATTTTCGAGTTATTTCTTTTTGGTTAGTGATGTCGAATGAAATTTTCGGCTTCATATGTCAACAAGTTACCGCATTTTGATTTTTAGACAGGAACTATTGGCGGTACGAGATGACCAACATGGGTATTAGCTGGCAACAGTCATTTCATTTTTAACAAAATATTCCACAATTCATCCACTTACATTGACATAATGTACGATTTGCAACCACCAATACATCTATATGAAGTCGAGATGGTGTTCAGAAACGGAGAGCTGATTTAGAAGGACAGATGTGAAGTAATTCCTTATTGTAGGCTTTTTGTTTATAATGTCACCATTCTTGTCAGTGATTGGACATAAGATAAACACATGAGCAGGGTTACAGATAAGGTGCGTATCTGCGTAAATACGCAATTATCTAAAAATCGAGGAGTAACTAAAAGCAATTGGAAAAGTGGTTTACGCAGTGACTTCAAAATAACCGCATATCGATAAGCAAAACAATGTTTTTCGATGAGTTGTTTACAATTTGTAGGTTAGACCCGACTGGTTTTTAAATAGTTCATAATTATCTGCAAAATAGGCAGGGTGTCGTTTACTTTAGGTAGTAGCGTAAACCAGTCCACCAGACTGTTTTTTAAATCTTTCATAATTATCCGCAAAATAGACAGGGTGTCTTTCCTCTGCAGGTTTACTTTAGGTACATAGCGTAAACCAGTCAAATTTCTAGCACCCGTCGGAGTGGCCGGACTGGTTATTCATTCATTCGTAAAATACACGTGGTCGTCTCAATTTTAGGTACGTTGCATAAACCAGTCAAATATTGCGTTTCCGCTTTCGAAATGGCTACGAGAGGAAGGAAAAAATCACGGGCAATTGTCCAAACAAACACACTTTTTGGCTATTTGCAACCTTCGGAGAACGTACCTGATGCGATTTGCAAATAGATCATTGATGGCATCATTGATAGCATACTTTTCAGTGCAAAAGACGTTGTTAGTAGTATTTTTGACGAGCTTTTAACCGCTGTATGTAAACCAAAGAAGCACGACGGCTGTCGAGTCGGTAAAAACACTGTTACGGAATGGAAAAGCAAGTACCCATGTCATAAATGATAATAATACTAATATGAAGTGTTCAGTGTGTGTTGAAATGAAATCTAAATTAAAACTAGAGATTGCTTTTTTGAAAAAGCGCTTGTCTCCCCATTTGTGTGGTTGAAGGGGAGGAAAAGAAATGATGGAGATAAAATTTTGTAGTTTTGGACTGGAGATGAAGCAACAGTGACATGCCTCAGTTATTGAGCAGAAACCATTTTTCAGCTGAAGCTTACCATAACCTTGGCCTTTGACCTAGTGACCTCAAAATCAATAGGGGTCATTTGCTGCTGGTGACCAACCTGCACACCAAGTATGAAGTTCCTGGGCCCAAGCAATCTTCAGTTATTGAGCAGAAACCATTTTTCAGCCCAAGGTCGCCGCAACCTTGACCTTTGACCTACTGACATCAAAATCAATAGGGGTCATCTACAGGTTAGGACCAAGCTGCACACCAAGTATGAAGTTCCTGGGCATAAGAGTTCTTGAGTTATTGAGTAAAACACATTTTTCAGCTAAAGGTTACCGTGACCTTCGACATTTGACCTTGTGACCTCAAAATCGAACAAATTCAATAAAGGTCATTTACTGGTTAGGACCAACCTGCACACCAGGTATGAAGTTCCTCAACATAAGCATTCTATAGTTATTGAGAGGGAACCATTTTCAGCTGAAGGTTACCATGACCTTGACCTTTAAGCAAGTGACCTCAAAATCAATAGGGGTCATCTACTGGTGGTGACCAACCTGCACACCAAGTATTAACTTCCATGACCAAAGCATTCTACAGTTATTAAGCAAAAACAATGTTTCAGCTCATTGTCACTGTGACCTTTCAGCTCAAGGTCACTGTGACCTTGACCTCAAAATTAATAGGGTCTTCTACTGGGCATGGCCAACCTGCAATACCAAGTATAGAGTTCCTCGGCCCAAGCGTTCTTCAGTTATTGAGCGGAAACCATTTTTTACCTCACAAGGTCACCATGACCTTGACCTTTGACCTTCTGATATCAAAATCAATAGAAGTCATCTACTGGTCATGACCGACCTGCATACCAAGTATGAAGATCCTATGCCCAAGCGTTCTTCAGTTATTGAGCGGAAAGAAGTGTGACAGACGGAAGGACGGACGGAACGGGCAAAAACAATATGTCACCCCCATGTAATGGGGGGGGGGGGGGGGGGGGGAGAGAGGAGACATAATTATCGAGTGTTTGGGCAAATGAAGGGACCCCCAATATTCAGATTTCCAGCATCACCAGGCATAATCAAAGCACTGAGCACATAAAATAGTCTTTAATACTGTGTACTTTGCTGCTAAGAATGAAATTCCCTCAAACACTGTCAATGGGTTGTTAGAGTTACAGACAAAAAATGGCCTTGATGTGAAGTACACCAAGCTCAGTTGGGACTCTCTGTGTGAAATGCAAAGTTCTATCGCCCACATCCTAAGGTCGGAACTAGTTGAGGATGTTAAGTCATCGGGAGTGTTTGCAGTGATGCTTGAATGAATGAATGTATAGTGTTTTATGGCGCATCGACAGCTAAGGTCATTTAGCGCGCATTAAAATTAAGTAGTACATGAAATATTATTTAACAAGAGCTGTCAGAGGACAGCGCGCTCGACTATATGCCGCTTATTCACATAAAGCACTACTTCATTATAATGCACTTAAAATCACGTTTTTTACCCCAAAAAGGTCACACTCAGAATCTTCAGCATACAATATGAAGACAGGTATTAGATGTAATTATGTTCCAAATATAAAAGCCCTAGCATAAGTACTTATTGAGAAAAAAAAATAAAAAAAAAATTCCAACTTGCCCTAAAACTTTAACCACCCAAAATCACGTCTTTTACCCCAAAAAGAAGGTCACACTCAGAATCTTCAGCATACAATATGAAGACAGGTATTAGATGCAATTATGTTCCAAATATAAAAGCCCTAGCATAAGCACTTATTGAGAAAAAAAAATAAAAAAAAAATTCCAACTTGCCCTAAAACTTTAACCACTGAAAATCAGGTTTTTTACCCCAAAAAGAAGGTCACACTAAGCATCTTCAGCATTCAATGTGAAAAAAGGTATAAGATGTAACTACATTCCAAGTATTAAAGCTGTAGCACAAATACTTATTGAGAAAAAATTAAAAAATTAAATGAAAATGCCAACTTGCCCTAAAACTTTAACCACCCAAAATCACGTCTTTTACCCCAAAAAGAAGGTCACACTCAGAATCTTCAGCATACAATATGAAGACAGGTATTAGATGTAATTATATTCCAAATATAAAAGCCCTAGCATAAGTAATTATTGAGAAAAAAAAAAAAGAAAAAAATCCAACTTGCCCTAAAACTTTAACCACCGAAAATCATGTTTTTTACCCCAAAAAGAAGGTCACACTCAGTACCTTCAACATTCAATGTGAAGAAAGGTATAAGATGTAACTATATTCCAAATATTAAAGCCCTAGCACAAATACTTATGAATGAAAATGCCAACTTGCCCTAAAACTTTAACCGGATGCCGACGCCGGGGCGAGTAGTAAAGCTCTCATATTCTTCGAATAGTCGAGCTAAAAATGAATATGTTTGATAGAACTATATAATGGGAAATGATGGAAGTAGAAATAAATAATGTTTTATGACTAAAATCTATGTAATGGTAATGAAATATATGTTATATAAATGAGAGTATATATATATATGTAGACAAATAAAGAGTATCACAGCTTATAGTAAAGTGCGATCTCCTTTAAGAAAGAAATTATAGCATGTATTGGGACAGTGTCGAATAGTGTTTTAAGACTATCAACACTGTAATTATTAGCACGAATTGGTGCAAAGTCAGTGCAATCAATTAAAATGTGCTGAATGGTATAGCTTGCAGAGCAAATAGAACATTTATCATGAATGCGAGATTTCAAAATGGTATCACCACATACGGCGGCAGATGCAACAGAGTCATCGCATATAGAGCCGTCTGTGTAAATGGGCTTAAAGGCAAAGTAAAAATCTTTAATTTCATGAAATTCGGCTTGAAATACATGTCTGTCAGTTTCAGACTTTTTATGAGCAGCAAGATCAAAACGAAATTCCGCAGTTTTAAGTGTCCAAGGAGCTATCTCTGGGACTTGATATTTTGCAATACACTCCATATCCATATGAAGAACTTCAAGAAATGAAATCTATGCGGATACCAAGGGGAGGTATTGCATTTGGTTTTTTAAGGAAAAGGGGCTGAATTGAGGCTGAAAGACAGTTTCGTAAGCAGGGTTAGAAGGTTTGGATTTTAATTTCAGTACATACTGAAGGGCAAGTTTCTGTCTTCTAGAAGAGAGCGAAGGTTCATTAGCTTCAGCATAAAGACTGTTTACTGGAGAGGTTCTAAAAGCTCCAAGGGCAAGGCGAAGACCTTGATTATGTATGGGATCAAGCAACTGAATGTAAGATTTGCGAGCAGAACCATAAACAATAGAGCCATAATCAAGTTTAGAACGAATAAGAGAGCGATACAAACTTAATAGTACTTTCCTATCAGCTCCCCAGTCAGAATGGGCTACAACCTTGAGAAGGTTTAACGCTTTCAGACATTTTTCTTTAAAGCTTTAATATGTGGAAGATTCAGGGGTTTTTTTCTGAAAAAGGGGAAGGGGCCTGGGGCCTTTGAGAAGGGGAAAATTTCGCGGCGTTTTAGAAAAAATGGGAAAAATTGTAAACTAGTATAATGTGCATGTTTAACTTTTATCATTACAAGGCCATCTGTCTATTTTTCATGTTCTTGAACTCCTACACTAGATTGTCATAATCCAGTTCACTTAAACTATACCACTGTCAAGGGTCGAAATTAGCAAGATTTTCTACTTGCATTTTTTCGCAAGTGCTATTTTTTGTTACTTGCTAAATGAGAAAACAACTTATTAGAACTTTAACTTTAAGCAACACAATGTGAACTACAATAGTGCAATACACTGTTATGGTCAATCATAAATGTAATGTAAACATGGTCCAATACATGCTGTGAAAAGAAGCTGCTGAGACTGTCAGATATACAACATAGTCTAGAAACTGTGTTTCAATTTCTGGCTCCATATGGCAAAGTATGGGGTCTTTTCTGAATTAGTCAAGACAACATCCATCTTGTCACAGCAGTTTTTGGGTCATATTCTCCAAGGGCAACATCAGCAACTTTAATTCTCATCAAAATATCAAGTATTTCAGCACCAAGCCTACACCTCGAGTCAAATTGTATTCTGTTCATTGTGGAAAAATAAATGAGATTTAAGCTAATGTTCAAAAGTTAAATATGAAAAAAAAAAAAAAAAAAAAATTTTTTTTTTTTTATATCCGAGGGGAATTTATATTTTTAGGGGAAAAACTATGCTTATTTTCCGGGGGGAAGGGGCCGTTAAACGGCCCCTTTTATATAAGGAAAAAAAAACCTGAGATTACACCAAGAAACTTGAACTCTGGTTCAACTTCAATGCGACATTTATTCATATGAAGATCAGGGTCAAGGTGGAAACCACGTTTATTACAGAAGTGCATGCATTTGGTTTTGGTCTTGAAATTTTAAAACCGTTTTCGTCAGACCATGTTTGAAGTTTATTCAAGCATTGTTGAAGTTGACGTTCTGTCCATATTTCTTGAACGAAAACAAATCACAAAATCATCCACATAAAGGGAGCATTCAACCCCTGGGTTGATAGCTTTAACGATAAAATGCAACCTTGAGGAACACCCATTTCCTGCTCATGAGCACCTGATAGGGTGTTACCAACACGAACACAAAAGAGGCGTTCGTCCAAAAATGCAGCAATAAATAGAGGTAGACGGCCTCTAAGACCAAAGTCATGGAGATCCTTTAAAATACCGTATTTTCAAGTTGTGTCATAAGCGCTTTCAAGATCAAAGAATACAGAGACAACATGTTGCTTATTAATAAAGCCTTCTTTCAAACGAACAAGATGATCAAGTGTACTTCGTTGCCGACGAAAACCGCTTTGAACATTGACAATAAGATTGTTTGATTCTAGGAACCATATAAGTCGGTCATTAACCATTCTTTCTAATGTTTTGCAGATACAGCTAGTTAAAGCAATGGGACGATAGTTGCTAGGATTAGGTGTCTTTGCCCGGTTTTGGGATAGGTATAACAATAGCCTCTCGCCAAGACTGAGGAAATTCACCAGACTGCCATACATCATTAAAAATATCCAATAAAACAGAAAGAGAAGTGAAGGGTAAATGTTTAAGAAACTGATAATTGATTTTGTCTTGGCCAGGAGAGGTATCATGAGCTTTCCTCAGGGCAGACCGGAGTTCTTTTAAGGAAAACAGTTTGTTATACCGCTCAAGATTTTTGGACTTAAAGTTAAGTTTTTTCTTCTCCTCTCTGGCTTTAAACTTCTGGAATTTTTCAGAATAATTCTCTGAAGAAGATTTTTTTGTAAAAGTATCAGCTAGAGTATCTGCGATATCAAGAGGGGTGTTGATGGCCTCATTATCAAGTGAAAGATGGTTAACGGATGAAGTACCTTTCCCATTAATTTTTCGAATCATATCCCAAGTCTTTTTAGTCGAAGTGCGACTTGTAAGCCTTGAGACATATTCTTTCCAAGAAGTACGCTTACTGGCTTTGATTGTGTGTCTAGCTTTGGCACGAAAGATTCGAAAGCTATTCAGATATCTGGAGACGGTTTACAGGGTCGTTTTGGGTCTGTCGAGGTCTGAGGAATAAATTATCTGCAGGATGTTATGCTGAGTGTTATTATTCAGTTACATAAATGGGTTAAAATAATAGGACGCAGATTTTCGGAAAATGCCGCTTGTCCGGGACTGCGATTTTGCAATATGCGACTTGCCCGATACGCTTTACGACTTGTCCCGGACGTCGGGCTATGGGATTTGTACAGCCCTGTACACCATGCAATACTGGTTGTTTATTTATTAAAACAAAACCTCGATGAGTCACATTGCTGCTTGCAAAATCGGTGTACTGCCGAGTATGAGGGTAATAAACAAGAGGGCCATGATGGCCCTGGATCGCTCACCTTAATTATACAATGTACTGTAATGCAAAACACATCAAGACAATTATTCTGAATGCAACCTCCAGTGTTAACAAGATTTTCCTTCATTTGGCCTAGTGATCTATATTTTTTTTCATGATATGACCCATATTCCAACATGGACTAGATATCATCAAGACAACATTCTGACAAATTTTCAACTTGCTCAAAGTAAAAATGCGGCCTCTGGAGTTTGAACAATTTTTTATCCTTTATTGACCTAGTTTTTGACCCAATATGACCCATATTCGTACTTGACCTAGATATAATTCAGACAAACATTCTGACAAAATTTCAAACTTCTGAACGTATGTTTGGCCGATACAAATAATTTACGTTGTTTATGACACTTACGACAGACTTCTTTACAAAATGCCTGAAACCTTTACACGGCGAGTAAAATGTAGCTTCATTAATTATATTTCGGACAATATTACACACAATGTTCGGATCGCAAACCAGATACAAATAATTTACGTTGTTTGTGACACTTACGACCGTCTACTTTACAAAATGACCGACACCTTTACAGAATGGACGGCGTGTAAAAGGTAGCTTCATAAATTATATTTCGGTGACTTTAGAACACAATGTTTGGATTGCAAACTGGGAAATACGTAAGTTGACGAGTGCAATTAATTAAAGGAGGAACCCAAAACAGCAAATAAATAATTAGAAGATGTCCACTTATTAATTGTTAATTATATTTCGGCGACTTTTTAACACATTGTGAGTATAATAAACTGTGAAGATAATTATATTAAGTGGTCTATTAGTTGCTATATATACCCCAAAAATATGTTTTACAAATCATTCCTAGCACTTAATTCTAGTAGAAAACATCGTAATGCCTGTAGCATCTTGGTTTCGACGATTCGTCTAAACCTGGTTCGAAACCTAAGCTTGCAGAAATAGAGACTGAAATTGATTCACCGTCTAAACGTCAGTTTTCAAAAGCACTCAACCAGGCCTCGATTGACTGGTATATTAAAGATGCAAATAGTCTTTTGTACTGTAGATTATGTCGACAATGCATATGCTACGCATAACGACAGACAAGAAATATCACTTCTCCCTTAAGTCTCCCCACTTCTCCCTAAATTGCCCGGAGGGAGAAGTCACTTCTCCCTAAAATTCAAGCCTAGTGAGAGCCCTGGGCCTTTTCAAATTGTGAAGTAGGCAAAGATAGGCCTCTAATATAGTAGGTGGAAAGGCGCTGGAACTTTTTCTTATTCTGCAATTCTTTTAAAATAGTGAAAGGACAAACCTTCTGAAGGAGGTACACTGTGTGTGTATTTCTTCACTGTTTTTGGACCTTTTCTTTTCGAGTTCCTCACTTTAGGCATGTTTATATATTTGGCAAGATCCCTGTAAACATAAAGTAAATGAAGATTATAATGGGAATCAGTGATTTGCTTCAAAACAGTAATTTCCCTTATAAGAATGTTGGGGGTGGGTAAATGCGCAAATGGTACAATGTTCTGTTCCGTTATATAACTTCTGCCTTAGAAGGCACACTTGCACTTTGTGTAGTAATCCTTCGTAGAGTGAATGTAAATCCGTCACCACAATAACAAACGCAGTATTTTATGTAACAAGAGCTGTCGGAGGACAGCGCGCTCGACTACATGCCGCTTATTCACATAAAGCACTATTTCATTATATTGCACTTAAGTACTATTAAATCATATTATATACTCTATATGTAAAAGCAACTGAATAGATATACATACATTTAAATATAATTCAAAAATAAAATTTCCTAAGTCAATCAAGGGCCATTACTCCATATTTAGGATACAATGGAGTTATCTAACCTAATTGTTCGATGGTCCTTAACAAATATGTGAAGTATGAAGTGATTTGAATGATGTAACTTTAACGTTGAGCTAAACGCGAATGTTAAAACTGACTGAGTCCAAAATTAGCCAAACCTTAAAAAAAGGTTTTCTTAATGTTTGACACCATGCAAAACCCGTTTGATATGTTGAAGAATTATATTTGATAAATAAATGATCACAATTAGAAAGAAATGTAACTGCCAAAATAAAGAATTTATCTAAAAATTCTCAAAATCAAACAAAAATCATGTTTTTTACCCCCTAAAAGTCACACTCATCTTCAACATACAATGTGAAGAAAGGTATTACATGTAATTATATTCCAAATATGGAAGCCCTAACACAAGTACTTATTTAGAAAAATTAGAAAATTAAATGAAAAAGCCAACTTGCCCTAAAACTTTAACCGCCCAAAAGCATGTGTTTTACCGCAAACAGAAGGTCACACTCAGCATCTTCAGCATATAATATGAAGATATGTATTAAATGTAATTATTTTCCAAATATGAAAGCCCTAGCACAAGTACTTATTCAGAAAAAATTAAAAAAATAAAATAAAATCCTACTTGCCCCAAAACTTTAACCACCGAAAATCATGTTTTTTACCCCAAAAAGAAGGTCACACTCAGCATCTTCAGCATTCAATGTGAAAAAAGGTATAAGATGTAACTATATTCTAAATATTAAAGCCCTAGCACAAATTCTTATAGAGAAAAATTAAAAAATTAAATGAAAATGCCAACTTGCCCTAAAACTTTAACCACCAAAAAGCATGTGTTTTACCGCAAACAGAAGGTCACACTCAGCATCTTCAGCATATAATATGAAGAAATGTATTAAATGTAATTATTTTCCAAATATGAAAGCCCTAGCACAAGTACTTATTCAGAAAAAGTTAAAAAAATAAAATAAAATACTACTTGCCCCAAAACTTTAACCACCGAAAATCATGTTTTTTACCCCAAAAAGAAGGTCACACTCAGCATCTTCAGCATTCAATGTGAAAAAAGGTATAAGATGTAACTATATTCTAAATATTAAAGCCCTAGCACAAATTCTTATAGAGAAAAATTAAAAAATTAAATGAAAATGCCAACTTGCCCTAAAACTTTAACCACCCAAAATCATGTCTTTTACCCCAAAAAGAAGGTAAAACTCAGAATCTTCAGCGTACAATATAAAGAAAGGTATTAGATGTAATTATATTCCAAATATGAAAGCCCTAGCACAAGTACTTATTGAGAAAAAAAAAAAAAAAAAAATCCAACTTGCCCTAAAACTTTAACCCCCGAAAATCAAGTTTTTTTCCCCAAAAGGAAGGTCACACTCAGCATCTTTAGCATTCAATGTGAAGAAAGGTATAAGATGTAACAATATTCCAAATATGAAAGCCCTAGCACAAATACTTTTGAATGAAAATCCCAACTTGCCCTAAAACTTTAACCAGACGCCGAAGGAGAGGCCGGGGCGAGTAGTAAAGCTCTCATATTCTTCGAATAGTCAAGCTAAAAATGTTCCTTTGACTATCTTTAAAAATACTAAAAACAAATTACAGATAATATGTGTTTCACAGGTCATGTGTTTACAACTTAATTTCTTTTTCTATTTCTAGTGCGTTTTGGAATAAGTTCTAGTTTCTTAAATCCCACAGCATGTAGCGACTAACACAGACGTCTACCATAAAATTGGGAGTTTTTCTAAGAAATTTTTTGGAGAGCATCTACCGCCATCAAATACATTACAGTCCACA
Organism: Serripes groenlandicus; assembly: GCA_031761405.1. Classification (NCBI taxonomy): domain Eukaryota; kingdom Metazoa; phylum Mollusca; class Bivalvia; order Cardiida; family Cardiidae; genus Serripes; species Serripes groenlandicus. Next base: position 80,386,356 of record JASEVX010000006.1, read on the forward strand.
ATTAACTGAAGCAAGCAAATTTCTTTTACACCTGGTTTTATGTTGATTAGTTCATTCAATACATTGTTAAAAATTCTAAAATTGGATCTCTGACTTCCTGTAGGCCGTCACAAACGATAAGAAAATGTCCAAGAGTTTCTGATTCTTTTTCACATATCAGGCATAAAGGATTCACTTTGTTTTGATTAAATTTTTCTCTATTTGTTTGTAATATAATATGTTCCTGTGAGTATTTTTGTTTTCACAGGTATTCTATTCACATCTCTGGAACTTTTAGAGTATGGTTTTATTGCTGGAAAACATTTTCCAGGTGTATGCATCTTGGACAGAAAATTCAGACTAGAATATAGTTCAGACTGGGAGATGATCCTATCAACCCAATACTTGTACACATGTTTGTCAATTAGTCTTTTCCAGTCACTTTTCTTACAGTTCTGGTTCAGGAAGTTCGTACAAAATAAGCAGTGTTTGTATGACTATTAAATGACTTCTAAAGAATCAAGTTGTGTAATAGCTAATCTTCTTTCCACGGAGTTGTCTGCAAGTTTTGTAATGTTCCCAAATAATGAATCTTCTTATGTATAACACCCTCAAGCGAAATGGTACCAGTTAACATATAATCAGGGGTCGATTTAACCGCTGGCCCGCTAGCCCGTGGCCGGTTGATTTTACCTCGGGCCAGCTGTACATGCAATAAGCTAGTCCGTCGGGCCTGCTGTAAATTATGGGATAATAAGCTAGTCTGTAAGAAATTGAAAATATCGAGTTGCATATGTACGTTTTTATTTCGTTCTGACCATTCCGTTCTGTCAGAAATTGTTAAAAACGCATGTTTCACAATCGAGTGCGCCCAGTAATGGCCGTATTGACTTCCGCACACGATACTGTTAAGTAAAATTTGATTGGACAGGTGCGCGAAAACAACCAATCGTATGCCGCGTCTTAATATCCGCTTGGCAACATACACAAAATGGCGACGCACTAAATAATAATATCACCTTGAAACAAACTTTTGGTTAACGAATTTGGTCGGTTTGGTGAATAAATACATAATCAGAGTTTTCCGTGACACACAAATCCTGCGTCATTGACGCATTTTTACAACTCAAATGACCCCCAAAAATAACATCTGTGCGTCCCTCTGGACGCAATGTCGGTAAATGAAGTCCATTCTATTTTTCTATAATCTCGGTTTTCCAAAAATCTATATTTAACTTAGTTCTTATCCTGCACCAAAACATGCGAAAAAAATTCCGACGCTTCCAGGGTCGAATCTGGCGTACGTAATGTTTGTCACACCAAAATACACATATGGGACAACATTTGACCATTTATCTATCGTATAAAGTAAACACAAACGGTCTTACTCACGTTTTTATGTGTTTTAATCTCTTTTTAATCCACCTCTTAGAGGCCTGACATTTAATAACTCACAATGTGGTCGATTTGAACTGAGGATAACCGAATACGGTATTGTGGGTATTGTTGTTAAAGTACACCAACATGGATATTTAACGAAATAGTTATATATCTTATTCAAACAAGTTTGGGCGATATTTCGTTTATTTCTTTTTACCGATTTTGTCTAATTTATTTAGCCGAAAACAAATTTGTTACAGATTTCAAATTTTTCGCCGTTGTGAATTGAATTTTGATAGATTAAAGTGGTAAAGAGGTAAGCTGCATAAATGTTAGGCTCAAATTAATATAATAATAATTATAGATATGGTTTTTTTTATCGTTGCGATAGCTGTCAGGATATACACAGCATAATAACGTGAATCGAGGTCTGTCTGAAACATGCTATGGATTTAGACTTCGGTTGACCAATAAATGAGAAAACGAAAGTCTAAATTATTTGGACTATATTTAACTCTGAATGACAGGTTTAAGCTTTATCGATAACATTATCGGTAATGTACACAATTTTTTTTTCACAAATTGACATTATTAATATTAAAGAGATAATAAAAACTAAGAACAACACACTTGTTTTTGAATGTTTTTTATATCAATCACTTGATAATAAAGTTCTAATTTGGACCCCCAACCCCTCAACTTTGAAGACATGGAGGTCACAATGACCCTCAAGTTTCAAAGCTTAGGGAAAACCCTGTACATTGTATCAGATATGTAAACTGTTTAAAAAGTTGAATTATTTCAATTAAATAAATAACCATTGAATGTTGCCTTGTCCTCATTAAAAAAGTTTGGGCCAGTGGTAAACATGTTGGGCCAGTAATTTTCCATTTCAACTGGCCCTGCTGGCTAGTAGAAATTTCAGCCTTAAGTCTACCCCTGTATATAGACTAATGAATCAGCAGTGTTACTTGGATTTGACAATATTTGTTTGTTAATTTTTCTGTACTGGGGGTCTCTTATGTTGAGAGTACTTTTTTGGGTGGCACAATAACCTCAAGACCATAGATCAACACAGGAATAATGTATGTTTGTAACAATGATAAAGCTGTTTCTGGATCCATCCCGTTCTCACCATGTAGACCAGATGCCATGAGACTATATAACGTACGTCGTGCTTTTTGAATATTTTCATTAACAGCATGAGATTCTTGATTGGTTGAAGTGCGTGTAATTCCTATGTGTGGTGTCTTTTCTATTTCGGGCATTATCTTGTTTCCTAAAGTCCAGCTATAATTGTCTTTCTTACTGGTTTTAATTCTGAGCATAACCCTAATTCTAAGCATTTGTTTTTTGAGAATATATCAAATTATACAGATTAATTCGAAAAATCTAAGATTGCTATTCATTATCCATTATGAACCTAGCTAGACACAGGCAGAATTTGGTTGCAGGCAATTAGTTTTATGCCGTTTTCAACATTATTTCAGTTACAGTCGAACCTCGTTAAACCGGACGCCGTTAATCCGGGAAATTCGCGATCCGGACATAAATTTCAAGGAACGGATTTTTTATGCTTAATTATTCTCCGTTACAACGGAAATTCGCGTTCCGGAACCGGATAAAAAATATCGGGAACGGAGCGACCATTGACACATAAAATCCGCTTCATTAGTCCGGAAGTCCAAACATGTATATCTTTTTTTCTCTCTCAATTGGTCCGGATTATACTAATTGCGTAAATCTTGTTGCGTGTCATAGTTTTCTAGTATGTCTGTTTGGCCTAACAATATGTGTTAAAAGCTGTGTACTGTATACAATGTAATAGGACTGTTCCATAAACGGCTAGTGTGTGTCATTGTTTACTTTGATTAGCAGTCATAAAATAGCAGCCAATCAGGCGTTGATTGCCAACATGATATTAACTGATTTTGAGATTAAAATTTCGACATTTTGACCCAGAGACAAGTGGAGATCTGACAAAAAATAATAAGGTGTTCCATATTTGTATAATTTGATGCTCATTTTTCAAATTATAACATTGTTTACGTATATGTTATCCATATTTAATAAATCTCATGATTAAGCTTCACTTACCACAAACGGTGCAATCTAGAGGTAAATAAAACTTGAAGAGAAAAAATCATACTGACAGTTTGCAATTGTTTAACTATTTGAATTCGCCTCAACTATAAGCATAATATTAGGTCCGAACCATTGACTCCCAGGCCTCGACAATTTTTTGACCCTAAAAATGTACTCGCCCTGCACAAAAGTTACTAGCCCTGCACTTTTACGGGGGAAAAACTGCCACACAATATACACATGGGCTTGTTTTGCAGCCACTGACTCAAATTCACTGTAAAAGCAATGGTTTCAATCATTTATTGTTTCATAAGACCATAGGAAACTTCAGCCTTACCAAATACAAAATTGATCGTTTTATAGCCTTTTTCAGGCGCTGATGGTAGTTTTTTCTGATATTTATTATTTCTTGACATTTAGGTCAAATCGTTTTCATCGTATTAATAAATCATCTAGACGCTTTAGTTATAAATGCATGCGTCTTCAATAAGTAATTTTGTTCTCATTTATCCGCCGGCGCGGTTAACGTTATCAACATAGACAGCTATTGCAACGATAAAATAAATCATATTTAACATTAAATTGAGTCTAAAAAATATGCAGCTTATCATTTAAATACATGAAAATCCAATTCACATCAGCGAAAAAATTCGTCGGACGCCATGTTTTTTCTTAAAAACACGTGGTTACGACAAGACGAAATGGGTAAAAAATAATTAAACGAAATATTACCCAACTCCCAATACTTATTGTACAAATAAGAAATATAATTATTTCGTTAAATATTTGTTTCGGATAAATAATTGCAACACCTGAATGGATATACGGCACTGAGAAATGTTGCGATTTGTTTTAAAATGTAAACAACAGCGGCAGGCCGAGAATGTTTTTGATTTTGTAAGAAAAGCAAGTTACAAAATGAAAATTAGGCTAGACGGCCAGAATTGTGAATGGGTCCGTAATTGAATCTGGAGAATCTTACTCGCCCTGTTGGGCGAGCGTGATCAATTTGTTTCTCGCCCGACCTCAACATTCACTCGCAAATGCGAGCAGGCGAGTGGATTTATCGAGGCCTGACTCCTATTTTCAGGCTAAGATGACAATTTTGCACCGGTAAAATTTTTAAATCGTTAATCCGAAAGATTCGCAATCCGGACTTTTTTCTCTGGTAACCAAAGTGTCCGGATTAACGAGGTTCGACTGTATATATAACGGCAACATTTCACATAATATTGATTCTGGGATAAACAAAACAATACTAGACAATGCACCTTGCACAAGGGCATTCAACCATGACTCGTGCCACAACTGGGGTTAGTTTAAACAAGAGGGCCAAGATGGCCCTAAATCGATCACCTAATTGATAGTAAATTAGTAGCAAATATTTAACTGCAAATATCTGGAAAATTTTATCAGGGAGTGCAAATGAAACTGAAAGGACTGGACACTTCTCAAGAAACAGCTTATCAGTAAAGGCCATTTATATCTTGAAATCTAACAAGAACTTTAATAAGAATGGAATTATAAAGTTTTTGTCATTTTGCACCTTTCCTGATGCCTAAGAAACATTTCTACCAAATTATCTTGCAATCGCACAAGTAGATTATGGAGGAAAAGGATTTTAAAATTTGGGTATTTTTCTCACTTTCTGATGCCGCAGCAACCAAAGTTCTCAATGGAATTTAAATCTTTGAACAATTTCGAAAGAGGACCACCAAAGGAACATTCTTGTGATGTTTTGTGGAAATTGGTCTATTGGAATGGTAGGAGTTGGTTGTCATTTGTAGCTAAAAGTTCAATTTACCCTTTTTGTGATGACGCCTGGTTGATATGATTGTGTAACCAATCAAAACGGCTTAAACAAATTAAATAGAGGATCATTACAGTAAGATTCGTATTATATTTTCTTAAAATCAGACAAACACTTTCATAAAAATGGAATTTTCAAATTTTGCCCCTTTTCTGATGCCGCTTGACTGCCATGTTTTTCGACCAATTAGTATGGCTTGAACAATTTTTATAAAGGGTCACCCAAGGAACATTTCTACCAAATTATATTTGAAACTGACAGGCAGATTCGGAGAAGAAGATTTTTAAAGTTTGGTCATTTTGTCCCCTTTCTGATGCCGCAGCAACCAAAGTTCTCATTGGAAGTTTTAATCTTTGAACAATTTTGAAAGAGGACCACCAAAGGAACATTCCTGTGATGTTTTGTGGTAATTGGTCTATTGGAATGGTAGGAGATGGTTGTCATTTGTAGCTAAAAGTTCAATTTACCCCTTTTGTGATGACGCCTGGTTGCTATGATTGTGTAACCAATCAAAACGGCTTAAACAAATTAAATAGAGGATCATTACAGTAAGATTTGTATTATATTTTCTTAAAATCAGACAAGCATTTGCATAAAAATGGAATTTTCAAATTTTGTCATTTTGCCCCTTTTTTGATGCCGCCTGACTGCCATGTTTTTCGACCAATCAGTATGGCTTGAACAATTTTTATAGAAGGTCACCCAATGAACATTTCTACCAAATTATATTTGAATCTCAGGGCTGTACAAAAAAAAAATCAGCCACTTGTCCAGGACAAGTGACTTTCAGAATGCCACTTGTCCTGCTAAGATTCTCACTTGTCCCATTTTTCTGCACACCAAGTTTAACATGCGACAAATTTAAGAATTGTGTGGTAGCCCGGACGCGGTTTCTTGAGTGTTTTAATTGTTTTTTAGTGGGTTTTTTTCTAGTTCAGTATAAAGATAACATTAAGAGCACACAATGTACATGATTTAACCCTTTACCTCATATAGACGCTTTCTGACGCCTCTGCAGCAGACAGCTTTTTGAAAACATAGTAACAAAAGAAGAAATTGCACAAAACGTGCAATTTCTCCTTTTGTCACTATGTTTTCCACTTTTAGTCATAGGTTATCCATTCAATTATAGAGATTTTCCATTATTTGACAAAATATATTCAAAGTCGTCTGCTGCAGAATTGTCGTATGAGGGAAAGGGTTAAGGGTAGTGACCACAATTCAAATAACATTATTGCAAAAGACCTGTAGTGCAGCATTCAGTTAAAAAAAAAAATGAAATTTGGAAAAGAGATTATTTTTCACTAGGTTATTTGAAATCTTCTGCATAAAATGTATGTATTTTACAAAAGATTCAAAAGCTATTGACAGAAATGTTAAACTTGAGACAACATAGTCAAATGATGCAATAGCACTTTTCAAATTGAAGATAACAAAATAATAAGGTCACCGATTTAGGTCCCTCACCGAAACAGGGCATTGTTCGATACGAGGGTCAGTTTTACAAAGAAAGACATATTAAATAAATTAAATTTTATTAACCAAAAGTCAAATTTATCAGGTTCAATGTAGTTATTAAATCAAAAAATATTGTCAAAAAAAATGAAAGACAACAAAACGTTAAATTTGTTTCATGTGTTTCAATCTCATTAAAATCATCTCCTATTAACGCTACGCATTTACATTTAGTCAGATCAGGGTACTTTAAATAGTCAGATCGGTGTTGCGGTATTATTCGCAACATAGCCGCCATTTTGATGATTGCGCAATGTTAATCATGGTTCCCTACTTTGAGAATTAGAAATCGGTAAACAGCGTTGAATGTAAACATCGGGGTCGTCAGGTCGCGAATGTCATTCACCCAATTTCTCATTTCATCCAATGAAATCGCAACTATTAAGTCATATGATTTTTTTTCCCCGCCGTTTATGCTAATTAATTTTAGTAAACAAAGCCGTGATTGGGCAATTATCACACTCGGGGGAATCATTTATATATTTCATTCCAAACAATTTTCTTTGTGTCCCTGATATTACGAATATTATGTCAATCTTGAAGGTATTTCAAATTGATAAACGGCAAGATAATTTTTAGCAGTCGTCGTATTGTCTTTAATTTGGATCTAATTTATTTTATTAACTTCTGCATGGCAAAAATTTCTTCCAAGTCTTTCTGAACCGGTTTGCACCAGTTTGCAAACATCGCATACCGAAAGTAGAAAAATGGATCAAAATACATTAGACCGATCCATAGGTAATTCCCTAGCTTTCATGAAATAACAGCCCCAAGGAACAATTGTCACTTATGATTGGACAGCCTTATTGGATACATATATATCACGTTAATCGACTATTACTGACGCGATTCGATTGGCTGAAATCACTCGATCTGACAGATGGGTAACTCCGCCTACTGTTATTGATTTGTTATGGTCACGTGCGAGTGGTTTTTCGCATGTAACATAGTCAAATTTATACACGACAGACATGTGTGTTAGTAATTAAGCCGGGCTACCAGACACAGGAATTTACATTCACTGTTACGTAAATGGGTTGATATAATGGGACGTGGATTTTTGGAAAATGCCACTTGTCCGGGACTGAGATGTTGCAATTAGAGACTTGCCCGATGCGATTTATGACTTGTCCCGAACGTCGGGCTATGGGATTTGTACAGCCCTGAATCTGACAGGCAGATTCGGAGGAGAAGATTTTTAAAGTTTGGACATTTTGCCCCCTTTCTGATGCCGCAGCAACCAAAGTTCTCAATGGAATTTAAATCTTTGAACAACTTTGAAAGAGGCCAACCAGAGGAACAGTCCTGTGATGTTTCACGGAAATTGTCCTTGGAGTTTGGGAGGAGATGATGTTTAAAGCTAAAAGTTAACGCCGGACGGACGACGGACAAAAAGTGATCAGAATAGCTCACCTTGAGCCTTTGGCTCAGGTGATCTAAAAATGTTTCTGTTGTAGGAAGTTTGATTGATAGATGTTCAATGCTGGTTTAAATAATTTTTCATGTATATCAATCAGGGCAGGTGCACTTGACACAGTTTCATATACTTGAAAATTGAAGGCTCGTTGCATCTACAAGGATACTTTACCTAACTATTACAGGTATTTATTTATATTATTAGGTAACTTAACAATGTGCAAAGCTGAGCCGAAAAATGGTCACTTAATTTGCCTATAAATTACCAACCTAATCCTTTCAATTATTTTCTTTCATTCAGATACATTTAAAAAGGCTTATCTGACCAGGTAAAAATAGTTATATGGCCCAAGGTCCTCTAGGTTGTGAAGTTTTTAATTTTGTAACGTGTATCGAGCGGTTGATACGACGAAACACTAAAACATGGGCCGTAATACGCCGGATATCAAATGGCTTGAAACAGGGTCAGTTTCAAACAGCAACCTATGGTTGAAACTAGTTTCAAACGGTTTTATATAGAGCAAAGGTCGAAACCTGTTTGACACAGTTTCGGTTGAAACAGTGTATAAACCAAACGCTCGAAGTCTGAAACCAGTTCAGACAGTTCCGTGTGAAACAATGTTTGAAACTATGGTGTGAAACAGAAGTTGACAGAACAAGGAAAGTATAGACTCTGTAACAGAATAAGCCCTGCACGTTTGAGCATACGCTGCAAGTCTGAGGGACAACTGTCAGAGAGTACCAACAACCTTCGTCCTGCGTTTCCACTATTAACACAACTAACGATGTACTATTCTATAATAGCAATGCAATGTTATTATTGCGAGTTAATTTTGAGTTACCTCACAGCCAGAAAACGAACAACTGACCAAGAATAAATGAATACACCGCTTTTTATACTACAAATTTGTCACGTGACCAATCATACTAAGCGCTCACATGACCAAGAACAACATTTAAAACTGCAAGCGTCTGCTCAAGATTCGAACTGTTTTATACTGTTTTCTTGGTAAATCCGAAATGACAGCTCTACAAGTTGCTATGGAACGATTAGAACTATAGAAACATTTAATCTACTCACATGATTCTAGTGATAGTATATTTAAAACGTTCGTATTCTCAATGAGTTTTAGGATAATTTGCTTGGTGATTTGTATAAACAGGAAATGGCATATAAATGTAAAAACTGAGACAAAGGAATCAAAATTACTGGAAAGGAATAATTTGAAATGAAAGTAAAAATCGTCACATCACCCCCGTCTCCGAGTTCAAGCGACCTCGCTTGGAAATATGAACAAAAACTAGATTAAAGATGAACATATAATAAGCATTTCTTATGCTATAATTGAAACAAAAATACATGATCGTACATAAACAGTACGCAACAATTTCAAGTCTATAAACTTAACCTTCTATTCCATCCTCTTTCTGGACTATGACTTTTCCAATTGACCACGGACTGGTCGAATGCTCTTTAATCTTCCGTCTAAGCATATGTCTAATTAATCCCGTACGTCCTATGTCTTCATCACATTTTGAAAATGTTTCAGCATGTTTCAGGAGAAGTTTGGCAACTTCTTTCTTCTGCTCTGGTGTCATACCCGAAACTGTTTTATCATATAGTTGTTCCAAGTGAGCTGGAACAGTTGTTTTCTCTGTCTGTCTGGGACCAGCAACCATATATGGTTCAACGACGGTTGACACTAAGTTCATATCTGCTATGTGCGTTCCAGGATAGATATCTTGCGTTTCATCACTTATATTCAACAATCGAACGGGTACAGTTTCTTTTGGCTGAACGACAGTCCTTGCAATCAGACCTTTTCCATCTTGGAGGTTCTTTCGGCCTGTTCGATTATTGCGACCTCATCTTCTAATGGCAGAAACGGCAGTTTAACATTGCCCGAACCTATCATCTCGGTTCTGGCTGGAACTTCTACCTTTTCCGCAAATGTGAAATGATAACATCCGATTTTTCCCTTTATACATAGGTCATGAGTAATTCCATGCACTTCTAATTTCTTTTGGGCAATGTTCAGCGAACAACTGTGGTCTGTCATGAAATCCAATCCTAAGATACCATCGATATCTATTTCAGCAACAGCGACCGTAATCATATAAAGCGTTCCTTTCACAGATAGACGGACGGATGCCGTGCCTTTGACACCTATTGGGCTTCCTGGTGCGGTCATAATGTTGGTCTCAAACGGCTTTAGTTTAACTTTATCTGTCTTCACACGGTTCCAAAATGCTGTGGATATCAAGGATAAAGTCGCACCTGAATCAATTAACAGTTCTATAGGCCTGTCATTGATTTCTGCACCAAGGTACAAGCCAGAGCCAGTCGAGGCAACACATTTACTCTGTCGATGTTCGTTTCCAGACTTTTTGTATCCAGACGAGCCCGTCGTCTTCTTCAACTTTGGACAATCTGGACGAACATGACTCTCGTCACCACATTCGAAGCAGTGACGTTTCGCGCCAGACGTTTTACCATTATTTCTCCGTTTTTGATTATGGTATGGCTGGCCGTTTCCAGCGGCTTGTCTAAAACTAGCATTTGACTGAATAAATGTGCTTAAATTCTTACTTAGTTCGGAAACAGTCTGCTTAAGGTTTACAATTTCTTTCATACATGTACATGAGCCATAATATGGTGTCCGGATTTTGAGTTACATCACAAACACTGTGGTGTCCTCTTTTGTAATATTTGACTTTTGTCAAATTAAATGCTATATATGTTTAGAACAATATCTAAAGCTGTTAAATTCTAAATGACAAAATAGATTTTATCTTTAAATAAAGAGAAATGTGGGTTTTAAATTGTATTGTTAGTAACACAGGACACCATGTAATAAATCAATTTTATGAAGATTATGCCTAGTTAAATTTGTTTAGATCTAATTTACATTTTCACCATCTTTATTTGGAATTATTTCAATAAATAAATGGTTTATTTAGTGAAATAATTAATAGTATACAACTAGATAAAGAATGGTGTAACAGGACACAACATGATGTAACAGGACACAAACTGGTGTGTAACAGGACACAAACTGGTGTGTAACAGGACACAAAATGATGTAACTGGACACTTATTCAATTGTATTGTTAGTAACACAGGACACCATGAAATAAATCAATTTTATGAAGATTTTGCCTATTTGAATTTGTTTAGATCTAATTTACATTTTCACCATCTTTATTTGGAATTATTTCAATAAATAAATGGTTTATTTAGTGAAATAATTAATAGTATACAACTAGACAAAGAATGGTGTAACAGGACACAAACTGTTGTGTAACAGGACACAAAATGATGTAACTGGACACTAATTGTGCACTTCATATAAGTGTGTAACAGGACACCTTAGAAAAAAATAAACAAATCATATAATAGCATAAACATTTTCAGTATAAATAATTCTCCAGTTAAATTAAAATATACTAATCATGCAAATATGTATTTATTACGTAAGCAAAGTGCTTATGGAGGTAGAATATGCTTTCCAGGACAGTCAACGTTACAAGGCAAAAGAGACAAAATTCGCGATTTTTTTTCCCCAGTCAAAAATAATAACAAGTTCTTCGTAGTGAATTAAATAGGTTCGCAAACATCTCTGGACAATTTAAATAACGAAATAGGAAGTTACTACGCATTGCGATACATTATAAGCAACCATAATTGATGATCGCAATCGGCTTGGTGCCGGCGTAACAAAATTTCAGAAGTCTGACTGTCATTTTCGAGCCGCCATTTTAAAACACTCTTGTCGTAAAACGTCTCTAACTGTCGTAAATTGTTGCGATGTTTAATGTCGTAAATAGAACAGCCAAAATTTAGTTTCCTCCTAGGTGATCGACGAAGCATTTTTTAATTATAACAAAATAATAGGGCGTAACAAAAAAAGACACCATTTTGATAAACATATTTTGACTCCCTGTCAAATAAAAGATATCTGTCCCAGAACAACATGTTTACGACATTAACAAAGAATGTAAGTGATCACGTGATTTGAATGCAATGAAAATATGGTTATCGGTCCAGGTTTCGAGTTTTGATGCTATTTAGACGTGATGTAACTTGGTGGACACATTCGTTACGCCAATGTCTAGGATTTTATATTCAAATCAAAATCATATTTACGTCGCTCTATTAAATCTTAAAGTTATATTTACAAGTAATTTGTTAAATTATTATTTCACACATATTAGTTTCCAAACTTTAAATATAAAGAAAAACAGTTTGTTTTGGTTTTCAAAAAGTCCTCCCATGCCTTTGTCGGGAAGGACACGGCGAAAATGCTCAAGAAAAGTATTAATTAAAGGAGTTTATCAGTTCTTTCAGAAATCAATAGCATATTATTTTATAGATTTAGTAGTTTCTAACAGTTTGTGACATGCTGTTAAACTATAAAACACATAGTTCTTCAAATAAAGGAGAATAAATAATGACTCTGTGATGTAACACAAAATCCCGGACACCATATTATGGCTCACATGCTTCTGCTTTACTAACATGTTCGGTTATTGCTGAACAGATATAACCTCTACCTTCCATCATCTTTATCTCAGCTCGATTGAAAGCTTCAAGTTCAACAGCTAGGCGAACGGCATCATTCAGATCTGATGGTCGAGACTGTTTGATACGAAGTCTCATGTCTGAACTGTGTAAGGAGTCAATAAATTGCTCTTTAGCAAGAGTTTCTTTAGGGCTATTCCAGTAAAACATATGTCCCACCCCAGGAAGGCACTTTCAAAATTGACCAACCCCCTTCAGAAGTTTATTTGACTAGAAAAGAACCCCCTTTAGAATATTTTCTGAGCAAATTCGGACCCCCTTCAGAAGTTTATATTTTTTGTTGCAAATTTCAACCCTCAATAACAGTTTTGTCGGACTTCTGATTAGGACTTACTATAAGTGTATTCATGGTCCAACAGTAAGTTTCTGCTCTTGCATCGTAAGTAAAGATGTTGATTCTGACAGGAATTAAAACACACATGAATTTGTATTGAGGTTTAAGACTGATTTTCAACATCTTTGGTCATTTAAAGGCGGTCAGTTATCCATACCCTCTGTTCCTGGAAGACCCAGTACTAAGCCAAACCCAAACAACTGACAGTTTCCTCATATAAATCAGAGGCGGAGGCCTCGAACTCGGAACCTTCAGGTTACTAACCTAGCATATTACCAACCACGCCACAAAGGCCTTCATTAAGATATTTCAAATTAAATTTGAACAAGAAAATGTGTCCATGGAACACAGATGCCCCAGTCGACAGTCAGATGAACAAATGTAGGGTCACAAATAGCTTTATTCAACAATTAAACAAAATAACTTTTTTCCGATTTTCAGTACCATACCGTTTTGATCGTATCTCGAAAATTTGTCTTCAAACGAATTCTGTACACTACGTTTGAGAAATATATTATGTGGTTAAAACAAAACGGTTTTTCTTCATCGGACAGTCTGTCTGTCACAGTGATTCAGATTGCAACTCAGTCTTTTAAGACAGCTGTCCTAAATGTAAAAAAAAAACCAGGCCATTTTGTCCTAAACTTAAACAAGAGGGCCATGATGGCCCTGGATCGCTCACTAGATTTTTCTTTTCACTATAGCAATATAAGCCCTGCCCCCTGGTAGTTTCCTACCTTGGCTTGGCTTGAAAAAATCTAAGAGGGTCACCCTAGGAACATTTCTAGTAAATCTTTTGAAAATAGATCAGACACTTTCGGAGGAGAAGATTTTTTAAGGTCCACTATATCCATATAAGGCAAAATAGCTCCGCTCCCTGGAGGCCATTTTTTTATGACCAATCAAAATGGCTTCAAGATATCTGATGGAGGGTCACCCAAGGAACATTTCTACAAAATTATTAAACAAGAGTACCGCGGTACATAATACGCCCGTCAGGAACTTCTTTACAAATATTCTAAGTCCAAAAAGGGGCATAACTCATTCAAAAATTGACGAAATCCCAGGAAATATGTACTTGATCTGTGACACATCACTACAAAGCCTTATACAAAATTTCAGCTCAATAGCTCAAAGTATGTAGGAAAAAAGTGTGGTAAACCCGAACGGACGGAGGGAGGGACATATATGACCATACCATAATACGTACCGTTTTTAAGAAACGGTCGTATAAAAATCGGCCTGACACCTTTGGAGGAGAAGTTTTTTAAAGTTTTCACTATAGCCATATAAGTCAAATTAGAGTTAAATGATAGAGGGTCACCCAAGGAACATTTCTACAAAATAATTTGAAAATCGGCCAGACATTTTTGGAGAAGAAGATTTTTTAAGTTTTCACCTTAGTCATATAAGTCAAAATAGCCCCGCCCCCCTGGTGGCCATGTTTTTTGACCAATCAACACAGCTTCAAGGAATCTGATAGAGGGTCACCCAAGGAACATTTCTAAAAAATGATTTGAAAATCTGTCAACCAGTTTGGCAGAAGAAGAATTTTGAAGATTTTTTCATTTCGTTGCCATGGAAACCAGAATTCTGCATGGATCCCAAAAATTTGAAGGAATTCTGGTGAGGCCATTGGGAGGATGCTTTCTGTGAAGTTTCAGCCCAATTGACCCACTGGTTACTGAGGAGAAAAAGTTGCCGGACAAAAGGCGATCACAATAACTCGCCTTGAGCAAAGCTCAGGTGATCTAAAAATTCAAACCCAGAAAGGCCACTTTTAGATGCGCTTTCCAAACTTACACTTACTGATGAACACCTATTAAAAATCTGCAGCAATATTGAAAACCTTTTAGAATTACAGTTAATATACTAACAGGTTAAGAAAACATTGTGGCAAAAGGAGAAATGAGCAATTTATTCTTTTCCACAATGTTTTCAAAAGTCTTCTTCAGGTGACTGTCTAGCTTGTATTTTAAACTTATTTAGTGTTAAGCTGGAGTGAATTATTGTAATTTTCACTTTAAACTAAATTTAAACATAAGTAAAGAGGGAAGAGAAAAAGTCATCTAATTGACTGTGGTTTCAGAGGAAAATGAAGCATTTCCACTATGTGACAGGTGATATACCTGGACAGTCTAAAATGTTTAAAAATTCAAGTAGGCTTGTATATTTATGATGTGGGGGGATTCTCTTCTTTTTTTTAGACCAAAAAACGTTTTGAGTGTCTTGTAAATTATGGCCTTTTCATTTTCGCTGCTGGCCTTTATCACAACTTGTTCAAAGTTTGGCAGCAGATTTGCACAAATCACAGAGGCCTTATGGTTTTTGCTGTCTGCGTGCCTCTTTAATGTACTGGTCCGAAAATAGGAAGTCCCGTCTGTCAATGCATTTTTTATATGTTGTGTGCACAAATTGTAGCCGTTTTTCTGCATTGAAATATGCTCAGCCAGAAATTTTGAAACGCTCTAGACGATTTGACAGGCAAATCAGGTACAGTACTTATTGAGGAGTTGGGCATTTGTTCTTAATCGGCTGAATTTTGATTATTTTTTCCGTTTTAATGCTTGTCGACGCGTTATCTTTCCGAAAAAAATAGCGATTGTCGAAAATGTTTTCGTTCCGACATTTTGAAAGGGTTTAATCCGGGTTCTTAAAAGAGGCCCTACGATTGGCTGATATTTAATGAGCCAGCCAATGAAATCAAGTTTTACATCAATGATCATTAGACGCTTTACATGTAGTATACTTTAATGCATTGTAACTGCTATGAAGCGCGTACGTAACTCGACAAAACGCTTTTTGTTTATTATGAATCAAAATGCGTCTACTGCACATGATATTTTTCAGTTGGCTTCGCGGAGATTAACTCTAGCGATGTCATATTTCCGATGCCCGACGCCAATCTGATTCTGAATCTCTGCAGTCAATATAAATGAGCAGATACGGACAGAGGCAAAAAAGAAAATGATGCCCCCCTTTAGAAGCGAAATTGGACTTTTCACCACCCCCTACAGTAGCAAATTAAGAAAAAGACCTTCCCCCTACAGAATTTTTTTATTTTGCCGTCCTGGGGTGGGACATATGTTCAACTGGAATAGCCCTAATAACATCTGTTGGGGCTGACGGATATGCTAAACTAGCCAATCGTCTAATATCCTGAGCCATTTCCGACAATGACTCTGATGCTTTCTGTCGCCTTTCTTTGAGTTGCACTCGATACAACTCCGTTTGGTTTGGAGGCGCGAATCTGTTTTGGAGAGCACGTCTCAACCCGACATAATCAAATGATTCGGATGCAGTTCCCAGAATACCTTGGGCTTGACCACGCAGTGAGACTGCGAGATATAAACCTTTCTCTTTATCTGACCAACGATTAATGTTTGCACAAATTTCAAAATGGGCTTTATAGTCTTGCCATGAACCGGTCCCATCATATGTTGCGGGTTTCATATGCAAACTAGATTTCGAACATTGTTTGTCTGGGGCTGACGTCTGCTTAGGCGCTGTACTTGTTGTTCGAGGTTTCCTACGTTCAGTCACGAACCTATTTATATCTCTCACAGGTTCGGATACTACATCTGAAACCACAGAAGATGTACGAATCGCAGTGGGTTGTACACATCCATTATTAGTAATAGGTTTCACCGGGAACGGGGTAAATGGTGGTGTTTCCGGCAAGTGTGGAAGCTTGTGCTGACTTTTTGGTCTTGCACCAAGATTGAAATGGGGCCTATCATTTGGGGTTGAAGTTCCTTGGAACTGTTCCAACTCCCGGTTCATAGCGTCTATTGCCGCCTGCGTTTTCAACCTTTCATTTTCAACTTTCAACAGACTAACCTGTTCATACAGGGTCGTGAGTTCCTCTATCGATATTTGTTCAGCCATTATACTGTGGGTACGAGATAATTGTGATGTTATCTGGCAAATCCCACCGCTGTCACCAATTTTGTAACGTGTATCGAGCGGTTGATACGACGAAACACTAAAACATGGGCCGTAATACGCCGGATATCAAATGGCTTGAAACAGGGTCAGTTTCAAACAGCAACCTATGGTTGAAACTAGTTTCAAACGGTTTTATATAGAGCAAAGGTCGAAACCTGTTTGACACAGTTTCGGTTGAAACAGTGTATAAACCAAACGCTCGAAGTCTGAAACCAGTTCAGACAGTTCCGTGTGAAACAATGTTTGAAACTATGGTGTGAAACAGAAGTTGACAGAACAAGGAAAGTATAGACTCTGTAACAGAATAAGCCCTGCACGTTTGAGCATACGCTGCAAGTCTGAGGGACAACTGTCAGAGAGTACCAACAACCTTCGTCCTGCGTTTCCACTATTAACACAACTAACGATGTACTATTCTATAATAGCAATGCAATGTTATTATTGCGAGTTAATTTTGAGTTACCTCACAGCCAGAAAACGAACAACTGACCAAGAATAAATGAATACACCGCTTTTTATACTACAAATTTGTCACGTGACCAATCATACTAAGCGCTCACATGACCAAGAACAACATTTAAAACTGCAAGCGTCTGCTCAAGATTCGAACTGTTTTATACTGTTTTCTTGGTAAATCCGAAATGACAGCTCTACAAGTTGCTATGGAATGATTAGAACTATAGAAACATTTAATCTACTCACATGATTCTAGTGATAGTATATTTAAAACGTTCGTATTCTCAATGAGTTTTAGGATAATTTGCTTGGTGATTTGTATAAACAGGAAATGGCATATAAATGTAAAAACTGAGACAAAGGAATCAAAATTACTGGAAGGTCACAATACACTAAATAAATTCCTTCTTTGTTTCCATGTAAATCGACCAACTTCAGTCATCAATTGTCACACTTTCTAAGCATTTCCCATAGAGAACACCATATATCATTGAAAAGAGTTACCTCTTAGCTTTAAAACAATCCAAAGAAAATGTGGGGTCATGTATTATGCAAGAAAGAACTCACCAGGCGAAAATGGTTACCGTCATTTACGACAAAAAAGGTCCCGGACAAACGGGTGTTTAGCATTCTCTACTTTCACTTTCAGACAAGGTCAAAAAAATAAAAGTCATCAAATCAATCATTTCCAGTGCATCCTATACACATTCGCAATGCATTTAAACTCATTGTCATATATTCAATACACACTGGTGATGGTATACACTCATTTCTACACAAACAAAGGTTTATTTAGGGACTTCAGTAGTGTAGATCAAAGGGTCCGCGGATGTATTTAGCGTAATTTGACCTTTAAGACAAAAAATATGTTTTTAATAATAGGTATTTCCTAATTATTTACAAAGTATGATATAAAACAAAATTACAAAAGCAAATATTAGGTCAAATAAGTTGTTATTATCAAAGAAAATTAGATTTTTGTATACCACCCAAATTTAGGTTTTTCGGCCAAGATTCATGCTTTTGTGCAATACATAGAACTTCGCGAAGGAAAAGTAAGAAAAAACATCACAAATTAAGATTTTTCTGTCTCAAATGTTCATAGAAATGATCAAACTTTATATTTATGCACCATTCACAAACATTTTAGGGAAGCAGTATCATCATTTTTAACCAGATTGACTATATCCAAACATTTTTGCAGACGACAAAAAATTGACCTGTCATTTTTGTGAATTTTTAACCTTCTTTAGACACTTTTTTTTACCTCAGAGGTCTGGTTTTTGTGTAAATCTACAGAGAATGATATCAAATGAAAGCAAATTAGCAAATATTAGGACAATAAGGCAATTATTTTCAAAGAAATTTCAAATTTCCTATTCAACCCAAACCTAGGTTTCGCGAATTGAGTCCGGCAAGTTTTATGCGCTCGCACATCATCCCGGTCTCAAAGACAAAAAAAGCAGAAAAACATAACATTTTATAGGATTTACTGTGTCACATGTTTAAGGACATGGCTATACTTCATGTTTATGCCTCTTGTATGCAGCTAACCAATCAAAGAACACTTTTTATAGCTTGAGAAACATCATTGTGTATGGCAAATGGTCAAAAAGGCTATAACCTAATGGCTGGATACCCCCAATGGACCTAAATTACACTCCAGGCACCCAATTTTATCAATTTTCAAGCAATTTGACTGAATCCCACCCAATAAAGTACCCTAGAATGCTTCAATATGTGCAGCTGACAGAAATTTGACTTTTTATATGTTCCACCCAAAACCTCTTTAAGACAAAAAATATGTTTTTAATAATAGGTATTTCCTAATTATTTACAAAGTATGATATAAAACAAAATTACAAAAGCAAATATTAGGTCAAATAAGTTGTTATTATCAAAGAAAATTAGATTTTTGTATACCACCCAAATTTAGGTTTTTCGGCCAAGATTCATGCTTTTGTGCAATACATAGAACTTCGCGAAGGAAAAGTAAGAAAAAACATCACAAATTAAGATTTTTCTGTCTCAAATGTTCATAGAAATGATCAAACTTTATATTTATGCACCATTCACAAACATTTTAGGGAAGCAGTATCATCATTTTTAATCAGATTGACTATATCCAAACATTTTTGCAGACGACAAAAAATTGACCTGTCATTTTTGTGAATTTTTAACCTTCTTTAGACACTTTTTTTTACCTCAGAGGTCTGGTTTTTGTGTAAATCTACAGAGAATGATATCAAATGAAAGCAAATTAGCAAATATTAGGACAATAAGGCAATTATTTTCAAAGAAATTTCAAATTTCCTATTCAACCCAAACCTAGGTTTCGCGAATTGAGTCCGGCAAGTTTTATGCGCTCGCACATCATCCCGGTCTCAAAGACAAAAAAAGCAGAAAAACATAACATTTTATAGGATTTACTGTGTCACATGTTTAAGGACATGGCTATACTTCATGTTTATGCCTCTTGTATGCAGCTAACCAATCAAAGAACACTTTTTATAGCTTGAGAAACATCATTGTGTATGGCAAATGGTCAAAAAGGCTATAACCTAATGGCTGGATACCCCCAATGGACCTAAATTACACTCCAGGCACCCAATTTTATCAATTTTCAAGCAATTTGACTGAATCCCACCCAATAAAGTACCCTAGAATGCTTCAATATGTGCAGCTGACAGAAATTTGACTTTTTATATGTTCCACCCAAAACCTCTTTAGGTCACAATACACTAAATAAATTCCTTCTTTGTTTCCATGTAAATCGACCAACTTCAGTCATCAATTGTCACACTTTCTAAGCATTTCCCATAGAGAACACCATATATCATTGAAAAGAGTTACCTCTTAGCTTTAAAACAATCCAAAGAAAATGTGGGGTCATGTATTATGCAAGAAAGAACTCACCAGGCGAAAATGGTTACCGTCATTTACGACAAAAAAGGTCCCGGACAAACCGGTGTTTAGCATTCTCTACTTTCACTTTCAGACAAGGTCAAAAAAATAAAAGTCATCAAATCAATCATTTCCAGTGCATCCTATACACATTCGCAATGCATTTAAACTCATTGTCATATATTCAATACACACTGGTGATGGTATACACTCATTTCTACACAAACAAAGGTTTATTTAGGGACTTCAGTAGTGTAGATCAAAGGGTCCGCGGATGTATTTAGCGTAATTTGACCTTTAAGACAAAAAATATGTTTTTAATAATAGGTATTTCCTAATTATTTACAAAGTATGATATAAAACAAAATTACAAAAGCAAATATTAGGTCAAATAAGTTGTTATTATCAAAGAAAATTAGATTTTTGTATACCACCCAAATTTAGGTTTTTCGGCCAAGATTCATGCTTTTGTGCAATACATAGAACTTCGCGAAGGAAAAGTAAGAAAAAACATCACAAATTAAGATTTTTCTGTCTCAAATGTTCATAGAAATGATCAAACTTTATATTTATGCACCATTCACAAACATTTTAGGGAAGCAGTATCATCATTTTTAACCAGATTGACTATATCCAAACATTTTTGCAGACGACAAAAAATTGACCTGTCATTTTTGTGAATTTTTAACCTTCTTTAGACACTTTTTTTTACCTCAGAGGTCTGGTTTTTGTGTAAATCTACAGAGAATGATATCAAATGAAAGCAAATTAGCAAATATTAGGACAATAAGGCAATTATTTTCAAAGAAATTTCAAATTTCCTATTCAACCCAAACCTAGGTTTCGCGAATTGAGTCCGGCAAGTTTTATGCGCTCGCACATCATCCCGGTCTCAAAGACAAAAAAAGCAGAAAAACATAACATTTTATAGGATTTACTGTGTCACATGTTTAAGGACATGGCTATACTTCATGTTTATGCCTCTTGTATGCAGCTAACCAATCAAAGAACACTTTTTATAGCTTGAGAAACATCATTGTGTATGGCAAATGGTCAAAAAGGCTATAACCTAATGGCTGGATACCCCCAATGGACCTAAATTACACTCCAGGCACCCAATTTTATCAATTTTCAAGCAATTTGACTGAATCCCACCCAATAAAGTACCCTAGAATGCTTCAATATGTGCAGCTGACAGAAATTTGACTTTTTATATGTTCCACCCAAAACCTCTTTAAGACAAAAAATATGTTTTTAATAATAGGTATTTCCTAATTATTTACAAAGTATGATATAAAACAAAATTACAAAAGCAAATATTAGGTCAAATAAGTTGTTATTATCAAAGAAAATTAGATTTTTGTATACCACCCAAATTTAGGTTTTTCGGCCAAGATTCATGCTTTTGTGCAATACATAGAACTTCGCGAAGGAAAAGTAAGAAAAAACATCACAAATTAAGATTTTTCTGTCTCAAATGTTCATAGAAATGATCAAACTTTATATTTATGCACCATTCACAAACATTTTAGGGAAGCAGTATCATCATTTTTAATCAGATTGACTATATCCAAACATTTTTGCAGACGACAAAAAATTGACCTGTCATTTTTGTGAATTTTTAACCTTCTTTAGACACTTTTTTTTACCTCAGAGGTCTGGTTTTTGTGTAAATCTACAGAGAATGATATCAAATGAAAGCAAATTAGCAAATATTAGGACAATAAGGCAATTATTTTCAAAGAAATTTCAAATTTCCTATTCAACCCAAACCTAGGCTTCGCGAATTGAGTCCGGCAAGTTTTATGCGCTCGCACATCATCCCGGTCTCAAAGACAAAAAAAGCAGAAAAACATAACATTTTATAGGATTTACTGTGTCACATGTTTAAGGACATGGCTATACTTCATGTTTATGCCTCTTGTATGCAGCTAACCAATCAAAGAACACTTTTTATAGCTTGAGAAACATCATTGTGTATGGCAAATGGTCAAAAAGGCTATAACCTAATGGCTGGATACCCCCAATGGACCTAAATTACACTCCAGGCACCCAATTTTATCAATTTTCAAGCAATTTGACTGAATCCCACCCAATAAAGTACCCTAGAATGCTTCAATATGTGCAGCTGACAGAAATTTGACTTTTTATATGTTCCACCCAAAACCTCTTTAAGACAAAAAATATGTTTTTAATAATAGGTATTTCCTAATTATTTACAAAGTATGATATAAAACAAAATTACAAAAGCAAATATTAGGTCAAATAAGTTGTTATTATCAAAGAAAATTAGATTTTTGTATACCACCCAAATTTAGGTTTTTCGGCCAAGATTCATGCTTTTGTGCAATACATAGAACTTCGCGAAGGAAAAGTAAGAAAAAACATCACAAATTAAGATTTTTCTGTCTCAAATGTTCATAGAAATGATCAAACTTTATATTTATGCACCATTCACAAACATTTTAGGGAAGCAGTATCATCATTTTTAACCAGATTGACTATATCCAAACATTTTTGCAGACGACAAAAAATTGACCTGTCATTTTTGTGAATTTTTAACCTTCTTTAGACACTTTTTTTTACCTCAGAGGTCTGGTTTTTGTGTAAATCTACAGAGAATGATATCAAATGAAAGCAAATTAGCAAATATTAGGACAATAAGGCAATTATTTTCAAAGAAATTTCAAATTTCCTATTCAACCCAAACCTAGGTTTCGCGAATTGAGTCCGGCAAGTTTTATGCGCTCGCACATCATCCCGGTCTCAAAGACAAAAAAAGCAGAAAAACATAACATTTTATAGGATTTACTGTGTCACATGTTTAAGGACATGGCTATACTTCATGTTTATGCCTCTTGTATGCAGCTAACCAATCAAAGAACACTTTTTATAGCTTGAGAAACATCATTGTGTATGGCAAATGGTCAAAAAGGCTATAACCTAATGGCTGGATACCCCCAATGGACCTAAATTACACTCCAGGCACCCAATTTTATCAATTTTCAAGCAATTTGACTGAATCCCACCCAATAAAGTACCCTAGAATGCTTCAATATGTGCAGCTGACAGAAATTTGACTTTTTATATGTTCCACCCAAAACCTCTTTAGGTCACAATACACTAAATAAATTCCTTCTTTGTTTCCATGTAAATCGACCAACTTCAGTCATCAATTGTCACACTTTCTAAGCATTTCCCATAGAGAACACCATATATCATTGAAAAGAGTTACCTCTTAGCTTTAAAACAATCCAAAGAAAATGTGGGGTCATGTATTATGCAAGAAAGAACTCACCAGGCGAAAATGGTTACCGTCATTTACGACAAAAAAGGTCCCGGACAAACCGGTGTTTAGCATTCTCTACTTTCACTTTCAGACAAGGTCAAAAAAATAAAAGTCATCAAATCAATCATTTCCAGTGCATCCTATACACATTCGCAATGCATTTAAACTCATTGTCATATATTCAATACACACTGGTGATGGTATACACTCATTTCTACACAAACAAAGGTTTATTTAGGGACTTCAGTAGTGTAGATCAAAGGGTCCGCGGATGTATTTAGCGTAATTTGACCTTTAAGACAAAAAATATGTTTTTAATAATAGGTATTTCCTAATTATTTACAAAGTATGATATAAAACAAAATTACAAAAGCAAATATTAGGTCAAATAAGTTGTTATTATCAAAGAAAATTAGATTTTTGTATACCACCCAAATTTAGGTTTTTCGGCCAAGATTCATGCTTTTGTGCAATACATAGAACTTCGCGAAGGAAAAGTAAGAAAAAACATCACAAATTAAGATTTTTCTGTCTCAAATGTTCATAGAAATGATCAAACTTTATATTTATGCACCATTCACAAACATTTTAGGGAAGCAGTATCATCATTTTTAACCAGATTGACTATATCCAAACATTTTTGCAGACGACAAAAAATTGACCTGTCATTTTTGTGAATTTTTAACCTTCTTTAGACACTTTTTTTTACCTCAGAGGTCTGGTTTTTGTGTAAATCTACAGAGAATGATATCAAATGAAAGCAAATTAGCAAATATTAGGACAATAAGGCAATTATTTTCAAAGAAATTTCAAATTTCCTATTCAACCCAAACCTAGGTTTCGCGAATTGAGTCCGGCAAGTTTTATGCGCTCGCACATCATCCCGGTCTCAAAGACAAAAAAAGCAGAAAAACATAACATTTTATAGGATTTACTGTGTCACATGTTTAAGGACATGGCTATACTTCATGTTTATGCCTCTTGTATGCAGCTAACCAATCAAAGAACACTTTTTATAGCTTGAGAAACATCATTGTGTATGGCAAATGGTCAAAAAGGCTATAACCTAATGGCTGGATACCCCCAATGGACCTAAATTACACTCCAGGCACCCAATTTTATCAATTTTCAAGCAATTTGACTGAATCCCACCCAATAAAGTACCCTAGAATGCTTCAATATGTGCAGCTGACAGAAATTTGACTTTTTATATGTTCCACCCAAAACCTCTTTAAGACAAAAAATATGTTTTTAATAATAGGTATTTCCTAATTATTTACAAAGTATGATATAAAACAAAATTACAAAAGCAAATATTAGGTCAAATAAGTTGTTATTATCAAAGAAAATTAGATTTTTGTATACCACCCAAATTTAGGTTTTTCGGCCAAGATTCATGCTTTTGTGCAATACATAGAACTTCGCGAAGGAAAAGTAAGAAAAAACATCACAAATTAAGATTTTTCTGTCTCAAATGTTCATAGAAATGATCAAACTTTATATTTATGCACCATTCACAAACATTTTAGGGAAGCAGTATCATCATTTTTAATCAGATTGACTATATCCAAACATTTTTGCAGACGACAAAAAATTGACCTGTCATTTTTGTGAATTTTTAACCTTCTTTAGACACTTTTTTTTACCTCAGAGGTCTGGTTTTTGTGTAAATCTACAGAGAATGATATCAAATGAAAGCAAATTAGCAAATATTAGGACAATAAGGCAATTATTTTCAAAGAAATTTCAAATTTCCTATTCAACCCAAACCTAGGTTTCGCGAATTGAGTCCGGCAAGTTTTATGCGCTCGCACATCATCCCGGTCTCAAAGACAAAAAAAGCAGAAAAACATAACATTTTATAGGATTTACTGTGTCACATGTTTAAGGACATGGCTATACTTCATGTTTATGCCTCTTGTATGCAGCTAACCAATCAAAGAACACTTTTTATAGCTTGAGAAACATCATTGTGTATGGCAAATGGTCAAAAAGGCTATAACCTAATGGCTGGATACCCCCAATGGACCTAAATTACACTCCAGGCACCCAATTTTATCAATTTTCAAGCAATTTGACTGAATCCCACCCAATAAAGTACCCTAGAATGCTTCAATATGTGCAGCTGACAGAAATTTGACTTTTTATATGTTCCACCCAAAACCTCTTTAGGTCACAATACACTAAATAAATTCCTTCTTTGTTTCCATGTAAATCGACCAACTTCAGTCATCAATTGTCACACTTTCTAAGCATTTCCCATAGAGAACACCATATATCATTGAAAAGAGTTACCTCTTAGCTTTAAAACAATCCAAAGAAAATGTGGGGTCATGTATTATGCAAGAAAGAACTCACCAGGCGAAAATGGTTACCGTCATTTACGACAAAAAAGGTCCCGGACAAACCGGTGTTTAGCATTCTCTACTTTCACTTTCAGACAAGGTCAAAAAAATAAAAGTCATCAAATCAATCATTTCCAGTGCATCCTATACACATTCGCAATGCATTTAAACTCATTGTCATATATTCAATACACACTGGTGATGGTATACACTCATTTCTACACAAACAAAGGTTTATTTAGGGACTTCAGTAGTGTAGATCAAAGGGTCCGCGGATGTATTTAGCGTAATTTGACCTTTAAGACAAAAAATATGTTTTTAATAATAGGTATTTCCTAATTATTTACAAAGTATGATATAAAACAAAATTACAAAAGCAAATATTAGGTCAAATAAGTTGTTATTATCAAAGAAAATTAGATTTTTGTATACCACCCAAATTTAGGTTTTTCGGCCAAGATTCATGCTTTTGTGCAATACATAGAACTTCGCGAAGGAAAAGTAAGAAAAAACATCACAAATTAAGATTTTTCTGTCTCAAATGTTCATAGAAATGATCAAACTTTATATTTATGCACCATTCACAAACATTTTAGGGAAGCAGTATCATCATTTTTAACCAGATTGACTATATCCAAACATTTTTGCAGACGACAAAAAATTGACCTGTCATTTTTGTGAATTTTTAACCTTCTTTAGACACTTTTTTTTACCTCAGAGGTCTGGTTTTTGTGTAAATCTACAGAGAATGATATCAAATGAAAGCAAATTAGCAAATATTAGGACAATAAGGCAATTATTTTCAAAGAAATTTCAAATTTCCTATTCAACCCAAACCTAGGTTTCGCGAATTGAGTCCGGCAAGTTTTATGCGCTCGCACATCATCCCGGTCTCAAAGACAAAAAAAGCAGAAAAACATAACATTTTATAGGATTTACTGTGTCACATGTTTAAGGACATGGCTATACTTCATGTTTATGCCTCTTGTATGCAGCTAACCAATCAAAGAACACTTTTTATAGCTTGAGAAACATCATTGTGTATGGCAAATGGTCAAAAAGGCTATAACCTAATGGCTGGATACCCCCAATGGACCTAAATTACACTCCAGGCACCCAATTTTATCAATTTTCAAGCAATTTGACTGAATCCCACCCAATAAAGTACCCTAGAATGCTTCAATATGTGCAGCTGACAGAAATTTGACTTTTTATATGTTCCACCCAAAACCTCTTTAAGACAAAAAATATGTTTTTAATAATAGGTATTTCCTAATTATTTACAAAGTATGATATAAAACAAAATTACAAAAGCAAATATTAGGTCAAATAAGTTGTTATTATCAAAGAAAATTAGATTTTTGTATACCACCCAAATTTAGGTTTTTCGGCCAAGATTCATGCTTTTGTGCAATACATAGAACTTCGCGAAGGAAAAGTAAGAAAAAACATCACAAATTAAGATTTTTCTGTCTCAAATGTTCATAGAAATGATCAAACTTTATATTTATGCACCATTCACAAACATTTTAGGGAAGCAGTATCATCATTTTTAATCAGATTGACTATATCCAAACATTTTTGCAGACGACAAAAAATTGACCTGTCATTTTTGTGAATTTTTAACCTTCTTTAGACACTTTTTTTTACCTCAGAGGTCTGGTTTTTGTGTAAATCTACAGAGAATGATATCAAATGAAAGCAAATTAGCAAATATTAGGACAATAAGGCAATTATTTTCAAAGAAATTTCAAATTTCCTATTCAACCCAAACCTAGGTTTCGCGAATTGAGTCCGGCAAGTTTTATGCGCTCGCACATCATCCCGGTCTCAAAGACAAAAAAAGCAGAAAAACATAACATTTTATAGGATTTACTGTGTCACATGTTTAAGGACATGGCTATACTTCATGTTTATGCCTCTTGTATGCAGCTAACCAATCAAAGAACACTTTTTATAGCTTGAGAAACATCATTGTGTATGGCAAATGGTCAAAAAGGCTATAACCTAATGGCTGGATACCCCCAATGGACCTAAATTACACTCCAGGCACCCAATTTTATCAATTTTCAAGCAATTTGACTGAATCCCACCCAATAAAGTACCCTAGAATGCTTCAATATGTGCAGCTGACAGAAATTTGACTTTTTATATGTTCCACCCAAAACCTCTTTAAGACAAAAAATATGTTTTTAATAATAGGTATTTCCTAATTATTTACAAAGTATGATATAAAACAAAATTACAAAAGCAAATATTAGGTCAAATAAGTTGTTATTATCAAAGAAAATTAGATTTTTGTATACCACCCAAATTTAGGTTTTTCGGCCAAGATTCATGCTTTTGTGCAATACATAGAACTTCGCGAAGGAAAAGTAAGAAAAAACATCACAAATTAAGATTTTTCTGTCTCAAATGTTCATAGAAATGATCAAACTTTATATTTATGCACCATTCACAAACATTTTAGGGAAGCAGTATCATCATTTTTAACCAGATTGACTATATCCAAACATTTTTGCAGACGACAAAAAATTGACCTGTCATTTTTGTGAATTTTTAACCTTCTTTAGACACTTTTTTTTACCTCAGAGGTCTGGTTTTTGTGTAAATCTACAGAGAATGATATCAAATGAAAGCAAATTAGCAAATATTAGGACAATAAGGCAATTATTTTCAAAGAAATTTCAAATTTCCTATTCAACCCAAACCTAGGTTTCGCGAATTGAGTCCGGCAAGTTTTATGCGCTCGCACATCATCCCGGTCTCAAAGACAAAAAAAGCAGAAAAACATAACATTTTATAGGATTTACTGTGTCACATGTTTAAGGACATGGCTATACTTCATGTTTATGCCTCTTGTATGCAGCTAACCAATCAAAGAACACTTTTTATAGCTTGAGAAACATCATTGTGTATGGCAAATGGTCAAAAAGGCTATAACCTAATGGCTGGATACCCCCAATGGACCTAAATTACACTCCAGGCACCCAATTTTATCAATTTTCAAGCAATTTGACTGAATCCCACCCAATAAAGTACCCTAGAATGCTTCAATATGTGCAGCTGACAGAAATTTGACTTTTTATATGTTCCACCCAAAACCTCTTTAGGTCACAATACACTAAATAAATTCCTTCTTTGTTTCCATGTAAATCGACCAACTTCAGTCATCAATTGTCACACTTTCTAAGCATTTCCCATAGAGAACACCATATATCATTGAAAAGAGTTACCTCTTAGCTTTAAAACAATCCAAAGAAAATGTGGGGTCATGTATTATGCAAGAAAGAACTCACCAGGCGAAAATGGTTACCGTCATTTACGACAAAAAAGGTCCCGGACAAACCGGTGTTTAGCATTCTCTACTTTCACTTTCAGACAAGGTCAAAAAAATAAAAGTCATCAAATCAATCATTTCCAGTGCATCCTATACACATTCGCAATGCATTTAAACTCATTGTCATATATTCAATACACACTGGTGATGGTATACACTCATTTCTACACAAACAAAGGTTTATTTAGGGACTTCAGTAGTGTAGATCAAAGGGTCCGCGGATGTATTTAGCGTAATTTGACCTTTAAGACAAAAAATATGTTTTTAATAATAGGTATTTCCTAATTATTTACAAAGTATGATATAAAACAAAATTACAAAAGCAAATATTAGGTCAAATAAGTTGTTATTATCAAAGAAAATTAGATTTTTGTATACCACCCAAATTTAGGTTTTTCGGCCAAGATTCATGCTTTTGTGCAATACATAGAACTTCGCGAAGGAAAAGTAAGAAAAAACATCACAAATTAAGATTTTTCTGTCTCAAATGTTCATAGAAATGATCAAACTTTATATTTATGCACCATTCACAAACATTTTAGGGAAGCAGTATCATCATTTTTAACCAGATTGACTATATCCAAACATTTTTGCAGACGACAAAAAATTGACCTGTCATTTTTGTGAATTTTTAACCTTCTTTAGACACTTTTTTTTACCTCAGAGGTCTGGTTTTTGTGTAAATCTACAGAGAATGATATCAAATGAAAGCAAATTAGCAAATATTAGGACAATAAGGCAATTATTTTCAAAGAAATTTCAAATTTCCTATTCAACCCAAACCTAGGTTTCGCGAATTGAGTCCGGCAAGTTTTATGCGCTCGCACATCATCCCGGTCTCAAAGACAAAAAAAGCAGAAAAACATAACATTTTATAGGATTTACTGTGTCACATGTTTAAGGACATGGCTATACTTCATGTTTATGCCTCTTGTATGCAGCTAACCAATCAAAGAACACTTTTTATAGCTTGAGAAACATCATTGTGTATGGCAAATGGTCAAAAAGGCTATAACCTAATGGCTGGATACCCCCAATGGACCTAAATTACACTCCAGGCACCCAATTTTATCAATTTTCAAGCAATTTGACTGAATCCCACCCAATAAAGTACCCTAGAATGCTTCAATATGTGCAGCTGACAGAAATTTGACTTTTTATATGTTCCACCCAAAACCTCTTTAAGACAAAAAATATGTTTTTAATAATAGGTATTTCCTAATTATTTACAAAGTATGATATAAAACAAAATTACAAAAGCAAATATTAGGTCAAATAAGTTGTTATTATCAAAGAAAATTAGATTTTTGTATACCACCCAAATTTAGGTTTTTCGGCCAAGATTCATGCTTTTGTGCAATACATAGAACTTCGCGAAGGAAAAGTAAGAAAAAACATCACAAATTAAGATTTTTCTGTCTCAAATGTTCATAGAAATGATCAAACTTTATATTTATGCACCATTCACAAACATTTTAGGGAAGCAGTATCATCATTTTTAATCAGATTGACTATATCCAAACATTTTTGCAGACGACAAAAAATTGACCTGTCATTTTTGTGAATTTTTAACCTTCTTTAGACACTTTTTTTTACCTCAGAGGTCTGGTTTTTGTGTAAATCTACAGAGAATGATATCAAATGAAAGCAAATTAGCAAATATTAGGACAATAAGGCAATTATTTTCAAAGAAATTTCAAATTTCCTATTCAACCCAAACCTAGGTTTCGCGAATTGAGTCCGGCAAGTTTTATGCGCTCGCACATCATCCCGGTCTCAAAGACAAAAAAAGCAGAAAAACATAACATTTTATAGGATTTACTGTGTCACATGTTTAAGGACATGGCTATACTTCATGTTTATGCCTCTTGTATGCAGCTAACCAATCAAAGAACACTTTTTATAGCTTGAGAAACATCATTGTGTATGGCAAATGGTCAAAAAGGCTATAACCTAATGGCTGGATACCCCCAATGGACCTAAATTACACTCCAGGCACCCAATTTTATCAATTTTCAAGCAATTTGACTGAATCCCACCCAATAAAGTACCCTAGAATGCTTCAATATGTGCAGCTGACAGAAATTTGACTTTTTATATGTTCCACCCAAAACCTCTTTAGGTCACAATACACTAAATAAATTCCTTCTTTGTTTCCATGTAAATCGACCAACTTCAGTCATCAATTGTCACACTTTCTAAGCATTTCCCATAGAGAACACCATATATCATTGAAAAGAGTTACCTCTTAGCTTTAAAACAATCCAAAGAAAATGTGGGGTCATGTATTATGCAAGAAAGAACTCACCAGGCGAAAATGGTTACCGTCATTTACGACAAAAAAGGTCCCGGACAAACCGGTGTTTAGCATTCTCTACTTTCACTTTCAGACAAGGTCAAAAAAATAAAAGTCATCAAATCAATCATTTCCAGTGCATCCTATACACATTCGCAATGCATTTAAACTCATTGTCATATATTCAATACACACTGGTGATGGTATACACTCATTTCTACACAAACAAAGGTTTATTTAGGGACTTCAGTAGTGTAGATAGATCAAAGGGTCCGCGGATGTATTTAGCGTAATTTGACCTTTAAGACAAAAAATATGTTTTTAATAATAGGTATTTCCTAATTATTTACAAAGTATGATATAAAACAAAATTACAAAAGCAAATATTAGGTCAAATAAGTTGTTATTATCAAAGAAAATTAGATTTTTGTATACCACCCAAATTTAGGTTTTTCGGCCAAGATTCATGCTTTTGTGCAATACATAGAACTTCGCGAAGGAAAAGTAAGAAAAAACATCACAAATTAAGATTTTTCTGTCTCAAATGTTCATAGAAATGATCAAACTTTATATTTATGCACCATTCACAAACATTTTAGGGAAGCAGTATCATCATTTTTAACCAGATTGACTATATCCAAACATTTTTGCAGACGACAAAAAATTGACCTGTCATTTTTGTGAATTTTTAACCTTCTTTAGACACTTTTTTTTACCTCAGAGGTCTGGTTTTTGTGTAAATCTACAGAGAATGATATCAAATGAAAGCAAATTAGCAAATATTAGGACAATAAGGCAATTATTTTCAAAGAAATTTCAAATTTCCTATTCAACCCAAACCTAGGTTTCGCGAATTGAGTCCGGCAAGTTTTATGCGCTCGCACATCATCCCGGTCTCAAAGACAAAAAAAGCAGAAAAACATAACATTTTATAGGATTTACTGTGTCACATGTTTAAGGACATGGCTATACTTCATGTTTATGCCTCTTGTATGCAGCTAACCAATCAAAGAACACTTTTTATAGCTTGAGAAACATCATTGTGTATGGCAAATGGTCAAAAAGGCTATAACCTAATGGCTGGATACCCCCAATGGACCTAAATTACACTCCAGGCACCCAATTTTATCAATTTTCAAGCAATTTGACTGAATCCCACCCAATAAAGTACCCTAGAATGCTTCAATATGTGCAGCTGACAGAAATTTGACTTTTTATATGTTCCACCCAAAACCTCTTTAGGTCACAATACACTAAATAAATTCCTTCTTTGTTTCCATGTAAATCGACCAACTTCAGTCATCAATTGTCACACTTTCTAAGCATTTCCCATAGAGAACACCATATATCATTGAAAAGAGTTACCTCTTAGCTTTAAAACAATCCAAAGAAAATGTGGGGTCATGTATTATGCAAGAAAGAACTCACCAGGCGAAAATGGTTACCGTCATTTACGACAAAAAATGGTCCCGGACAAACCGGTGTTTAGCATTCTCTACTTTCACTTTCAGACAAGGTCAAAAAAATAAAAGTCATCAAATCAATCATTTCCAGTGCATCCTATACACATTCGCAATGCATTTAAACTCATTGTCATATATTCAATACACACTGGTGATGGTATACACTCATTTCTACACAAACAAAGGTTTATTTAGGGACTTCAGTAGTGTAGATAGATCAAAGGGTCCGCGGATGTATTTAGCGTAATTTGACCTTTAAGACAAAAAATATGTTTTTAATAATAGGTATTTCCTAATTATTTACAAAGTATGATATAAAACAAAATTACAAAAGCAAATATTAGGTCAAATAAGTTGTTATTATCAAAGAAAATTAGATTTTTGTATACCACCCAAATTTAGGTTTTTCGGCCAAGATTCATGCTTTTGTGCAATACATAGAACTTCGCGAAGGAAAAGTAAGAAAAAACATCACAAATTAAGATTTTTCTGTCTCAAATGTTCATAGAAATGATCAAACTTTATATTTATGCACCATTCACAAACATTTTAGGGAAGCAGTATCATCATTTTTAACCAGATTGACTATATCCAAACATTTTTGCAGACGACAAAAAATTGACCTGTCATTTTTGTGAATTTTTAACCTTCTTTAGACACTTTTTTTTACCTCAGAGGTCTGGTTTTTGTGTAAATCTACAGAGAATGATATCAAATGAAAGCAAATTAGCAAATATTAGGACAATAAGGCAATTATTTTCAAAGAAATTTCAAATTTCCCTATTCAACCCAAACCTAGGTTTCGCGAATTGAGTCCGCAAGTTTTATGCGGCTCGCACATCATCCCGGTCTCAAAGACAAAAAAAGCAGAAAAAACATAACATTTTATAGGATTTACTGTGTCACATGTTTAAGGACATGGGCTATACTTCATGTTTATGCCTCTTGTATGCAGCTAACCAATCAAAGAACACTTTTTATAGCTTGAGAAACATCATTGTGTATGGCAAATGTCAAAAAGGCTATAACCTAATGGCTGGATACCCCAATGGACCTAAATTACACTCCAGGCACCCAATTTTATCAATTTTCAAGCAATTTGACTGAATCCCACCCAATAAAGTACCCTAGAATGCTTCAATATGTGCAGCTGACAGAAATTTGACTTTTTATATGTTCCACGCCAAAACCTCTTTAAGACAAAAAATATGTTTTTAATAATAGGTATTCCTATTATTTACAAAGTATGATATAAAACAAAATTACAAAAGCAAATATTAGGTCAAATAAGTTGTTAATTATCAAAGAAAATTAGATTTTTGTATACCACCCAAATTAGGTTTTTCGGCCAAGATTCATGCTTTTGTGCAATACATAGAACTTCGCGAAGGAAAAGTAAGAAAAACATCACAAATTAAGATTTTTCTGTCTCAAATGTTCATAGAAATGATCAAACTTTATATTTATGCACCATTCACAAACATTTTAGGGAAGCAGTATCATCATTTTTAACCAGATTGACTATATCCAAACATTTTTGCAGACGACAAAAAATTGACCTGTCATTTTTGTGAATTTTTAACCTTCTTTAGACACTTTTTTTTTACCTCAGAGGTCTGGTTTTTGTGTAAATCTACAGAGAATGATATCAAATGAAAGCAAATTAGCAAATATTAGGACAATAAGGCAATTATTTTCAAAGAAATTTCAAATTTCCTATTCAACCCAAACCTAGGTTTCGCGAATTGAGTCCGGCAAGTTTTATGCGCTCGCACATCATCCCGGTCTCAAAGACAAAAAAAGCAGAAAAACATAACATTTTATAGGATTTACTGTGTCACATGTTTAAGGGACATGGCTATACTTCATGTTTATGCCTCTTGTATGCAGCTAACCAATCAAAGAACACTTTTTATAGCCTTGAGAAACATCATTGTGTATGGCAAATGGTCAAAAAGGCTATAACTCTAATGGCTGGATACCCCCAATGGACCTAAATTACACTCCAGGCACCCAATTTTATCAATTTTCAAGCAATTTGACTGAATCCCACCCAATAAAGTACCCTAGAATGCTTCAATATGTGCCAGCTGACAGAAATTTGACTTTTTATATGTTCCACCCAAATACCTCTTTAGGTCACAATACACTAAATTAAATTCCTTCTTTGTTTCCATGTAAATCGACCAACTTCAGTCATCAATTGTCACACTTTCTAAGCATTTCCCATAGAGAACACCATATATCATTGAAAAGAGTTACCTCTTAGCTTTAAAACAATCCAAAGAAAATGTGGGGTCATGTATTATGCAAGAAAGAACTCACCAGGCGAAATGGTTACCGTCATTTACGACAAAAAAGGTCCCGGACAAACCGGTGTTTAGCATTCTCTACTTTCACTTTCAGACAAGGTCAAAAAAAATAAAAGTCATCAAATCAATCATTTCAGTGCATCCTATACACATTCGCAATGCATTTAAACTCATTGTCATATATTCAATACACACTGGTGATGGTATACACTCATTTCTACACAAACAAAGGTTTATTTAGGGACTTCAGTAGTGTAGATAGATCAAAGGGGTTCCGCGGATGTATTTAGCGTAATTTGACCTTTAAGACAAAAAATATGTTTTTAATAATAGGTATTTTCCTAATTATTTACAAAGTATGATATAAAACAAAATTACAAAAGCAAATATTAGGTCAAATAAGTTGTTAT